>QYAJ01000301.1:0-26317 GCA_003988865.1 Phialocephala sp. D728 | reverse complement strand
ATCCTTATTGGCCCGCTTAAAAAAACGGGACCGGCCAAGCTATCCTTATAGGCCAGTTATCCTTCTGTACAGGATCCTTATAGAGAGGTTTGACTGTATAGTCAATTAACGGTAGAGTTATTGTAAGCCTAGCCAAAGTTCAGATCCCCATACCCATCATATGTCAGGTCGGCAGGAATGGTGCCTTACGGTGCCTTAAGATTTAGGCCGAGTCTGCCGAAAATCGGTTTCATCGGCAAGTTTTGGATCATGATGACAACCCATTTCTGCCATCCTGCTCTGCGGTCTACGTCGAAAGTAGTGGCTGACATCAACCACAATCGGCGCTGGCCACAGATCTGACAATTGGTCCGTGAAGATGACGTTCGCATTTCAAACAATCTAATGCTAACAGAAGAATGAACAGCTAGTTCACACAACAACAAAGTTTCGTAACATACGGCGCCTCCCATTCCCCCTTCTTGCTTCGCAACATGGTCACACTCCTGGAATCAAATTTGCAAGGCAACGAGCAAGAGCCTGAGTCGGACTTACCTTTGATGATTGTCCCGGCGCCTCAACAAGGGAAGCGTCGAGAATATGTTGCGGATGGAGAAGCCCACGACACATTTGAACCACTACAGAAGAAGCAACGTATACTAGCAGATATAGGTAGCTCACTGACATTGGAGAGCAAATATCATGAGTCAATTAGAAGTACTACAGGAGAAAAAAATGGGGAATATACTGCGGTGTTACAGCCAACGGCCCCCTCAATCGACCTCCAGCGACATCAACCAGCTCTATCCATTCCACGACAGGAAGATACTACGGGTGAAGTCATAATCAAGTTGACAGCGATACTAGATGCAGTTCGCGTAGGAAAAAGCATTGCTGAAAATACGACAGATTTAGCCGGGAGTCCGGAGATGATCGCTAGAAGTCAGATGCCGCCGCTGGAGAAGGAGGCATGGACGACCTTCAAACAAGGACTTTGGCGCCTGCCAGAGGTTGATTGGAACAAGAACCAGTTACCACCGCCTACCTCATCAAAATCTCTGAAAATTGCACGTCGGCGTGCGGAAGCATTGAACCGACTTTACGAGACGGATCAAGCTCACGAAGGACATGTGACGTGGGTTACGCAGAACAAAATCGCGTTCTTACCGATGATCAAAGCCATGGCTCGCGTCATCGGGGCAGAAAGAAACCATGTTGGAGGTGGAAAATGGCAGGCAGCTGAGCTTGCAGATCTTCAATTGATCAATCGAATTCTCTCTATATCTACGCAGATTTACCAGGAGAGGAAATCTGAAGTACTTCGATCAAGAGTGGCTGAGATTCAACAAGTGTTGGGTAACTATAGACAAAGACTGAGGAAGTCAGCATTGATTCCAGCTTCCGAAGCAACTTGAGGCGGAAGGAGGTTGATGACACAGCAGAGCGATTATTGTCCGTCGCGATGACGGAGCTTAGCCTTTAAGCACGCACGTGATCAGGTTTCAAGCAAAAGGCGTTAGCCCTGAACCAATTCACGAAGCATCAGCAGCCTCACCACTGCCGAAGACGTCAGCCAACTGTGCTGCATTCTGAACAATTGTATTCTGTCATCACTTATCGCCGACAATCGCTAACGTACAGTATGACTACTTCGTACTGCGAGACAAGATGTGCACGGCTTGCGAAAACCACTGCCCTTCCTGTTGCACGAACCACGGCGGAGTGTATCCCCCGTCTCTGTCTCGTTCTGCTCCAGTTACGGCGTGATCAACAGGGCTTCGTTCACATAAATCACCCCATCGACGAACGGAACCCGACAATGGTGCTAGAGATCTGTGACCGTTGCAAGCGCACAGAGCAGAAGCACTTATGGTTAAAGGGCAAGTTGGCCAACTTCTCTCGGCCGTTTTGGATTAAGGCCTCAGAGCATACCGCATGCGAGATATGCCAGAATTACCAAGTGGAAGAAGAACAGCCACTCAAGATCATCCCACTATTTTAAGTCAGTATCATTAAAGTTAGGCAGCAGGAGCAGGAGTCCTAACGAAGATGTTTCAAGGCACTAACCATTCACGCAGTACTGCCTACGGAGAGTAAACGCAAGTCGAACTCCTGGCTGCATCTGTACGAGACGGATGGGTACCGCGCAGACGTCCGCACACGCACACGCACACGCACACACAAACACGAGTAGGACATCGCGAGCTGGCGAGGAAGTGGAGAATTGAAATGGTACTGCGCCGAGTAACAAGCAGGTTGCCGTGGTAAAAACTTCCTCCACGAAGCATACTTTCGTCTTATTCGCGAGACCGTTATGTTTGCTAGCGAAATTAATTTATAGTAAGCACGATGTTTTCACTAGGTTCGCACGGTATCGGATAGACGGATCTGGCAGGAAATAGAACACTTCTCGAGACGTAATTGCGAATTTGTGTGAAAGACTTGAGTTAAGAATTTGGCCTCGACATAAAGACTGCTTGCTAATGACTTGTAGGCGAACTATAATCCCATCTTCTTCTATTGCGCCGAGGATGCTACGAATATTAAATGCATCCGATTCTATAATATTACTTTTGCCTCTAAAAAATAATTCGAACTAATGGAAACGAGAAACGATTTTTTATTCTTTTATGCAATAGTCTTATATTATCCGCGCTATTGGGGCTTTCTATGGCTTTGGCATTTTGGTCACCCGCGCCACTTTTGGCTTTGGCGCTGGCTCTGGCTCTGGCGCTGGCTCTGGCTCAGCTGCTTCTTGCGCAGCCTTTTTATATTTCCTACTACGTTTGCCCTTGCCTATTATGACCTCTTTCGCAGCACGCGCTACTTTTGGCTTTGGCTTTATCTCTGGCTCATTTGCCTTTAGCGTAGCACTTTTATGCTTCCGACCACGTTTCCCCTTGCCCTTAATGACATCCTTTGCAGTACGCGTTGTTCGCGCCGCCTTAATATCTTCAAAGCTTATTACCTTTCTCTGCTTTTGCTTTAGTACGATTACTTTGGTTAATCGGCGAATTTTAGCTTCGTTATTTATTTTAGTTAATATTTGAACTTAATTATTAAAAAAAGCACTATTAGTAAAAAATACTTAGGTCGTATAGGCAAGCTTTTATATATACTTTTTTAAATATTGTATGCTCGTTTTACTGTTGGGATATATGGGCATCGTACGGCCCGGCAGGTCCGGCATTCGGAAGCACATTACGGCACCAAGGTTACGGCTAGGGCTAGTGCAGCATATAGCGTTTCGTACGAGCCTGGGGCTCGAGTTATTCATTAGATATATGTATCGTACGCTTTTATGAGAAAGGGAGAGAAGGTAGACACAAATTGCAATACACTTGGACTACCTAGAATATAGGGTAGCCTGCATGTGCAGTACGTCTCACAACCATTAATGACATTTCAGTAAGCGTCGAATAAAGGGACATATCAATGTCTTTGTTCCCAACAATGGTGGAAAAAAAGTTGTATACGAAAGAGAAAAGATTATCCTTTGTTAACTGACCTGAAGGGATTTGTTATGCACTCGAATTCGGACGTATCAAGATTCTCTATATGTTGAGAGATGAAAGAAAAGCGCATCATTATTGGTACATGCCGGACTCTGGACCAGCCATTTCGATCCACGAGGTCTCTCAGCAATGCCTTTTTTAACAAGAGGAGTGCCAGCACCCCTGTCATCTGCAGTAAGATAACTACAATTAACGAAAGATATTGTCGAGTATATGCATATGTTGTGAACCAGCACACGGATGATCAAATCGACTTGACAAAAGAATGGGTATAGTAAAATGAAAGTTTTGTGTATTCTTGTCTCCCTTCCCCCGTGCCGGCCGTAGCACAGCATAACCAGAAACACCGAATGACCGAGCCGGCTATGCACCGTGTGACTATATCCCTAGACCCCAAATATAACCCCGTCTCGTGTATATTTTCCCACCCAAACAAATAGAAATCGTTTCTGCCTCTGTAGAGGCCTGCTTGTTGTCCGCCAGGGAAGAATTATCTAAGCATCAATCGCATGCACATAACTGTTCAACATGAGTCTCCTCTTCAGCACACCATTAAAATCCTCTCCCCGCTCCAAATTCGCAATATTATGTGCCTGGATCAACACTAAAAGCAAGAAGCCCTCCGCAATCATCGTCGGCGTATTGCAAAGCAATTGTCCCGTCTCCGACCACCTGAGAATCGTAGCAATAACCAATAACATCACAACAGTAAGCACAGCTGCGACAGAAGTAAATCGATGACCACAAGCATCGCCGACAGCGATACTGATGCGCGTTGACAGTGATCGTTGCTCCTGCTGACGAGTAGGAAGAGGAACGTTTAGTCGTTCGAGAAGTTTCATGTCGGACAGTTCCAGGTAGCGGAATTGTGTCTTGGCGAATTTCTCGTCGCGGTGATATAAGTTCCTGAGCACGAAACCATCGATAAATCCAACGAGACCAGTGAAGGTACCGATTATGAGCCACCAGTTGTCGTTGAACTCGAGAGGGGGACCGACAGCGACCCATGCAGCGGTGGCGACCAGGGAGATCACGACACCGATGCCAGAGCCCATGGTGTCAGCGAAGCGGGTGATGGCACGTTCGCAGTGGTTGCGTCTTGGGGCTGGGATCTCGAAGATAGGGTTTGGTTTCTCGTCTTCGGTCAGTTCGCGGAGTTTGTATTCGACTTCGGCGTCGATTTTAAGGGCGTATTCGAGGCATTTTTCAATCTTGTCTTCTTGTTGCTGTTGGATGTTTTGGAGGAAGACACTGGTGATAGTCAGGGAGAGGGCGGTGGCAGTGTTGATATACAATTGCCAGGTGTTGCTAAACTCGAAGGAGGGACCAATCGCAATCCAAACGCCAATGCCGATCCAGTAGATGATGAATGACCAGAGAGAGCCGAGCGAGATGGCAATGACATGACACGTCTTGTTCCAGGCTGCTCTGGTTTTTGATTGACGACCAGTGACCATGAATAGGCTTTCCTCAACCTCGTCTTCGATAGGACGTCCATTGAGGAGGAGCTTCTTGGGTTCTTCCTTATGAGTCTCCATCCATTGACAACCAGGAACCTTCGCCAGCAGACGTTCGCATGTCTGATTGCGGGACTGGAGCTCCGCAATGGTTGTCATGAGTGACCTCTGTGCATTCGAAGCTTGTCTGATGAGGAGAATATCTGTGACATAGACCTGGATGGAAGATGCATTCTGCAATATAATCTGCCATGTATCTGTCGTCCCATATACCAATCCCATGATGAGCCAGAGGAGTAAGATACCCAGCATAACAAACACAACTACACTCGAACCAGCGAGCTTGGTGACTTTGTCGAAAGCATTGGGTTTCCTCTTTGTCGTCAGCTCCGCGGCTGATGATTCCTCGATCACCACCACAGCCTTCTTCTCGTCAGCAACATATCCGGGTGGCTGAGACACTCGACCTGCGAGTTCCTCCGTCCGAATTTTGACTGTTGGTGCTGCTGCGTAGATTGATTCATTCGCGGGAAAGAAGGATGCCTTAAATTGTTGCCATGGGGAAGGCATCTTGACGACGGACCAAAGAAGAAGGTATGAGGCGTGGTGTCTCCAGGACCGCAGGACACATGAAATGAGGAAAGGAAAGTGAGTAAGAAAAGAAACCAATACTGAGTGACATGAATGAGTGCAGATGTCATGGGTATATGATATCTGATGCAGACTTCTCCACACGTCTGGTTGGAGCACTAGTTCCACTCACTGGAAACAGCAGCTGATCGTAATTGTGACAGCAGTACTAAGGACAGGGCAGATGAAATCGTCCTGGTACTATCGATCGTGACAAAACAAGTCCCCTAGCAAGAGTGCCAATACCCTCTGGGGCTCATCTCGAACAGGCGAGCGTGCTCTGCCCCACTATTGACCATCTTGGCAGCGGAAAAGGTAACGTGAGTGGCGCGGTGAAGACAAAGAGGGATTCCATATGGAGAAGATCATACATACCCGTGACTCTTGGGAATTTGGATGGACTGAGACGAGTCAACCAAGAGAAGAGCAAGGCCATAGCAGATTCTCCAACTCATGCGCCAAGATCTAGCACGAGCGATTCTGAAGATCTAACCAGAGCTTGTCTTCAGATAATTGTGCTGCCGCGTAAGCTTTGAGTGCTTGTCAGCAAAAGACTTGATTCAAGCTTTGCATCACATTGAATCCTAGGAAGAGATCTACAGACAACGGCATAATGACCAGGACCACAGTTGCCCTGGCGTGGTTCTCCATGAAGCTAAAAGCTAATTCGAGAGATGTTTGGTATGTTGTCTTTAGCTTGCGAGCTGCTGCTCGCGAGTGGGTTAGCAGTGTTCTGGATGCCCTTGCTTGAACTGTGGTGACTATCTACCAGGGAAGGATTCTCTCTAATCAACATCTGAGTGCTAGATGACGAACTTGCAATGTCGCATATCTCTCAGACACAGGGCTGATAGAGCCTCTAGGCGAAAGCTCAAAGCGGATATACTCGACCCCTTCAAGATCAACATCAAGATTCAGGTGCCGTGGCTGCTGCAAGCTGCGAGGTACGATCGTACGTCTTGCCTAACGTTGAATGAAGCATCGACGAGGCGAGCCGATCCTACACATCCGGCAGTGCAGTTGCAAGGGCCCGCATTCGGCCCGCTAGTTTCGGCTGATCTCTCGGACCAATCCCGCTTAACCAAGGGGGCCTTGCTTAGGCTTGGCGGTCAGGCTCAAAACGTGCAGAGTCTGATCTACCTTGGCTCTTTAAGCATGTTCGATTTAAGCATGATCCCTAACGGAGAATTCTCTCAATGCTTTTCATCTATTCGTCCCCGACACTTGCTGCTCGGAGAATATACAGTGCAGGGTTTTTTCTAGAAGCCAAGCAAGGCGGGAAAAGAAGCTTATGTGACAGGTTCAACTGTGTCGATCACGGAAGGCTTGCATGACATCTTGGCTGCAGCTTTCTTTCAAAGTTCTCTGGGATCCACTTCAATCCAGGCCGCTAATTTTTGAGAATGTTCGACAAGTGTAAATCGAAGATTTCGGGGGGACCGCGAAAAGACGAACGAAAAGAAATTTAGAAGGTAGAATTCTTTTCCTCGTGCGAATTGAGTCAAGAGTATCATGATACTTTGCACCGGGACATGTTTATTATAGAGTGTTTAGGCCTTCCTTGAGGCTCGCGCGATTTGCTACGTCGTATTTGTTTCTTGTTTCATACATGTACATTCGCTCGTTTGTTTCATTGACCATACCCGAAAAGGGACTTCCTTGAATTCTCCAAACTAGAACCCTTCTTGCATGAATTGTCGGAGCTTAGCGAGTGGGTCACGCATTTGAGCTTGTATGACCCATGAATTATCCAACGAATCATGTTTTCATGCTTTCAAATGCTCATGACACAGTGCGGGGAGAAGTTGAACACTAGGCCGGTACATCTTCAGGGCCCTGCTACTTTGCTGAAACTGCCCAGGAACGATTTTCTCCAACTTGAAAAAAATGTCAAAGATTTGTGGACTAGATGTTCACTTTGAGGAATAGGACTGAAGATCTGGTTCCGGTTACACGCCTGGTCATGACTTGTGCACCCCAGACGGCTTGTGCTTCAAGCATCCTGTGTGCCAAGTGTTTCTGAAATCTTTGAATTGGACCTCCAGAGTCCATACTGTGGCAACTCCATTACGCCGTTGAAATACACTGCAAGATTCCTATATACTTTATTTTTAGGATCTCACTTCAATCCCCTCGCAACTGGCGCCCTGTGATCACAACCGTATTCTTTGAAAGCGATTTGATATCGTCTCATCAGTATAATCTGAGGTCTTTTATACTTCCGATTATTGAAGATGGCCTCAAGGTCTAGCCACACCGACAAGACTAATTTATCCCAATCAATGTCCAACCACTCTCAAGCAACTGAAGCAGCATCAAGGGACCCATCATCGGAAACGACTGTTCCGGCTTCTTCTCTAGAAATGACAGAGAGTCGAGCTCAAACGGTTGCACCGGACGATAATATTACCTCATCAGAGACCCAAAGGAACCTATCAAATGACGATGATACAATCACAGCTGCGTTAAACGATCCATATGGTCTTCAAGACTCAAAGAGATCAGACATCACTAGAAAGTCGATTCTCATTGATCATCCCCAAGGCAAAGTTAAGAAGATCAAGAAATACTACAATCGCCAGAATGCTCTCATCGACTCCTACCTTGGGAGTGCTGACGAAGAAGCTCTCGAACATGAAGACGCTCTCAAGAATGGAGGCAAGGTCAAGTTTGCAATCTACGGAAGCTCAACTGTAAACTTTTTCCTGTTTATCATCCAGATGTATGCAGCTGTCAGCACTGGCTCGCTGTCGCTGTTTGGCACTGCCGCCGACGCTTTTGTTAGTCATCCAGTGCCATCTGAAGAATGTTATTCCCTCGCTGACTTTACCACACAGATGGATCTTGTAAGCTCAATCGTGATGCTGATAACGTCGAGGCTTGCTTCAAAGCCTAATGTCAAAAAGTTCCCCGTGGTACGTAGCTCTGTCTTCCCATAAACCTTGGCCTCGGACCTAACATTTATGCTATAACTCAAGGGACGTAAGAGAGTTGAGACCGTTGGCATCATTCTGTTTTGTGCTCTCATGACCACTGTCGCTGTCGAGCTTATTGTATGTTATTATCATCACTTTGAAAAACAATCTTTTGACCAAGACAGGTTGAATCCGCGAGAAGCTTGGGCAACGGCCCACGGAACGATGAATCTCTCAAAATCATCCCTCTCATCTTCGTTGGCATTGCCAGTAAGAAGCATCATGAGCTTTCATGGATGTTGGCTAATACCTCATAATAGTCTTCTCGAAAGGGTGCATGTTCGTCTACTGCTTCCTCCTTCGTCGATACCCAGCCGCAGCTATCTTCATGGTGAGACTGCCATGCACTCCCAATTTGACGGTTCCTAATACCAGCTGCAGCAAGACCATCGAAACGATATCGTCGTCAACATGTTTGGGTTGGTCATGTCCATTGTGGGGACACATTTTCGAAAGGTGTGGTTTTTGGATCCTGCCGGTGCCATTTGCATCGCATGCTTGATCCTCTTCTCATGGGCCTCGACTGCCTTCGAACATATGTGGTACCTCGTTGGGAAGACGGCACCACAAGATTTCTTGAACAAGCTGGTATATGTGTCCGTAACCCATGATCCCAAAATCTTGAAAATTGATACAGTACGTGCCCACACCCGTTAGCGAGACATAGCTGACATGGTGTGTAGGCACGAGCGTACCATGCTGGCGACAAGTACTATGTCGAGGTTGACGTTGTCATGGGACAAGATGAGCGATTGAAGACAACACACGACGTCGCTGAGCGTTTGCAACGAAAGCTCGAAGGTATGCCCCACCAAAAACAGTCTTCCATAAAACTATACTGATAACTAACAGGACTTGCTGATGTCGAGAGAGCATTTGTACACGTCGACTATGATGGTAACCACGATATTTCCGAGGAGCACAAGCCACTCTACTCGCCTCAAGAAGCTAAGCTTCCTCTGCTGGAGCGGATGAAGGAGAAGATGCCTTTCAGACACAGAATGAAAGAGGTCCAGGAAGCTGTAATCGTCTGACAACCGAATTTGGTCGATAAAAGTCTATCTTTGTCGTCTTTTTGTTTACATTTTTGTAGCATTTGTCCCGTTTGCGCATTGTACTTGTATCATGATGGTTTAGGATAAACAGGACCCAAGTCACTTAATCTCTATCACGTGATCTGAGCTTCGACCCTGAATCTGAAAGGCATATGTCTTGCAACTCTGAACGTTCTGCAGGTGATGGCGAGACCCTTGAGGGGCACGTTGTTTCTGTTCAAGAAGGACGTTACCGAACTGCTCTTGTGAGATGAAAAAAATGACGAGGAAAAAGATGGGATTCTTTTCCGGGTTTTCTTCATGCACGCTAAAAACGCCCCTTCCGAACCCCGGTCGGCGACCGAAGGACCTGGTGGACCCTCAAAACCTCTAGAATTCGCTCACTCAGATTTCTCAACCACCACTTTGACACAGTATGCTTGCACGGTAACAGTATTCACGATGGCTGTATTCGCGCTCAAGACAGCCAGTCGAGCTGTCATTCGACGAGCCCATTTTCCCTCTCACCGACAACCAACCAACATCACAAAACGAAACAATTCTACACAAAGCAAACCCGACATTGACCCCGCCAGCGGAAACGGCACTTCGATACCAGTCCCCAACACTGTTGCCACTCTGCCTCTATGGCAGCGATTAGGGCCTCTGTCAAGAGCCTTCCAGGCATATGGGAGGAGCCAGAGAAAGAGGCCGTACACGACGCAGTTCTGCAGTTCGCTGGTTATCTATTTCTTAGGGGATCTTTCGGCGCAAAACATCAATGGGGATGAATATGATCCCAAACGGACTCTGCGAGCGCTGATTATCAGTATGGGATCCTCAATTCCGAGTTACAAATGGTTAGTGTATTCCAATATCTTGGAGTTGTAATGCTGATGTAAAAAGGTTCATGTTCCTCGGACATAATTTCAACTATGCTTCGAAGACACTTTCTCTCGCGACAAAGGTCACCGTGAACCAAATATTTTTTACGCCAATATTCAACACCTATTTCTTCGGCATGCAATCGCTGCTCTCCGGCGACACACTCCTTGAGGTCTGGGACAGAATAAAAAGGACCGTTCCGACTTCCATGATCAACAGCTGCAAACTTTGGCCCGCCGTCACTGCATTCAGCTTTACATTTATCGATGCCCAATACAGATCTATATTCGCAGGATTCATCGCGATTGGGTGGCAGACGTATCTGAGTTATTTGAACCGGAAAGCTGAGATGGCGGAAGCTGCTGAGAAGATTGCGACATCAACCGAGAGTGGGGGGAAGAAATGTCCGAGGGAGATAGAAATGCGACAACGTGATACACAAAAGATTGAAGCATAAAACTTGATACGGACATTGGGAAAGGTTGGGCATATTTGATACCATTTGCATAGACGGACGGCGTTGGGGTACATGGCCAACTTGGTTTGAATCTAAGCATGCATGGGATAGACATGGGAGACTGTCATAGATAGACAGACACGAGCAATTGACTGCATTGAACATAATGAAATGGCTCAAGATTCCAAGTAGTATCAATTCCATCACCGTTCGTCATTCGCAAAACTCTCAGAACATGATTCAGTCTGCGCTTGCTCTCCTCGAGTCCAATTCCCTTCTCCTTTGTCAGAGCCATCTTTGTAGTATAGAAGTGGTATCCTAGGAACTTCCACGCCGTGATGAATGTCTTCGATATCTAAGCTACGCTGAGCGTCTTCCGCGTAATCCTAATCAAGACTTGGCTGATAGACATTGAGACTTGGTGCCGTAAATGACATGAAAGAGTCCCTCGACCTTATGAACATTCTCAAAAACATAGGCTCGTCGTCAATGCTGAGGTCTGCTATGTTTATCTTCATATCCCCAGAACAAGAATCCCGGCGGTGTGTATGTAGCGACGTACATTCGTCCTCGAACATATCTCCAACAGTTTCCTTCCATCATCTCTCAGCCCTTCCAATCTGCTCAATGCCCTGAACATATCTCTTTCGACGGAAAAAGGGACCATCATCTAGTTTGTCCAAATAATCCCCAGAGAATATGTTGGCTTTCCTTCATTAACCATGTCAAACTCTAGGCACATCTGAACTCTGCACCGTCATCGTCGATGTCTGATGCAATGAGAAGCTTATCGTGCCAAATGGTATCGCATGGCCGCGGTTTGGTCCATTCTCCTAGCTTACGAAGGATCCATTTTCATCGTTGTTATGCAGAGGCACGAGAAGGATCGAGGCTATCAGCTGTAGTTTGCCCCTCGCAGAGCTGAAGTACAAGGTGTCTTCTCGATGGCTTTCCAAGGTGGTTACGAGCCTTGGCTCTAGTCAAATCTAGATTAGAGAATTTCCTCTTGGTCGACTGACAGTTTCGACATGGTTGGTCAGGAGCGTCCTTCCAACAAGTTATCTCCCTCTGGGAGCAGAACGCCAGTGAAGGCTGTTCTTTGCAAAGGGCCGCTAAACCTCTCATTAGCATTCAGATCACCATCATCTCCTCTTCTTCGGCCTTTTGTTTGATTATCATTATTTTCTTCGCCTCATCGTACGTTGGACCGATCGGCTTCGGCTTCGGCTTCGGCTTAGGCGAGTCCTCTTCAGGAGGCGGCTGGTTTTTCCTCTCTTCTAAAGCTTTATTGTACGCCGTTCCATCGTAGTCGTCCTTATTGTATTCGGATTTCTTCGGAGGCATAGTTAGTGCGGTCGTAGTCATTGCCCGCGAGTTGATCCTTGGTTTCATCCTTTAATCCTTCATAGAACTGGGCCGCCCAGATGTCCTCACAGTAGTCAACGTCGTGAGCGGCAGTCTCGAACATGGGATAGCAATGAAAAAGCTGAAGTGTATCCCTTGGATCTGCGTAGCTTCGTTGTTTGGTTAATGGTCGGGTTCGGAATCCTGTCCACTCTTTCAAGAGCTTTGGTCTGTATCTCTCATAATGGTTAACCTTGGTCCCAGCTAGTGATTCTTGTTGCTCTTCGATAGTGCAACTGTTCAGAGTAATTTAGTGATGTTGTCGTTGGGCTCTGCTCAAGCACGATCTGAAAACTTTCTCCGATATACCAGTTCTCTTACACCCCGCAACAGTACACTCCAGGTACGATTAGGTACCATAGATAGTCGTGCTGATCTTTTGATGTGATCTTTGTTGAATCTCGGCGGACGAATAGACACGGGCAATAGATTGCGTTCAAGATAGCGAAAAGATGTAAGGTGGCATCCTCCCGTAAAGATTCCTCCTGTGAACTTACTTTGCAACCTTGCAAACATTGCATGGCGGCCTTCTTCTTGGACTAAAGCACCGAGCTGGTCGTAACCGCCCAACCTCGGGGATCGCCGTGGCTTGGTTATAATAGGAATCTAGATCCATAATGTCCTACTACTCAGTTGGCTGGTCTTTTGGATCTTCTCCAACGCCAAGCAGCTTTCCTGCTCTGTCGTCGTTGGCTCCCTCTTTTCTGTGCCTTCGACTTTTGCTCTTCTCTAGCGATGGCCTGCGTGGAATCCAGACAGTATATCCTTTTCGAAATCACGGCATTCTGTCTCTGGTGGCTCGACTCTGTCGTTCAAATTTCAATATCGCAATTTCCATAGACGTGGTTAAGAAGGCATTGTACGGCGTGAGGGTAGTGTACCTTGGAGGGCGGGACAAGACATCCGCGACATGCTTCACATGCTCCTGCACAGCCGCTCGTAAGTGGAGAATCATTTCCTTCTCCTCGAGGGCGTGATTTTTACGCTTTGGCTTTTGAGCGTCCTACCTAGTTTTATCCTCCAATCTAGACAGATATTTTACACGTTTTTGAAGTACTTTTCATGAAAGCTGGAGAACGTATTGGCATCGATTTGGAAGCGGGAGCCGCTGCCGGGGCCGTGCCGGGAGAGATGATCGAGGAACGCTTCGAGGTACCATTTGGCCGGAGCACAGAGCTCGGGCAGCGTGGAATTTGCGAATCCATGCCGTACCCTTTCTTTGGCAATGGACCATTGGCTCTCACGCAAACAAGTAGGCCTCAACACACGTCCAGGACGTCGCATATGACGTTACAAATTCGCTTTTGAAGTGCCAGCCGAGGCATAAGAAATCCTGGACTGTTGAAAAGGATTCCAATACTTAGTCGATTTCGTCTGAGAGCTTGAGTTTGCGCAGGCTCACAGAATGAGAGAACTGGTCTCATGACGTAGGTAGGAGGCATGGTCAATAGAGGGAGAGATTTGAATCATTGAAACCACGATTCTGCAGCACCATCTTAAGCTTCGGCTTCGCAACTGGTGTCAGCTTCCTCTGCCTTTCAGTCCACATCACCCGGTCCTGCCTTGACCAACCCCAGCTTTGCCAAGTCAAACACCTCGTCATCTGCTGGAACACTGGGGTATGTGCCGAGTCCGCTGAAGTGCTTTTCTAGCATGGCGAAGTATGATCACTTCTCGAATGGCATTTTCTTATTGTTGGATTTCTCCGTGCTGGTACTCAAAGCCTTTTTCGTTTTTCGATAATGCATGTGTAAGATAGCCTTCATCCGACATCTTTGATCCCGATCAAGATACCTTCGCACTCCTTGATGTTGTCTTCTCAGTCAATTCCTTCTGATCAAGCCCCTTTTCATACTCAGAAGGCATGCATGCGCCCTCAGGCTTGTACTTGCCGCAGCCTCGCAGTACGCGCCTTTCTCCCCATGTCCTATGGCTCTGGAGTAGTCCATCCTCGAATAATGAGACGTAGGGGAGGTGCTTCCAAATTCCTTCTTCTTGCTAATCTCTCCATGCCATTAATCTAGCTATGTGCTTGTGATAGTACTCGTTGTAAAAGTCTCGCACATCCTGTGGGACGTTTATGTCCAGTGCCAAACGTGACGCAAGAACGGTCGCCGAGATTGGGTTATGGCGATCCTCGCTCTGGCGATACGAAGTAAGGATGGCGCGGGCTCGGCGATGCCCCTGCACGTTGAATATTTCATCGAAGATCATGGTGGTGGTGGTAGTGATCTCAGCTTCGGTGAAATTGATCGTCGTAGTCCTATTATTTCTCGTCCACGAGAACTCAGCTGCAGCCAACGCAGCTTCGAATTCAGCACGCAAGACTTGCATCTGAAGGTTGATTGGCGAGGTTCCGTCTCCGAAGATCCAGGACCAGGGAAGATTGGAAGTCCTTCGTGAGCTCCTAGTTTATCGTGGGAGCTCTAAGCTGCACTGCCGCTCAACTCTAGGATCCTGTCAAAAGTCCGTCGTTCCATTAGATATCTGGGGCATGTCAAGCTTCCGGCAGACTCGGTATATTGCTTCTCCCAACACTTCCTCCAGAGCAACGACTTGACTCTGTCGTCGATATAGGCCATGCATCCTTGAATTCGTCTTCGCCGAGGGCTCTAGTCTGGAACTGGTGGGCGATATCACCAACCAGCCACCTTTGGCAAAGCTGGTCTCGCTTTGGTTCTGGAAAGGGGGGTCGAGGACCATGTTGATAAGATTGTTGTTCTCTCTTGTGTTACAAAGCTCCTGTGGTTATGATCTGTTCCTTTTCCCATCCTTCCCGAAAGGCCCTTGGAACTTCAGGGAGTGCTGCTCTGCGAAGGTGTTCGACGTCGCACCTCCTAGGGCATTGATAATCTTGAGCTTGCAAGTAAGGTGGCTCGACTGCGATTCACAGCACTCTAGAGAAAGTGACTGCAAGACTTATTACGAGTTAATTCGCTTGCAAGCTCAAGATTACCAATGCCCTTGGCCAAAAGGTGGACGGCTCACGTGGCGGCAGGCAACGGACTACTCGAAATGCCTTCTTCATCATTTCTCGAGCAGTGCTGAAGCAAGAACTAATATAGTCTCGGTATGTGTAGTGTGCAAGTAGTCGATTGCAAGATGGACAATGCGCCATATGTAGGGCCCGTAAGGAGGCATGTGTGGAGTAAGAGAGTAAGTGGATAGGGGGTTATTATAGCTGAGGCTTGGCTGAGATTGCGTAGGTACGTGTTGTGCTTCTGTCGCCGCACTAGCATCGAATCCTCCATCTTAGGCGATAGAGCTGCTGCCTCTGAAGAGTGCTCTCCGCCCAAGCTCTTGAAGTCCTTCTCTCAGATGATAAACGAGGTCTATAGCATGTTTTATGATTCCACTTGCATGCTACAACCCCGTTTCTCTCTCCAAAATTTTGCGCCCATGATTGTACTCTGTCCTTATGTCTTTTTGAAGGTAAAAGAGTGCCCTTGCTCAGTCTGCAGAGTTGAGGAGCCAAGGCCGTTGGCATAGGTGATAAACAATAGAGGATAGATAAGGCAGTAGATATTAATAGCTAGCATAAAGCGGGAATGGTAGGCATGGGAATATTGTAAGTAGATTTGGGTATCGCACTTGCGGAAGGCTGCGATTGGAGAATTGTGGATGAAGCGCTTGCTGTACTATAGGAAATGCAAGGTCCCTTGGCGGGCGTGTGGGCGGGAAGCACTTGCTGTTGGTGTGTATGGGTCTGAGAAACATCAATGTTCTATTCCAGAGGTCTCATACATCTCCAAACGGAAAAAGAACACCGAAAACCTAGGGTATCGCAACCATCAAACATGTCATCGAATCTTGCAGCCTCCTCAACTTACTCCGCCTTGCGACTCCCACTACGGATACGACTTACTAACCTTATACTTCCCAACGGGAAAGCGCTTGCTGAAGACATGCATGGGAAATCCAAAGCCGAGAAGCATTTCTTTTCCATAGATCTGATCTACTCCCAAACCGAAACAAAACAGCGCGAAAGAGGTATCCAAGCGGTCAATCATTCATGTCATCGAACCCTGCAGTCTCCCAATCTCCCCCTTCCCCTCTCTACCCACATCTGGAGTCTAGAATGGATACGCCCTAACCTCTTCCTCTTTCTCAACCTCTAACCCTGCCTCGACCTGCGCCTTATGCATCGCATCTAGATACTCCAACAGCACATCTTGATACCTCTCCTTCCCCTTGTACTTGCTAACATCATCACCCCAACTCCTCACCGCACTCGCCAATCGTCCCGGGACATACGGCTCCTCGCAAATCTCTGTGATGGGATGGAAGTACGTGCGGATAGTAAACACGACGCCCCCACTCCGCGGCAAGCGACGTAGAGTCTGACGCTCGGAACGGAAATAGTGATGCTCAATCGCCTTGTTCTTTTCAGCGGTAAACCAACCTACGGTACCTTCCGGTCCGTCTTCAGAGCCAATGCTTGAAGACCAGGCCAGGTCATCGTCAACTTGAATGAAGTAGTTGTTCTGCTTGCGTGTTAGCTACTGCAGCTACCCGTCTTGGCGTCTTGGCAGCGGGGAGATGGGATGAGTGATACGTACGCGCTGCACTGGCCCATTAGGTTGCACTCTTCGGAAGAAATTCATCATTCCCTTTTCGAGCTTCGCTTTGAAACCTGGCACATCACCGCTCGTGTGGATTTCACTTAGCGGCATGCCGAGTTTATCTTCCAGCTTCCAGAACCCAGCAAGCAGGATTGAACCTGCGAGGAGATAGTACTGTCCGTCTTCCTTCTCAAACATGATGGCCAGGTCATCTTGCACCATGCGCCCGGCCATCTGCATAGGGTCCTCAATCAGCGGTCGCTCCACGATATTGAATGATTCGCCGGTCACAATATTGTCCATGCCGACGGGAGTGCGTTTGTAGAGAGTGGGGTAGCGCTCTGGGAGATAGGAGCAAAATTCTTCGAGGAGCTCGATGGCGCCGTCAAAAGCAGACGGGTCGGTATGACTGCATTTGGGACCGCGTTCGATGATACGTCTTGCTTTGTCTGCGTGGAATTTCAGGTAATGGTTGTCAAGCTCTGCTGAGGATCAGTCCGCGTTTCTGTGGCGAGCCGCGAAAGGCAAATCACCTATCCATTCATTCCAGTCCATGTTTCGCAAGCCCATGGTGATATGGTAAGGTCCATGTCTAAAAGGGCGGTACGGTTTGGGCTTCGATGTATACACATTCCAATCAGGAGCTGGGACTGCTGCGGGCCGATCAAACTTCACGGGTTCCCACACTGTACGGTCAGCAAGTTGCGAGAAGATTCGCGGCAGGGTTTCTCACCTCCAGGAGTTCTTGGAGGAGGTTTGAAGCTTTGAGAGGCAGGTTTCTCAAGATCTGGGGTACCTGGGCGTTTGATGGTAGATTGCTTAAGGTATTGCGTTGCCCGCACCAGAAGCCAAGCTGTCAGAAATAATGCAAAGATGCCGTAGAATACATATTTGGGATTTGTGGATATTGTGCGTTTAGAGCGATCGAGAAACTGCGCTGCCCAGTTTCGACACTCGTTCATTTTCTCACCCATTTTGATCGTGTCACACGTGCACGTATCGAGACAAAGGTTATGAGAACACCTTCAAAATCATCTTCATTGGTTTCACTCGAGATATATATGAAGTGCATCAATTGTTGTCGATAAGCTTGGGCGATGCCGCCCCGCCACCAAGGTGGGAACGTTATCGCGGATCTCAGGGACTTTTTGTCCATTTCGGGCTAATGAGCAACGCTATCAAGGACCAGCGAGGGGTACGGCATAGGGAGACCACATTTGGAATACATAAAGAACTGCAAATGGAATCGCAGAAGAAGAATCATGTCATTTTTATCTTCCACTGAGAGGATGAGGATGGCGCCCCTGATGCATGCAATGAGGTGGGGGTGCGGAACATGAAGGGACTTTTGAAAAAGAGACGAACTCGCGACTCCTTTCAACATGCTGATAAGACTTAGAAGTCCCGTTTCCAAGACTTCTTCAGAAACTTTCAACATCATCAGTGCGTTGTTGATGTTCTTGAGGTTGAAGTTTCTTCTTTCCAAGTGCTTGATCAAAATGGATACTATCACGTGACTTACCTGAAGAGAGCTCCCGCCAGGCCAGCTTGCTTCTCTTGGAATCCCGCCGGGTTGAGAGTTAGAAACAGCTCTGTGATCATTTCAGTCTCGTAAGTCTCTAGATGAGCTGTTGATCAAAGGCGACATGCCGTCATCTCGTGTGTCATTACTCGAGGGTATCCTATGTGTACACTGTAAAACATTAATGCAACGCTTTTTATTTGCCTCTCGTTCCTCTTCCAGGTTGCGAATTTTGTTGGTTCCATGGAGGCGGGCTTCCAGCTTGGCCACTTTGGAAGAAAGCTGGGTTTATAAAAGCGCCATTCTGAGCTGGAGGCATGACTGGAGGGGTGTTTGGCCAGCTGTTCTGCATGTTCTGATATGGCTGTTGATATGGAGCTTGAGGCGGGTACTGAGGCCAGCCAAGTTGTGGTTGATTGGGAGAGTATTGTGGCGTATTTTGCGGCATGTAGAAGTTTGGAGCTGCTGCTGGTGCTTGTGAGAAAGGAGGGAAAGGCATACCGGGTGGTGGAGGCGGGAAGCTTTGCGGCGATTGGGGTGGGATAGAGTAGCCATCACTTCGACGGTCTTGATAACTTCCTCTACCACGTCCTCGATCACTACGTCCCCTATTTCGATCACCTCTCCCACGATCACCGCGACCTCGACCACGGAAATTATCTCGATTGGGGCCAGATCTGTCCTGGCTATTGTACGCTCCTTCTTGCGGTGCTTCAGCTCGACCAATAGAATCTGCATATCCACTGGGTCTTGCCAATGGCTTGTAAGGACCATCATCATCAGCATCGTCGTAGCTAATGCCCTGTGCAGCATCATATGGCTGATGTTGCTGCTGCAGTGGGTGACCTCGTCGGGGCCCACCATTTTGTTGTGCTTTGCCATTTCTTCGTTCCAGTTTCATGTGCTTAATCTTTCTTTTGTGCTCTGCCTCAGCCTCGTCGTCAGAGAACTCCATCTCCTCGTCTCCTACTTCCTCATCGTGTAGATTAGAAGCATCTGATCCTTTGTAAGCCTTCAAAGCTTGAGTGAAGACGTACGTCGAATGTTGCTCGGTATAGAAGACTTTGGTGCCAACTTCTAAACCTGCTGCCTTGAGTTCAGTCGCATTTGTAAACATCACGGAGTATAATGGTTGCTGGACTCGACCAAGAGTTTCTGCCACTACTCCGATGACACTTCTGTCCTCGAGACACAAGACCGAACCGCTTTCGAGTACCCTGTATTCTCCCGATGTTTTGGCTTTGATCAATAGAATGTTCTCGACAATAGCCTCAACAGCCCCTAACTCTTCAATTCGCATTTGGGGAGTAATGGTGACATCTGGTTTGGGAATAACAACCTCTGGAACCTCGTTCTTAGTTCGCAATGGACCGCCAGCACCTTTCTGCTTGCCGCCGCCTTCCTCGTCGGACCCATCATCACCTTCTCCCATAAGTATTTTTGCTTGCTCCTCTACACTCAAAAGCTTGTACGCATTATCGCCAACTTCGCTCTCGTCCTCCGAGCTATCGTCGCTAGAAGAGTCGTCTGAGGATGATTCGATTGGCGATGAGTCGACTTCCCATTCTGGATGTTCGCCTTCCTCGCCTTCTTCTCTTTCAGCGTCTGCCGGTGCCTGCACGGGAGCATTGGTATCTTCAGGAGCAACTTCGTTCTTGGCAGATTCTGACTGCTCGGTTTGATTGCCATCTGCAGACATCAATTGACCTGGAATCATTGCGACCATAGGCGCATCAACTTCATTGGTTGTATCCTTAGTAGTTGGTCCTCGAGGTTCGGTCTCGACTTCTCCTAACTTGAAGGCTTCTGGAAGCGATTCTTCTAAAGACGCAGTATCTTGTTCCTTGGGCTTTACAGGCTCGAGGCCCCCTAGAAGCGCCTCCAATGCGTGTGTAAGAGATGGGTCCTCGGGTTCGTCCTTCGCGGCGTCTTGCATGGTAGCATCCTGTTCCTTGGTATCTTGCTTAGTGTCTTGTTCCTTAGCATCGATGCTCATCGCAGTTGTGGAATTGTCGTGCTGCGAGACTGGTTCATTCTGATTTTGAGGGGTACTCTTCATCACTGTTGTTGCTCTCGCACCGTCAACTGCGTCCAAGATCTCGTGCTCCATCTGAGAATTGGATGCGTTGTTGTGCTAAATTGTTGTATTGAAAAAAAGTTTATGCTTTCCTCAGCCCTCCGAAATATTTTTGGAGCTCGAATTTTTAGCGCGACAGGGGTCTACAAGCTTCGTCATAGGGTACTCGGTAGCTCAAAGACACGAGACAATGTTTTATCGCAACTCCGAAAAAGTTAGGCCAGGTAAGGAATTTCAAGATGCCTCCAAAGGCAGCAAAGACTGCTCAAGTACAGAAGCAGAAGAACAGGCCGTATACGCAGCCTCCACCAAAGAAAAGGTAATCACACATCCCTCTACAGAATTCAAGCTGACATCTCAACAGACCCGAGACCCCTTTCGCTGTTAAGCCAATTGGAGCTTTCTACCTCTTCTTCATTGCGAATTTGATTGCTGCTCTGTATGCACCGATACAAGATTGCGACGAGACCTTCAATTACTGGGAGCCGACCCATTATATCAGTCATGGCTACGGTCTGCAGACATGGGAGTACTCGCCCGAGTACGCGATCAGAAGTTGGCTGTACATCGCCATACATGCGTTGATTGGAAGTTTCAGACGGCTTCTCCCTTTCTCTACGAAGGTGGGATAATCTACCATGTTTCTTACATCCTCTATATACTCATTAGTATAGGTTGGAGAATTCTACTTCATCCGATATGCCCTCGCTTTCGTCTGCGCCCTCTGCCAAACTCTGATGTTCCGAGTGGTCAACAACACTTTGAATCCTCGAGTCGCTCTTTTCTTCTTTTTCGCCATGATCTTCAGCCCAGGCATGTTCCATGCTTCTGCATCATTCCTACCTTCGAGCTTCGCAATGTATTGTACAATGCTAGGAATGGCGGCCTTCATGAATTGGAGAGGAGGGTTGAAGACTTCGCAAGGCATATTCTGGTTTGCTGTTGGCGGAGTAATTGGTTGGCCTTTTGCCATGGCACTCTCTCTGCCATTCATTGTTGAGGAGATCATCTTTGCCAGCTTGAGCAGCAAGGAAGCATTTATTGATGCGATCATCAGGTCTTTACGAGGCGTTATAGCAGGACTTCTCGTTCTGGTGAGTCCTCATCAGCATGATCTGATTATGGGGCTAAAGAGATATTCAGTTCTTCGAGTTCGTCATCACAGGCTTTTTCTATAAGAAGATGGTTGTGGTACCACTGAATATTGTTCTATACAACATATTCAGTGGACCTGGCCGTGGCCCAGAAATCTATGGCACTGAGCCTTGGCATTTCTACTTCCGAAATCTACTTCTTAACTTTAATATCTGGTTTGTGCTGGCACTTCTAGCGCTGCCATTGTTTACCTTGCAGAAGATTTTCACACGCAGTCAAAAAACCAGTACTATCAACGGGCTTCGAAGCATCGTATTCATGAGCCCATTCTACTTGTGGCTCGCAATTTTCAGCTTTCAGCCACATAAAGAGGAGCGGTTCATGTACCCTATGTATCCGTGCTTGGCGCTCAACGCGGCTATGGCGTTGCACATCATCCTCGCAGCCTTCGGCAACTCAAGCCCAAAGTCATTCATTGGGAAACTACCCGCAAGGATGAAGCTTCTGATTATCAGTTTTTTCCTTATCGGATCGGTAGATCTAGGTGTGGCAAGGATCTATGGAATATACAAAGCATATTCAGCTCCTCTGAAGATCTACCAACCTCTAGAGGAAGTTGGATCTTACGGAGACTCGGTCTGCTTTGGTAAGGAATGGTATCGTTTCCCAAGCTCGTATCATCTACCAAAGAACATGCGAGCAAAATTCGTCAAGAGCGAATTCAGTGGTCTTCTACCTGGAGAGTTTTCTGAAGCCAAGACAGGCTTTGGGTTCTGGTCCGGAGCTTGGCTCACCCCTGCTGGGATGAATGATCAGAATATTGAGGATATGGGTAAATATGTAAGTTACGAACGCGTCACCTATCTCACACCTTGCTGATCCGTGCAGGTTGATCTGAGAAGTTGTAACTTCCTTGTCGATACTTATTACCCTGGTTCAAGCCCATCGGAGAAAGAACCGCAATATATTCTTGAGGTGGACCACTGGGAACCAGTAGCTTGTGCAGACTTCCTCGACGCATCAAGAACGCACATTTTGAGTCGAATCATCTGGCTTCCTGATTGGCCGATCATACCCGAGAAATACAGGAGGAAGTGGGGAGATCACTGCTTGTTGAAAAAGAAGGTGCACACGTGAAGTGGGATGTTTAGGATATGAGATGAAGCGAAAATGTATAGTACTTATGATAGCATATAGGAGTATCATGATCCATACCCGCCTCTCGATGTCTACAGGCCTTCCATCCATCTAAAATTCATCAAGCGTATATTATCGTCCCACCTCTCGCAGCAACACCAATAGCTCATTTTCTCTATTGTCATCTCAATCATCAATTACTCTATTCCATTTCCTCACTACCCCGCTCAAGAAACAGCAGTCTTATCATTATAGAAATGAATCTACCCACATGTCAGTATCTCACTCCTCGCCATCACCATCATCAAGAACAGCGACTCACCGTCTCATCCGCGCACCCCGCCGGCGTCTGATAATCATAATTCCCCAAATTAATCCACAAACTCTTATTCTCACACACCAACCACGCACTCAAATTCGGCCTCTTAATATCCGGCGTGCTCCACGTCACCGCATCCCCACTAAACACAAACGTCCCATACGCATTCTTCGTCGTGTTAAAACTCACACTCAGCTTCACCGCCGTCGTAGTATTCTGCTGCACGTTCGCATACAGCGTATATGTCGAGTTGATCAGTTGCACCAGCTGTCCCGACACGATCTGGAATTGGCCGGCGGTGGTGTAGGTGTCGAGCACGGCGCCGCCGGGGGAGTAGAGTGGTTTCGATTGCAGGTATTTGTGGAAGTTGGGTGCTTCGACGGCGCGGATCCAGAGGTAGCCGCTCTGCAGGGTGGTGCCGGGGCCGGAGATAGAGGAGGAGCCGCCGGAGACGGTGGTGGATGCAGCCCTTTTGGGGACGGTGGCACTGCCAGATGCAAACCTTTTCCCGACTATGGCACTGCCGGCGGGGGCGGCGGATGCAAACCTTTTTCCGACTGTGGCACTGGGTGTGGGTTTGAGGTCTGGGCTGGGGACGCATTGTGCGAAGTCTGTAAGGATTAGATGAGATATCGTGGGCAATGGAAAGGGAGGAAGTCGTACAGGCGCTGGATTGTGTTAGTTAAGTGGGATTGGGAAAGGGGAGAGGAGGTACGCACCCGTTTGCTGAGCAGACATAGCCGTCAATGCAGCTTGTTGCTCCTGTCCATCCAGTTCCCCCACCTATTCTTATCAGCTCGTTTCTCATTGTTATCACATGCGAACCAGAGGGGGACTCATACATTGTGCATAAGCACTCTGCTGAGCGAGTGCAGCCGTAGCTGATAGCAAAACCAAAATCGACTTCATAAAAGCCATCTTCAACGAAAGTATACGCACAGAATTAAAACCTCAATAGACAATGGCGAAACGAAAGCAAGCCATCCCACAACTCCACCAAGGACGCTTACGCCCTTTTAACATATCGTGAATTGAGATACCACCGGTCCGTTATCGCCGGGTTCAAGATATCTGCATTTTGGCAAATGATGCAGTTCGCATCTACAGACTTCTGCGTGCAGGACAAACGAGCGGGATGAGATAGAAAAGTATATAAACAGCCGAGACAGCCTGATTGGAAGCTCGGCATCCGGTGTCGTTTCAGGTTTGGAGCGCCATCGTCTGAATAAAACCATGGAAGGAAATATAGTGTTTGGCGGGGATGTGCTTGGCGGGAATGTACTGTGCCCCTGAAAAACTCGGTAGTCAGATTCCGACGGGAGGTATCACGTGGACGAGAACATGTGATTGTTGATTGAGGAGTATTATGTGCTTCAAGACTCCGATGTGGGAGGCTGTTTACGATGAATCCCATCATGAGAGATGCCATTCTTGATGGAGAAGAGATGACCAATAAAAATGACCAGTTGACAACCCCGCCGGCCCGCCCACCAGCACCCCACTTATGTCCCGTCCCGCTCCGCCTCCGCCTCCTCTTTCCTCATTGATTGAACTTTAAGAGCTATTGAATTGGCTTCTGAACGCCTCACATTACTTGATGATATGTACACTCACTACCAAGTTCTCATAACCCAGAAAACGAGCCCAGTCATGGACACGCCTTCGATTTAAACACAAATCCTTCCATTTCTCCCATCCCTCCACGCCGTATCTCGTCTCAAACCTCTCATTCGCCTAGACCCCCTATCTTCCTCGCTTCACCCTCACCCTCACCCTCACCCCCCCTTTCAACCACCTCCACACCACACCACCATGCCACCTCCCCAAACCTGGCTCATAGTCGGCGCCTCACGAGGCATCGGCCTCGAATTCGCCACCCAGCTCCTCTCCCATGGACACACCGTCCTGGCCACCTGCCGCGCGCCCGCCACCGCCCCCCCGGTCCACGCAACCGGCAACGCGAGCAAGCTCTGGGCGCTCACCGGCACGCCCAACGGCCACAACCTCACGATCCTGGAATGCGACGTCGCGTCCGAGGAGAGCGTGAGGGCGTTTACGGAGGAGGTGAGGAAGCTGGGACGGAAGGGGTGTGTGCTGGAGAGAGGGGTGATTGATGTGGTGGTGCTGAATGCCGGGGTGTTGGTGTATCCGAATCGGATTTCTGAAATGTGCGTTTGCGGTTTTGTTTTTGCTTTTATCTTTCTACGTTCTTCATTCACTCATTTGCTCTCTCTTCTTTTCTTTTATTCCTCCCTTCCTTTTTTTTTCAGATCGCCGAATCACGTGTCACCCCTATTCTCTACTCTCTCCCAGTTCAACTTCAACTTCAACTTCGACTTCAACTTCAACTTCGACTTCAACTCCAACAACTATCTTCCTCTCTCTCTTCCTCTCTCTCTTCCTCTCTTTCTCCCCTCTCTTTCCCTCTCTCTTCCTCTCTCCCTCTTTCTCTCTTTCCCTTTCCTTTTAACACACCACACTACTCACCACCCACAGATCCTTCACCACCTTCGCCCACCACCTCCAAACCAACACCCTCGGCCCACTCCTCACCGCCTCCGCGCTCCTCTCCCTCTCATCCCCCGCTCCGCCCCCCTCCCTCCCCTCCCTCTCCTCCCTACTACCATCCAGCCCCTCTTTCCCCCCCTCTTTCCCCTCCTCTCTCTCCCCCTCTTTCCCCCCCTCCTTCCCCCCACCACCACTATCCAGCCCCTCCTTCCCCTCCTTCCCACCCCCACCACCCCTCTCACCCCTCTCACCCCTCCACCTCCTCCCCACCATCCCGATCTCCATCCACACCCTCGCCTTCCTCTCCTCTGACTCCGGCTCCGCGTCCCGCTTCCTCAGCTACGAGGATGGATTCGGGGCGTATGCCGTCAGCAAGGCGGCGCTGAATCAGGGGTTGAGGCATTTGGCTTGTGAGGTGTGGCGGAAAGCTCAAACCCAGGCTAAAACCCAAGCTCAAACCCAAACCCAAACCCAAATCGGAACTCAAGTCCAAGTCCAACCCCAAACCCAACCCCAAGCTCAAGCCCAATCTCAATCTCTAGGAGGACAAGGGATGGGGATGGGGACAGGAGGACAAGGGATCGGGGGATATGAGAGAGCAGGGCAAGCCAAAGCACCAATAATCCTCGCCCTCCACCCCGGCGAGGTCGCGACCGAGATGGCGTCTGGAATCGGCGTGGATCTGGCGTGGGAGGTGGATGGGATTATCAGTGCGGAGGAGAGCGTGAGGGGGATGGTGGCGGTGATTGCGGAGAAGGGGT
>QYAJ01000031.1:0-484342 GCA_003988865.1 Phialocephala sp. D728 | reverse complement strand
GTGGGCGAAAGCGAAGTGTCCCGCGAAAGCGAAGTGTCCCGTTTTTTTGTATGGGCGCCCTCACCAAAAAAATCTACGAAAATTCAACGTTCTAAAATCACAAAATATAAAATCTCATATGCGTCTAATTTTCAGCTTTTCTTAATAACTTCTTAACTACAACCTTAAATATTTAATAATAAGCGATGCAATTATAGAATGAGATCGTATAAATTAATTGCACTCTTTAGATTTTTTATATCTCTTATATTACATAAATTATTAAGTGTTGCAAATCCCAAGTTTATATGGGAAACGGGACACTTCGCTTTCGCGGGACACTTCGCTTTCGCTCACTTAGGGTGAGGGCCCCAAAGTGGAGAGGTCAACTCCCACTATTACACGGAAAGCCTCGATAGCTTTTGAATTCGAAAAGTTATGAAGTTGGTTCGATACCCATATATATGGCTCCTTTTATCACTGGATAGAAACCTGTTAAACATTTTGTCCTCGTGGGCATATTGGTAAGGTTATATCACTCGTTTTCAGAACCGTGGCTGCGGCGGAGCGGCGGGGGGGCGGCCAATGGCAATGCACACACATCAAGGCAATCGGCAAGGCGAACTGCGGAGAGCACCATATCTTCAACTTCGTCCCTCGACCCCGCAGCTCCCTGGATACGCGCCCGCGGAAGTTACTCAGTTCCTAGAGCCATGGATCCTCTTTCAATTGCGGCCAGCGTTGGCAGCCTCAGTAGTGCCTGTATACTGACGGTGAAGAGACTTTGCGACGTTGCGGGCAAGTTAAAAGACGCTCCTAAAATCGTCCAGGACGTTTCTTCCGAGGCCAAGGTTATCGCGATTTCGCTGTCACAGCTTCATAATATTTTTGTCAGCGATGAGCACACGATTTTGGCCCAAGCGCTTCTGACACCGGACATCCGATCTGCTCTCGACATCGCCCTCACTGGCTGTCAGGTGACTTTGTCGTGTATCGAGAACGAGACCCGCAGCCTTATGGCGAAAATTGACTCCGATCAAAAATTGAACTTAGCTGATCGAGCTAAGGTCTTGTGGAAGGACGACAAATTCAAGGAACTTCTGCAACAGCTGCATAGACAGCATAGTGTCATTGCTATCCTGCAACAAGGGCTTCAGATGTGCGAATGGACTCTTACCATTTTATGTAAATTTCTAACACGTGCCTTAGGAAAGCTCTGGTAGACATCGTTCCTCTACTGAACAGCAATCGTGCCGCCATTCAGACTTTTGCTGATGGTACCGAATCTCTTCGAGGTTCATATCCACAAGTAAATACTGCCAAGTCATTCCTGGAATCATGCGAGTCAGCAAATGGAGAGGAACCGAGCTTTTCTATTATTAGCGAGCGACAATTCGAATTCGACGACCTCATAATGGATTCGCAAGCCTACCGACGAGTACTATTCGCTGCAACGCATACTCTAAGAAATAGTCACAGTCTAGATGTCTCCACTGGTTGAATTTTCGGTGATCTTGGGATGAATGAGAGAGCTGTGAGGAAAGAGAACAACGACCCAGTTATACCACCTGCCAACCAAGCTCGCAAGATTAACGCAGCAGCACCACCAAGACCGGCGATACCTGCTGTTCCAGGCACAGCGCCGCAAAAGGGCAATCACCGACCTACAGGAGACCCTAACAATCTCGTCCAACAACTTCGTGGATATGTCGAATATGTCGACTACGTCGAACGGCAATTGTCAATCTCTACAAACGAGAATTTGCAGTTACGGAAGACGGTAGAGAATAATAGTATGTGCATCCAAAGTTTGGAGGAGGAATTGAAAAGACTGTCTCTACAAGCCAAGATGTTCAAGGATCCTTACAGGGGTATTGGGTGGGTTTTAGGTGATTGAAAAAGGAGATTACGAAATCTGAACAGCCATTACAGGACGGCCACATTACGCAAATCGAATCGATACTACTTATCCCATTGTAATCGCCAGCCTGCTTCGAGGAACGCAGCAAGAGACCTGCTATATTTGAGGCAATCGACACACCACAGACGCCCAAGGGATGGATCGCGAAATAGGATAGTAAGTTCCACAATGCCCTAGTTCTACTCCCAATCAAGCCCAGCACTAACCGCCACCTCAGATCAACAGAAGAAGTGGTTGTTTGTGAATAAATATACCAATGATTCCCAGTTTCAGAGACCTACAACACCCACAGCGAACCCAGATGAACCTTCAGAGACGACCGAACAAGAGATGCCTAAACAAGAGACATTGAAGCATGCTCCAGAGGCTCTCATGGAGAATCCCATGAAACCAAAACCCAGGAAGACTCCAGACTCGAAATCAAAAACGAAAACAATAAAGAGGCTTGGCCACGGATCAGCTTTTGATAGAGTACTACAACCACCTCCACCTAACTAGGCAGTTAGGTAATTAGATTACTAGTCCTGTGCTCCGACCGAAGGCTTAGAAAGAAACGAGCAACACCCCACCATCCACCTCCATCACTGGTTCTCGTTGATCCCTTCTGCTAGGGCACGGTCGATCAGGTCCAAACAACTAAGCAGCATCGTTGCATACAACCGTGTAAGAAATCTCATGGTCTGGCTGCATCATCGATATCTCGTTGAACCACCTTCTCTCCAGCCTGATTTTTGAATTCATTCAACACGAGGTCTTGCAACGGCCATGCAATCCAAATTTCCCATTCTTTCCCTAAAGTCCGATGAATTGTCTGAAGCAAATGTCTGCTCATTCCCGCCATGAACCAGAAATGATCAATATTATTCAGCAATAAGCAATAGTGAGCTAGTACGACAAGAGCTTCCGGTTTCTGCTGGCTGACCATTACAATGTAGCTGTCCCGCACTCGAATCGGCCAGGAAAGTGTAGTTCCAACCTGGTCGACTACTCGATCGCGCACCGATAATCGGGCATGGACTTCGATTAAGAAGGATAGTGCTTCCTCCAGTGTCTCCGCTTCCGCTGCACTGAGATGAGTGCGAGATTTGTCCCAGAGAGCAGCAAGTGTCCTGAACTTGGAGCTGTTCTCGATCTCTGGTGCCGCAGGCAGACCAATTTCCTCAACATGTAAAAGCAGGAGAGACTTCAAAGGTCCCTCCTTTAACCATGAGCAGGCCAGCTGAAGAAGATTATGACAACTTCTCAGAAGCACAACCCATTCGACAGTACCTCCGTCTGTCTTTGATGAGTCGACGAAGAAAAGGTCTGCTGTTTGACAGGACGAAGACCATGCATAGATCACGAGTAGAGTTGAGAACGCAAAGCAGGCGTCGCAGTTTTCTGCAGTCATGTTTGGCATTGCTGTTCGAAACAATATCACACCGGCAGTGTGGTGGAGAGTCGCAACCGGGCATAAAGTGCTGCGCCGTTCTGCATTTAATCGTCCGAGGTGAATAGCCGAAAGAGCTAGAATGACACGGAGAAGGAAAGGGTGAGCGAATGCGATCTGTGGGACCACTTGTTGCCATACTTGTTGCTGTTCCGGTACATTGCTGAGTGTGAGGCTGGTGGTCGTGGTGAAGAAATGCAACAACTCCAGATTCCTCACCTCAAGTTCAAGACCAGAATGAGTTGAAATGGCCACCAAGGACGGAGAGCCATGCGAGGATGCCATTCCAGAGGCATTGGACGACTGAGAAATATGAGTTGATGTCGATGGTGAGGAGCTCGGTGGGGTCGCTTTTAGGAATGAGCATTCTGTAGAGAACCTGGTGCAGTGGTTACAACTGGGCCTCCGCTCATCGCACTATAGAACTGTTAGAGGATACCTAACTTCAATATCATCATGTAATAGCACAGCGAGGGACATGCTCTTATAAGCAGTGTTGAGCTGACTGGGATCTCACGTGATTGAACGAGAGAAAGGAAGACAGACCTTTATCTTCCTCGCCTTGCATTGCTGGCAGCCAGTTCGAGACTTGCGGTGGGGCCGCCTGTGACTTGCTGATGTTGTGTCAACCATGTCGTAGTTTTAGGATAGGGAGCCTCAGTGGGTGGATCAGCCCTTAGCGTTTGTAGCCCAGCTCCCAGCTGTTAGTCAATGATAGTTGACGAGTCGTCCGACAAACGAGATACGACGAACGACGACCGCCATTTTTGATAACACCTGGCTCCATTCAGAAGTTGAACTTGTGACAATGTGTTCGAATTGAGGCTAAGTAGTGAGACGTTTTATGAGACGCGGAAGAGTGGCGCAAATGTGTGGCGCTGCGGCTGAGATGGATCACGTGAGCTGCCCTGATACGTAATAGCGCTTTCACGAATTTTCACGCAGGGTAAGCACGCTGTATCCTGAAATTCTTAATCCCACTACAACTTGAACGCAAGTGCGTTTGCAGCTCTCTTCCTCGACAGGTTCCGATGATCTCGTTGCTGCTCGTTGGCAAAAGATCGACGGGTATGTCGTATTTGCCTTATCGTCGGCCGACCTTCAGACCTATCGCCACGCATCCCGTCCTGCGGTCAGTGGCCATGGGCTCACGAACTGCGATTACAGCCGGTAGGCGATTCGCGAGTGCCTTTGAAATCCCAGAGAACACGAGAGATTAGAGAGTCACCTGTTTGATGCGTGTCCAACTTCAAATGAAGGTGTGTGTGTCTGTGTGCGTGTGCGTGTCCCAGTTTCTCGAAGCTTTTTAAGATTGTTTCAATACCCAGCAATCTGGGAGAATCCACCAGATCGCCGCCCTTTCTCGAAAGCGCTTGGGATTAATTATGGGATGATGTAGCCTTGGTTCTTGCGTCGCGTGAGTCGTGTGGCGATTGGGGAACTCCGCAGGAGTTGATGAGATACTCGAACCGTGATAGATCCAATCATCCTAGCGCATTCCGTCTCAGATTGATCCCAGCTTGACGAGAACCTCCACAAATGCATGGTCCTGCCCATTGCGTTCAATCAAGCTTCTGACGCCCGTTGTGGCGGAAGCTTAGATTTGCTTGATTTTGGAAGTAACCTAAAGAAGATAAAGGGGCATCGGAATAGGAAGGTCCAAGTGTCTGCTATCGTGAAGATCCACAAGCATTTCTCCACAGTTACAAGCGTACTGAAGTATGGAGGTACGGTACGCCCACACGATCAATGGATAAGCGGCCCAGCTAAGACCTGCTAGCCGCGCCAGAATCTCGGAAGCACAGAGTCGCAATCTATATTTTCCTTCGAGATCTTCCTTTTCGTCCAATCACTTGTCGAGGCAAAGTTCCCGCCTATCACACCTGCATGGCGGCTTCCTATTTTGAATGCCCAACACCTGTTATCGGAAAATGTATGGTGCCGTCCCTTGGAAAAGGACTCGACCCACTCCGCTCACCCCCTTCTAGAAGGACAGTCGAACATGCAGAGATAAGGAAACGTTAAAGTATGAAAGGACCCTCCCTCAACGTAGCTTTCGTACATCCGTCTAGCTGCACGGTATCCAACAACAATGGAGAAGTCACTATCTACCCATGAAGGCGACGATGTCGTCTCTGGTGAGCTGACACCACCACCCATCCTATCCAAGGAGAAGGAAGCGCTAGGGGAGAAAGATGCACATGCCTACTCCAATGAATTACCCCATTACCACGACGAGGAAGGGCGGGATGATGGAGGCATCCACCTCGATACCGCAGAGGATCTTGTTACAACTGTTATTCACACCGACGATGATCCAACACTCAATCCTTGGACTTTCCGGACCTTCTTCATAGGTAATTTGACTTAAACAGCGATCTTGATTTATATTGACTGTATTCAGGACTTGGACTTTCTTGCTTTGGATCTGTGCTGTCCGAGATCTACTACTTCAAGCCCCAGATTATCTATGTTTCAATCAGTAAAAACGCCCCTCGTCCCAGAATTACATAAACTAACAATTTCTCAGTGTTCTTGACTCTCATTGCATATGTAAATTCTGTTGCCAGAAGATCTTGATGTTAGACGGCTAACAATCATAGTTTGCAGGAGAGCTGATGGCTTTTGGAATTCCAAGATGGGGACCTATTGGCCGCTTTCTCAATCCTGGACCTTTCAACAGTAACTCACCTTTTTCTTTTCTTTTGCTCCTTGATTTTGCTATGTTAAGCATCTCGAGCGACATTCGTCTCTCATCCGACTCTTGATTCCTTATAAACATGATACTAACTCCTGTTGTAGTGAAAGAGCATGCGGCCATCGTCATCATGGCTTCAGCGGCGTCAGTCAGTGCCACCTCCACCCTCGCAATCGCGGCACAAAGGATGTATTATGGTGGCTACCCAAACAAAGGGGCAGCTATATTTGTCACCATTTCATCGCAGTTGATCGGCTATGGTCTGGCTGGTATGATGCGAGGCACTCTCCTCTGGCCGACCAAGATGTTATATCCTGCCAATTTGCCAATCACGACTGTACTCGAAACGCTCCACAAAGACAAGGTGGGGAACAAAAAGAGGATGAAGGTCTTCTGGATCATCTTTACAATCCTTTTCTTTTGGACTATCGTTCCCGAGGTAAGTGGCACTTTGGTGTTCTAGCTCGCCATCTAACTTGGTTGCAGTACATCTTTCCTTTGCTCATCGGTTTCTCGATATTCTGCCTCGCCGACCAGCATAGCTTGGTGTTCACAAACCTCTTCGGGGGTGCCATGGGAAATGAGGGCACCGGATTGCTCTCAATTTGTCTGGATTGGAATTACATCGCCGGCTTTGGTTCTCCTTTATGGTTGCCTCTTCAAACTTTGACTAACAGTTTTATCGGCTCAATGTAAGCTTTACATTTCATCATGTATATTTTACTACTAATATTGGTCATATTGCTTGTACGATCTCGAGATTAACTTTGTCATTAGCGGATGCGTAATCATCTACATGGGCATCTACTATCACAACACCTGGCGTTCAATGGACTTCCCATTCTTATCTCAACAACTTTATACCGATGCATCGAACTTCACCTCGTACGACATATACAATCAAACACTTATCCTGAATCCGGATCAGACCATCAACAATACTCTTGTCGACATAAACGGAATCCCTTGGTTGACCGGTACCTATGTTGTTTCTCTTGTCACGAACAACGCTGGGTTCACGGCAAATTTTGTTCATATGTTCCTCTGGAATTACTTGGACATCAAAGACGGCTGGGCTTTCTTTACCATAGGGAATCTCAAACGTGCACTAAAGCCTTCCACGTATTTCTTCTGGAAGGACTCTGGCAAGCGAACCGAGGAAGAGAAGGAAGCTTTGAGAAATGATCCTCTCATCGACCCCCATTACAAAGTCATGGTTGATTACAATGAAGCACCAGATTCCTGGTATTTCTTTGCTTTTGCCGCCAGTTTCATCGCCGCCATGGTCAGCTTGTACGTCCTCAACTCGACCCTTCCTTGGTGGGGTTTAATCTTCGCCTTAATCGTGTTATGGATTTATATGTTGTTCTTTGGAGCTCAATACGCGCTCACTGGATTTCAATTCAACTTGGAAAGTGTTTCACAGACTCTTGGTGGCTACTGCTTCCCTGGAAGGCCTCTTGGTAAGCTTCCTTTGACTCCTTTGCAAACTCCCCGCTAACTTAATCAAGCAAACATGTATTTTACCATTTATACCTTTAATGCTGTCCAACAAGGGCAATACCTCCTCAGAGATCTGAAGCTAGCTCAACAAGTCAAGCTGTCACCAAAAGCAACATTCACCACCCAAATGTTGGGCTGCATTTTCGGAGCCATTTTGAATTTCATCATGATGGAAAGGTAAGAACGCTCCATGAAACCTCATTTTTTTAACTGACATGTCGCACAGTATCGTGGCCAACCAACTTCCTACTCTACTGTCTATCGAAGGAACCTCCATTTGGTCTGGAGTGAACATCCAAAGTCTGAACAGTGCCGCTATCACCTGGGCTATGGCCCCCAAAATGTTCTCCATCGGTGCTCGCTACGAATGGGTCAGCATCGCCTACTTCCTCGGCTTCCTCGTCCCGCTCCCCTTCTACTTCATGAACAAATTCTTCCCCCAGCAAAAAATCTGGTCGTACCTAAATCTCTCCATCATTCTCTGGTACTTCGGATACTTGGTCGTCGGCATCAACTCCTCCGTCTGGATCTACTTCGCCATCGGCTTCTTCGGTCAGTTCTATCTAAGGAAATATCGGCCGCAGCAGTTCGTCAAGTGGAATTATCTGGTTTCTGCTGCGCTCGATGGTGGAACTCAGGTCATGGTTTTCATCCTGAGTTTTGCGGTTGCGGGTGCGTCGGGTGTGGATCATCCCTTTCCCGCATGGTGGGGTAATAATGTGAACGGCAATGTCGACTATTGTCAATATAACGCGGCCAATGGATAAGGCACTGTATGTATGATAGAAGAGTGGGTGGCCTTAGCTAGGTCAAGGCAGGGATTGCTGCTGATGAAAGGCAATTTTCTTGGATGTGCTGGAGATGTTGTCAATACAGCCGTGTACAGTCTTGTTCATATAAAGTATATTTACAAAATGAATCTTTGAAAGAAAGCTCGCATTGTGAAGTTACAATCCAAGGTATGGTGCTGCTTCTTTCATCGCGCTTGAATTTATATTTAGATTAGAAATCTTCATTATCTTCGTGTCCAAGTAGTCCCAAGGTAATGCCTTCATTCGAGCCTGTCTAGGAGAAGTTGAGTGGTGAATATATAGTGCTCTCAGTCTTTTTGTTCACGCGTGATCAAAAGTACTACCTGGCCAGCATTCCCAGAAACAGAAAAAACTTTGGCTCAAAACAATCAGTCCACAAATATCAATATTTTATTGATCCTCTTCGCTCAGATTATCTAAGTCATCAATTTCTATTCAAACGCTAGAAGAGTTGAAATTCCTTTTAGCAGCTGACCCAGTATGCACCATGACCCTTAGTAGTTCCGAGACATCTCCAAGGCTGGCGACTGATTGAATCTTAGCTTTCAGTTTTGCACCCTCAGCCGTGATACCCAAAGACGTGATGACCTGCTTGTACTTTTCCTCTCCAGCTTCCGCATATCCCACATCTCCAGGTATACCAGGATAGACATCAGCTGTAATGTTGACAGATTGGCCACGGATGCTCATTGTAAGATATCCACCCACTGCCAGTGGATCATCCGAAATCTGCACAAACTGCATGGTGCCGGAAATCGACAGAGCGGTCTTGTTCGCCACCAAAGCGTCATTGAACAGGAGCGGGTTTCGTAGATCAACGGCCAAAGATGCAGCAATACCGAAAGGCACACTGTACTGAGCTGAAGCTAGGGAGTTTGGATAGGGGATATTATGTGATGGTTGAAGTACACCAGGCCCACTGTAAACGGTGACGTTTTCGATGTCTTCTGCAGTCCACGTCTGATTGGTACTATTCCGGTAGCTGTTGATGGCGTAGACGAAGACTTGTGCATAAGCGTGCGCTGGCGAGAGCTTGAGAATCATGTCGGCCCCAGTCCAGTTGCTGCCCAGGCCCGCTGTGAGGGCTGCAGGCTCCGGGTCTGGCGAAAATGCATGGAGGAAGCCGTCCGGATTCTCGAGAATATTTAAAGGACCAACCACTCCTGCATGCGCCATGAATGCAGCTTCGGCGCCCAGTTGGCCTGCACGAGCGGGATGCAGCCGTTTTGTCATATCGCCAGTGCTCACGAATGCAAGAAGACCAGCCGAACTCGAAGCAGCAATGCCCATGGCGGAAGCAATGGTCTCGGCATCCCATCCCATCAAACGGCCCACTGCTGCGGCCGTGGCGAGATCTCCATTCAATCCTGGATTGTGAAAACCCCTCACCGATTCGACTTCTGCTGTGCTTGCCGCGCCGATTCGAGTTGCGAGTTCATAGCCCACGGCCATTGCCACAAGAAACTCCTCCCCCGTCTTGTGGTAAGCTGAGGCTACAGATAGCAACGCTGGGTACATAGCTGAGGCAGGATGCGCGTTGCTGATGACATGCTCAAATTCAAAGTCACCTGCGGCTATCCCATTCAATAACATCGCACCGGAGAGGGAGGACGGCGTCCCGTCAATAGAAAGTGAGGTCGCTTCAGAATTGCCATAGCCGTATATGATTTTGACTGCGTCGACAGATGAATGATACACAGGCTGAACTATGCCAGCGAGCATTGCGGAAGCAGTATCAAGAATAAAGAGTGGGAGAAGTGCTAGGAATGCCGATGGAATCGTGGAGAGCGTGGCGTTGGCTGCAAAGGCGGCTAGCTCAGCCGTATATGGCACCGTTGATACATTCATTTTGTCGAGTCAAAGTGAGTTCTTCGAGATCTAATAGGATGGGGTTTTCTGAATGTCTCGTTGATGATCTATCCACCACATGGCAGGAGTGGCCTTTTTATATCGTAGAGGGTCGTGGTATTCTCAAAGGGCCCTGCAAACATTGAAGCTCATGCAGCCAAATGCGGTGCTCTCGGCGCATGGTTCCTGGTTCCTGGCAAGGCGCGGAGCGTAAAGGGCCATTGCCGTCCAGGTATGTTTGGAGCTGAACAGAGCGGCAATTGATACACCACAGCGCCGAGTCGCTCCTGACCAACCTTGCAATATTACATCTCGAGAAGCATGTAAGCAATGAAGCGATGCTTATGCACCAGGAAGGGATTAAAAACCGCCGTCTATGCTTGCTATTCCCTTACCAATTAGGTCTTGACGTGACATCCGACGCATTCCCACAGCGCGTTCGGCCCGAGAGGTCGGATTGTATAGCGTGCTTACGCCGCGTGAAAATGCGCTATTGCGTATCGGGGTATCTCACGTGATCTACCTCAGCCACAACACTACCCAGGAACACATTTGCGCTACTCTTTCGACGTCTTATAAGTAAAAATATACGGATAACGAGCAGAACTTATCGTGGGTGGCAGAGAAAAGTGATGAGGATGTAAAGTATGAATGTGCTAAACACAATGAGTTTCGAGATAGTGATATTGAAGATGAGGACTGGGAAGATAGGAATATTTAGGTCTGTACATTGAATCATGAATACGAACAATTCATGAACAATTCCGAGTTTAGGTTATATGAGTTGAATAGGAATTGTTGGTCTGCGAATAGTGAATTTATAGGTCAAACTCATGAATAATTCATAATTCATTTATCGAGTTTTGTCTTGCGTTTGGATAATATTTTACTTGAAATTTGAAGGATTTTATAAGCGTTTTTGAAAATTGTATATAAATAAAGAAAATTATACCAGTAATATTATACATGTTGACGAAATTGTTGTATATTACGTTAAAGTCTACTTGGTTAAGGACTTGCACTTGAAACACGTGAGATGCATGTGAGATGCGCCTAGAAGCTTGGTAAAATATATCATTTTACTAATATTTCTACTAGTATGGATTATAATAAACTAAGAAAGGTCGATTCATTCATTCGATGTACAGACCTAGGTATTGAAGATGGGTATGCTAAAGATGAGGAAGTCAAAGATGAGGAAGACTGGGCGAGCGAGGTTATATCTTTTCCACAAGGTTCCAGTTAAGTATGAGGCTTCTTTTCATTTAAAGCTAATAAATCTTAGCCATCGAAAACTGTCTAGCGACCGAAGAATCACTAGAGCCCTGCCTGATCTGCCAAGCTACTTGCCTCTATGAAGAGAGAATCATCTAATCTCAATCCTGTCAACTTTCCACTGAGCAGGCACGCTTTTCATATTCATGATTCCTTCAACATATGCATGGCTGATAAGTTTATAATGTCGTTCCCTTTTTTCAAGAAGATTAGGAACCCACGCCCCCCCAAGAATAGCGACGACTTGGCCTCGTTTCACATCTTCAGCTCAGGCACAACCAAAAATGCTCTCTTGGTAACAAAGAATCGATCTTTCATCACCATATCTCTAAATTTAAAGGACCTCCCGAAGTGTTCCAAAAATATTCCCATCCATAATTCAGGTTTTGTTGTCTCCAAAAGCACCGCTGCCACAAGCCATAGGTTGAATCCTTTTGGAAGCCCGCCTTGAATGTTAACACTTTGAGCCAGTGTAAGCTTCGACCGCATATAAGGCATGGCGAGAAACAGATGGTGCCCTAGAGGCTTAGGCGCCTTTATTCTGTTGAAAACTGCCGTCAGAGTAGACCAGAGGGCTTCGGTATTTAGCTGTCTACTATCCAGGGGATGGTTTGCTTCAACAGCGGTGCCGTGGAGAATTTTGGCCAGAATTGGTGGCAGGCCTGGAAATGTAGAAAGTAGCTGGCTTGCTTCATCTTTATATTCCTTTCGCAATCGGTCAGTGGCCGCCAACATCGTCTGGTCTGCCTGCTTTTGGAAGTCACAATAGTAGGCACTGAACATGGAATTACCGCGTTGCTTGAGCCACTCTTCCAGTCTTACAACAAGTTCAAACACGTCCTTTTCGTCTTTGATAGTGTATATAGTATCTACATCATCAGGTAAATACCCATCAACAACGAGGGCATTGCCTTGTATGACAAGATTGTCTGAAATATGCTTGCTGAATTCTGGCCGAGCAAACTCAAGAGCCTCATCACAAGATTCCATTGTCCATTCGGGGGCCCAAGATGGAAGCTTGGGAATTGTTCTCAGAGACATGAGAGTCTTGTTTGACCAAAGGTAAAGGTCTTGTCTTAGTCGTATAATATGGGAAACGGTCTCATAAAAAACCTCTTCAATTGACTTGCTGTAGTCCGGCACTACGTCTTGACAAAGCGACTGTGGCTTAACAATTCCAAGAGCGGCATAAATATGATCCAGCGGATTACTTTCCTTAGAATAGCTGAAGCTGGTCAGCGCGGTGGCCAAATCGAGACGTCTGGAGTTGTTTCTATATCGTATTCGAGCGTCTCGAACACACGGGATTTTGCTCTGCAATGCGGTTCCGTTAAGCTGGAAGTCAAGCTTGGACCTGCCTTCGAAGGCCATACGGAAAATATCCCAGTGCATGCTATCATGCTATGTGAGCTGCACACCACATAAACGGCTTCAGCCACTGCCACTTCCTGGATAATCCATGACCTTGGAAAGTACGAGTTGCCAAATAGTCTGTCAATTGCTGTCTATGTCTTGTCATCGTTGAATCTGAAAATCGCATCATCATCGAGCTCGGGACATCGTTTGATTGTGTGCCTAATAAACGAGTCTCTGTCGTGTGTCATAAATAGAAGTTCGTCCCGTCTGCAAATGATGGACCCGTGTTTTGGACGCTCTTTGATACTCCCGGCCAGCAAGTCTTCCAGTCTCTCCGTGTCTAGCTTCCTGGTTGGATGCCGTTACACTCCCACGATTGCAAGGTAGGGCAAAACTTCGAATGCGGCTCTGGTCCCTCAGGAGCTAGGACCAGCCAGATGAGAGCCGACTTCACTGTGGCATAAATATCGTGTATGAGAGGAATTTGCTTCGATTTTTCCCTTTTATCACCCTGATTTATGCATACTACATCGACCCAGAGGACCTTTGGACCGACAAGACAACGCAAGGCTCGGAGTGCTGTTGCCAGATTGCCAGTAATACTAAGATTAGTATTTCCGCAGACTATCTCGGCAACACCATTATCTTTCACCCACTGGTAAGAAATAGCATCGTACTTTAGCGACATATCAAGAGCTACTGGCGTTAGGTGGCATGTGATAGGATCTGATGCTGCCCCCGAATGCAAAGTCAAGAGGCGAATCTCCCGCTCACCAATAAGGCTTTAGTAGAGTGTGCTTGTCATTGCAAAAACGAGTCCGTGGCTGGTGAGTGAAATGAAGATTTATGTCAGCTAAGACAGGTCAGTCAGAGAGTCATTATACCTTCGCGACTGAGAAGGCTGCGAGGGCTGCGAGGGCTGCTGTTGCCTACAGCACGTGTGCATGCTGTGGTTCGTGTGTTGTTCTGGGCATGTGATAGTATAGGCTTTATAACATGTAAGGATGCTTGGCGAGACAAGCCATATTTGCGTACTGTATAGTGGCGACATTTAAGTGCGAACCCATCAAACGGTCCCGTGGAACATCCCTGCAGTCTGATTCAGAGGCTCAGGACTTGGCTTCGAAGTCAACAATAGCTTTAGCCCAGCTATAAAGGCGCTGGGCAATTAGTTCCCCAGGAGAAAAGTCCATTTTTCAGCTCATGAGCCCGTATACTTGGCAATGATCCCCTAGAGGTTTAGAGGGATTCATCGCTAATTTCGGGGAAGCCCCTGAGGCTCGCTTAAGAACGGCAAAACCGCATCCGAATCGGACCATTTTTCCGGCCCCGAATTCAAGCTCAAAATTCCCGCGATCCAGTCCAACGTTCATCCTTCCTCACATGTTGATTTCTTCAACCAACTTTCCTTCTTCAATCTGACTGTATCAAAAGCACCAATCACTCATCGCAAACCCCGCAAGGCTTCCCCAACCCACCAAGATGTCGTCCAAAACAATGAACCTTCCTACCCATCCGTACTATCCCCTCGACACCGAGATAATCGGGTATATCGTCAACGACAAGGATCCACTGACCCTCGTATCCGTATTCGCAACCGGATGCGCCGTGATATTCACCACCACCTACCTCGTGGTCAAGAAAACAAGTCCACGTTTATCCTTGTCTGATTTCTGGACCATCATTTGGTTCGTGATGTGTACGTGCCCCCAGCCTGTTCTTTTAGCAAATGCTCTAACTAAATAATAAAAGGCGGGTTCATCCACACCCTTATCGAAGGCTACTACTCCCTAACCTTCCTCACCCTTCCTCAAAGACATGATCTCCTCGCGCAAATGTGGAAAGTCTACTCACTCTCCGACTCCCGCTACCTAACCCAAAACGCCTTCGTCTTATGTATGGAAAGCATTACCGCCATATTCTGGGGTCCACTCTCCTTTCTCGTCGCCTATCTGATTGTGAAAGGACATCCGCTTCGGTATCCATTGCAGACGGTGCTTTCGTTGGGACAGCTGTATGGAGATGTGTTGTATTATGCGACGAATGTATTCGATGAGTTAATTTATGGGGTGTCGTACTCGAGGCCGGAGGCGGAAGTGTTTTGGGGACTGTATGTTTTTCTGAATGCGTTTTGGATTGTGATTCCTTTAGGTAAGTATCTTGCACGTAATGGTAGCGGGATGTTGAAGCTAATGGCTCTAGTTCTTCTTTATACAAGTGTTAGGGCTAGTGGAAGAGCATCTGCCGCTTTGGCGAAGATGGAAATGGTGCTGAAGAGAAACGGAGCAGCGAAGAAGCCATAGATTCGAGCTCAACCAACTCGCACAGTTCATCTTACCATCATAATCCAACCTGCTTCTCACTTGAGAACCATGTCCACCCCTCATTACAGGTAGTCAATAGGATCAGGCTTGCTACAGTCATGGTGGGGTGGTCACCACCCACGAAGTCATGAGTAAAGGAAATCTTGCACCTTCATTAAAGCATCGACCATGAGACGGATGTCTGAAATCGTCCCAGTAACTGTAACAGCGATCTTGATACCTTTGCCCATGGATTTCCTAATAAGAAGGTCGGTGACGATACCGCCAGCCTACATACTGGACGAATCAATTGTGCTTTTACAAATGAGGAGTATAAGACTTATTAGAGCTAGACTACGCTTGCTCGTCGCTCCCTCGTCCAGGGAAAGCCAGGTGGCACAAAATGTTTTGGAATCGCAATTGGTCCCGTCTCTTAGCTTTGAATTCTACGTGGTTGGGTTGGCACTTCATTCGCAAGGAGTTTGCCGCCAAAGATGGCTCCAAAATTGTTCCAATTTGTACGATCTGATCAAAACCAGCTATGGTCTACGATCAATTAACTAACCTCACTACTAAACCGATTCGAAAGTCAAATGTATGTTAAACCTAAATGTTGTTACTAGAGAGGGCATGAAATAGTAAATCATGGGATCTATCTTCTATCGCCGAAGCATCTCTATTTATCTAATTTATGTAATTCTAACTATTTCATGCCTTATAGTGAATTAGTCTTCCTAGCCTAACATCCAGCCCGAAGCCCAAATCTTGGGTCACAGGAAAGGTTAAAACTTCGATGGCTTCTTCGGACCACCAGCTCGGCCTGCAAAACCCCACCTAATCTGATTCGCCACATTGATCTGGCATTGCAGGTCCTCAGCCCAACTCCAGACCAGACCAGGATTCTTCTGAAACATCCTTCCTGAGAAAACCGCATCTAGTTCCTGCTCTCCTTTAGCGTCTTCCTCCTTGCCTTGCCCAGTCAAAATCGCTTCTGCTTGCTTCCCATTCGTGATCGACCCTACAGCTGAAACCAACATCTTACCCCCAACGGCCTTTTTGATCTTCTTGGCAAATGGAGCTTGGTATCCGGGTCCGGGCGTGATCTTCTGCAGAGGAGAAATCCCACCGGAACTCACATCCAAAAGATCGACGCCTCGCTCAGCCAGCAACGGCGCCAGCTTCACACTATTATCAAGTGTCCAACTCTCTCCCTTATACTCATCGTATTCCAGCCAATCGCTCGCGCTCAATCGCAAAAATAGCGGCATATCATCTGGAATAAGGCTTCTCGTCAACTCCACAATCTCCAACGTGAGCCTGATTCTATTCTCAAAACTCCCACCATACTTGTCCGTCCTCTTATTCGACACTGGTGAAAGGAAACTGTGCAGAAGATACCCGTGAGCGTTATGGATCTCAATGACATCGAATCCTGCCCTCACAGCTCTCGTAACAGCTTCTCCCCACGCCTTCTTCAACTCCTCAATATCCTGCTCCGTCATTTCAATCGGCGTAGCATGATCCTCATTATACGCAATTGCACTCGGAGCCTTGACGTTCTTCGGCCATCCATTAACATCCTCCGTCGCCAGCGCACCAGCACTCAACCACGGTGCCACTGTACTTGCTTTCCGTCCCGCATGACCCAACTGAATCCCAATCTTCTGATTCTGAGAATGTGCGAATTCAACAATGTTCTTTAGGCCCCATCTCGAATCGACATGAGAGTCAAGCCAGATACCGGAATCTTCAGGCGTGATGCGTCCCTCGGGCACAACGGCGGTGGCTTCGACGATGGCGAGGCCGGGACCGCGAGAGATGATGCCACCCAGGTGGGCGAAGTGCCAGGGCGTGTGGTGGCCATTTTCGGCGGAGTATTGGCAGAGGGGTGGGAGCATGATGCGGTTTTGGAGGGTGAGGCCGCGGATCTTTAATGGGGTGAAAAGTTTGGGGATTGGGTTCGAGGTTGGTTGCGGGTGGTCGGCTGTGCCGGAGGGAGGCTCCTGGGCTGGAGTGAAATAGGAGATCTTGGAGTGTTAGTTGTTGGTATGCAAATGGGACTTGGGACGTACGCCTGGAGCAGGTTTGTTTGGAATGCCATTCTGATGTTTGGTTTCACCGTGTTTGGTGGTTACGGCGTGGTGGGTAGACATTTTGTCAATTGGGTTTTCTTAGAGGTAATGGACGCGCAGTGTTAAGAATGATCTATTTGACAAAGCAGAATCATTTGTGGTGCGAGATGTCCCATAACTTATATGTACTTTTAGCTGGCATGATGTCACGTAAATGTGGTCCGATATTGAATTTACCCAACAGCAATCTGCGGCAGTATCTGCGAGAACCACAACGCTATCCAGTAGTTTTTTCGGGAATAAAAAAATATGGGTGCTTGAACTATCTAGGGAAGAAAGCTGGCAGCAACTGATTTCTAAGCTGCAATGAGGAATTTCGGTACCCCACTGAGGGGTAGAGAGCTTTATCGCTATCTAAACACCGAACCGAGACATCTCCATATTCGTACAGTTCTCCTTGCTCATTTTTCGCTCTTGAAGGATATCGCGATCCACCGAATAAATACAAACCGAATAATCACATAATAATCCGTCCCTTAATGTCCCACTCCCTACCGCACAATAAAATAGAAAAATAAGAAAGAATTGTTACATAAATGGTACGGAGATTCTATAATTTAGTCCGATGGAGATCCAGAGATCATTAATGAAAGTCATTGGCAAAGAATTGGACAACGGTTTGTACATAATATGCACAAGTGCTTGATTTGAAATGCAATATAGCCATAGGGATAGGTCTATCGAGAACTTTTCAATGATATGCACCGAAATAACAAAGTCAAAACCCAAAAACCCAAAATTATGCCCAACGATTTATTGGCCTTCAGTCGAGGCACATGCTTGAACCATTTACATAATGACTTCGTTAGAAACGTCCTATAATCATTAGTAAATTTCTCTAGTTTGTTTCATTGGGAACTTACCCGCTTCAACTCCTTGAATGGCAGACAAATGCAGTTCTGTACGCGGACCTCATCACCAACACCGCACTCCTTGCCAAGGATGGTTATGCTCTGAACCTTGACTCCATTCTTGATGATGGAGGTTGTGTGGCTGTTGACAGGCGTGGGAGTACCTTCAACACGAGCCCATGCACCAACTCTGCTGTTCCACCCAATAATGGAGTACAGTATGCAAGCATCGTGCTTAATCTCCACATCCTCCAGCACAATTGACTCCTTGATTCGCACACCAGCGCCAATGTGGGCTCGAGGACCAATTGAGACGTTGGGTCCAAGTTTAGCAGTTGGGTCAACTGTCGCCGTAGGGTGGATGAAGACAGGACCCAGAATGTTCGCAGATGGTTTGGCCAACTCTGTCGAACCACTTTGTAATGCCTTCTGCAGATACAGAGCATTGGCTGGGACAGCTGAACCAGCAGTCTTGATCTGTCTCCAGAAATCCTTCGTCTCGTAGACGAAGAACTGCTTGCTGTCTGCCAAGTCGCTCAAAATATCCTGCTCCAATCTCAGAACTTCATTCTTTGTTTCCTCATCATCGTCTTGGAAGAAGGAGGATTCGAGGTTTTCGGAGGAGGGGTATGAGACCAGTCGAGGACGTTCGGTACGCTTCTTAATTGCGCTGCGGATGGAAGGAAAGATGCATTCGGTAGCGAAGAGGTAGACACCGCAGTTGATCAGGTTGGAGATATGGGATTCGGGTTTCTCGACGTAGTGTAGAACTCGACGCGTATGACTGTCCGAGACGATGCAACCGAAGTTGCTGGCAGCATCCTCACTAACTCTTGTACCAAGAATGACAGCTTCAGCATCTCTTTCCTCAAATAGCTTGAGCATATCATTCAACGGGAAGGAGCAGCAGACATCTGCGTTGAGGACGAAGAATCGCTCGGGTTTGCCTTTGAGAATAGCATCGCGGAAGTGGTAGAGTCCTCCAGCAGTTCCCAGAGCTTGGTATTCTCGAAGATATACGATTTTGATCTGTGGGAATTCCTTCGAAGCATCCTTAATGAAGTCGCGAAAGACAGACTCGTCGTAATAACCGATCATGCATACTTCTTGGATGTGGGGAACCTTTGCGATAGCGGTGAGGCAGTGCCAGACAATGGGATGTCCAGCAACTTCGAAGAGGGGCTATGACCATATAATTAGAATGTATTTCATTATAAAAGACTTGCGACGAGTTCATACCTTTGGCAGATCCAAGGACAATGGTCTGAATCGAGTTCCTCTTGAGGGGCCGCCAACCTATCCTTGTTAACACCACTTCGATAAAATTGTCATTGAACACACCAGAATCACAGCTTTTGTGGCAGCACCATGTGCGCCTTTGGCCTTCTCTCTGTGAGGAATCTGCAAAGACATCTTGGAGAATTTGATCTTTGTTGTTGATGGCCTACAATAGAAAATGACAGTTGGACCTCATAAACTTTTGGACTCCCTCCTGACAGGGGTCCCAAAGCCAGTTAGAGAATCACGTGGAGCGGGCCGGATTGCTTCCGTAGTGTGTAGGGTTACTTCTGAGTTGCCATCGCCATCGCCTCAGTTCAGAGATCGTGAGCTTCAATAATTCTATTCCCTCCATCAAGCCAAGTGTGCTGCATCCAAGGATCTCCTATGGATTGAATCGGCATTGTGCACCGTCTGCATGATTCCGCAAGTGGCCGCGAGCGCGTCGATGCGCGGTCGCGAGCAATAATTAATACATTTAACGGATACCAAAGCTGGGTGAATGCGCCGCGCAATGCGCTGGCTATCTTTCAGTTTGTGTGGGTGTGGCAATTGATTTTGGAGCTTGCGAGGGTCCAAGCATGGGCTAAGACTGACAATCCCGTCGGTGGAACGTTGTGGTGAAGGCATTCACTTTTGTTCACAGCCTTCACATACAAATTTGTATGTGGCAGGTGTGAGGGACCGTGAAAAACTGCTCTTTCCTTTTCCCTGGTGTGTGCCGCCCGAAACACACCGCCCCTCTTATGCAGCCCCCCTCGTCTTTGAGTGCGCTGTTTATTGCCTGCGACGCTTCTCTATCTTTACAACATTTCAGATAAGTCTTTGCTGATGTTCGCCGCCAATTTGCATCACTTTTGTTTTCTGCTTGGAGAACCACAACACCACGTTAACCAAACCCCGCCTCCCCATTTTCTCATCCACGGGCCCTAGCCTCAGCCAAGGACTTGATGGGTTTTCAATTGGTCACAGAGTTCCGAAGCTATGCATGCACTTTACGCGTTTGCTGCAATTGACGCGAGAAGCCGAGGGAATGGAACTGAAATTGAAATGCTGAATCGGACGTGACGATTCGTTATGCTAGTAGTTTTCGTAAGATTTAGAGGACTATAAAGTTGAGGACTTAGACTTGAAATTCAAAGCTTTCCTCGTTGACATGCGACAATTTTACTGCTAAATTACTACTGGTTTTGTAAGGTTCCAACACTTGGTCCTTTGGCTCAAATTTATCTATCTCCCAAGTTTGCTTGCCACCATATCTCGCCTCTAATTCACTCTTCCTTGGAGTCCTCCCTTCCCTCCAAGTTCGCCCGTCATATCTCACCCTACAATTGAAGCCCACTCGATCTCGCCCTTCCCGTCGGGCGCTTTCGCACATCTCGCTGCTCTTCTCGTCTGAAGCCGAGTTCTTCGCCAACCATTTTTTAAATTGACCCTCCACCTCCCACAACCTTTTGCAATCAACACCACCCACTCTTGATTCTTCCTCGAGGTTCATCGCACATCTAAATTAGTCTTTGCTCACGATCTCAGCGCCAATTCTTCCGAAAGAGACTCACTTGGCAGTCTTTCCGAAGAGATCGCCTTTCAGCCCAGGTCCGTTATTATTTACCTTCGCCTTTGATCGCGGATCTCTCTCCTTTTATCTCGCACCTCATTACCACTTCATCTTCACCTTTCCGCATGTAAACTAACTCTTCGCACACATGCTAATTGGTCTTTGACTCTCAGTATCACAAACTTCTTTGACGTCATAGTACCTATACTTTATCATGGCTCCTGGCAGACGAGTCTTGAAACGTGAGTCAACCGTCGCATATGGTGGGCTTGCGACTCCCAGCACTTCATTCTACACTGGAAGTGGTGGCAGTGTTACACCGAAAAGAGAGATCGAATCAATTGATCTGAGCTTCTCTGACTGCGAAGAAGAGCCTCCGACATTCGGATCGCATCACGGTCTGCCTGCGGACGAGGGCTACTCGAGTATTCCAGATCGGGCACTTCGCTCAGCTTCAGGTGTGTTATTATAAAATCTTCAAGTGAATCCTAATTATCTAACCCAACTGCTAGTTTCAGCTCGAACGTCTCATCATCAATCCTCCAATTACCATAACGATCAAGCAGAGATGGATCCTCCACCCCCGTCACAAGGATTGGAGTTCGTCGGAAGGAATGTCAAGGTGCTTGTCGATGCTATTAGCGACCTCCAAAAATATGGACTTGAGCACGTCGTTTCACTACCAGAACTGGTCCTTGTTGGCGATCAAAGCGCTGGCAAGTCATCATTGATGAGTGCCTTGACAGAAGTTCAACTACCCCGGGACCAAGGCATCTGTACAAAGTGCCCTGCTAATATCAAGACGTCACCAGCAGACGACTGGAGCTGCAAGGTCTCCCTGCAACAGAGCTATCGGTACGATAATCCACGCGGTCGAATCATTAATTCATCGAATGTCAACAAAAAGACCCCGTTTCCACCATGGGTTGAGCAGTCCCTCGCAGTCAAGGAATTTATCACAGTCGACGACAAATCCAAATTAGAAGAGGCAATAAAGTGGGCACAGATCGCCTTGCTTAATCCTGACGAGGACTTCACAGCGTTCATCCCAGGCGTCGGCTATCGCACTAAGAATGGTTTCCAACACGAACGGGAGGCAGCAACTGCGAAATTTTCGCCAAATCTCATTGCGATTGAGATCTCAGGTCCTGGTTTACCAGCGCTGTCTTTCTATGACTTACCAGGCGTATTCCGTGTCGCACCCGATATACGAGACCAATACCTTGCCAAAGTTATTGAAAACTTAGCGATCAAGTACATTCAGCGCCCTAATGCCTTGATCATTTGGACCCTTGCCATGAAGACCGATCCCTCAAACAGCAGTACCGGCAAGGTTATTCAAGACTGTTTTGCAACCGATCGAACAGTTGGTGTTTTGACGAATCCCGACCATGTCCGCACTCGCCATGTAGAATACGAGAGAATCCTCCAAGGCGGGGCACATCGAGTCAGACATGGTTACTTCGTGACCAAGCAGCCGGGAGACGGAGCTCTGATTCCAGAAGGGCCCAATTATCATGCCGTTGCCCGTCGTCAAGAAATGGAGTTTTTCAATTCCGAGACGTTGTGGAGGGAAGAGTGGAAAGAGTTTCTACCTCGCTGCGGCACAACCGCTATTCAACAGTTTTTATCGTTGGAGCTTGCGAAGCAAATCAAAGACAGGTGAGCATTAAATTGTCCTAACACTTACAAAACGTAGCATTTAACGTTTGTTTCCAGTATCCCACGGCTTACTCAACAGATTGATGCGCGAACTCGGGAGGTTGATGCAAAACTTCGCTTGTATCCGGATCTTCCAGACTCTGATAGACGTCCTATGATCGTCGATGTATTATCGAAATTCAGTCGAGATGTTGTTGCCGCGATGAAAGGTGAAACCATAGGCTCAGAGAACCGTACGCCGAGCTTTCGAAGTGATTGGACAAGACTCTCGGAGCAATTCTCTAACCTCTTAGCATACATTAAGCCCAAGATTGCTACAACACATCCTTCCGAACGCGAACAACGGGGAGGGCGAGAGGTCGTCAACCTTCTCAGCGACAACGAGGACGAAGATGAGGACCCTATTGTCAATAGCCGCAAGCGTAAAATGGTATTCTCAGCTTCGCCGTTAGCTCTAAAGCGATCAAGAGCCGATGCTTCCTCTCCGGCTCCGCACACTCCACCATCAGTCAAGCGGGAGAATGGCGATACGCGCGCCCCTTCGGTGGTATCACAAACTCTACAAAAAGCTATTTCTTCGCAAGGTCCAGGACCTTTCGCTGGAACTGTCTTTGCCGCATTCAGCTGTCTTGGTACTGGATTCTTGGGCGTTAGAGAGCTTCAAGACGAGATCGAGCGTTACGCTTGTCCTGGTCTTCCTGGCGTTATCGACACGAGGACTTATGACGAGCTTTGTTTGAGGAGCATTAGACCTTGGAAGGAACCCCTCGAAGTCTTCATGGAGAAAACTATCTCACTAGTCCGCACTCAACTCGAGGGTATCTTAGACGATTATCTTGGTGTTCATATGCAGACTGACCTCCCCTCCACTACTAAGAGACTCTTGGGCGACTTCATAAATAGCCACGCTAGCCAACTGCGACTTTCTCTTCAGGAAGCTTACTTTCTGGAGAGCCAAAATGCCTTCACCGTCAACAAGGCAGTCCTGCAATATAATAAGGCGGAGGAGTACAAAGGTTTGAGGACAGGCCGGAGGAACATTCTAGCTATCCGAGAGGTACAGAACCAAATGAGGACAGATCCAAAGAAGAGGATCTCCAAGGAGTTCCCTCAAGAAGAGAGATCTAGGATTATCGAGAGGAGGGCTGCAGAAATCAAGGATGACGAGGCTTTCTTGAAAAGGTTGGACCGCTTTGCATCGGAACTTGACCTTGCGGCCTACGTTCGTAGTTACTACATCACCGCCTCTCAACGTTTCGCAGACCAGGTCTGCTTGATGATCAATGGCAAGTTCTTCAAGGGCATTAAGGAAAGCATCACGAACCATCTTGAGGAGAAGATTGGTGTGAATTCCTCACAAGGTATGTGCTACGAAACCTTGGCTGTTAAACGATCAGCACTAACGAAATCTCAGGCGAGCAAATCTGCCGGAATCTTCTCAAGGAGGACGACACGAGCGACAGGATGCGTCGTGAGCTAAAAGGCGAGAAAGAGAAACTAGCCGGATTCTCCGCACGCCTTGAGCGACTCGTCAATCAGCTCGAAATTCCAGACCAAGACGAGCCCGTTTCCGATCTCGCGGATGCTGACACTGACGACAGCTATCCGCAATCAAACTACCATAGGCCCTCTGTGACAGACGCTGATATGGGTGAAGGCGGTGACGGCAGCGAGGATACCGTCGAAGGGTTTCCAAACGGCATGATCTGAGCACTTGTAACTTATTTCCTTTCTTGTTTCGCATGGGCGTTTGAGGAGTTCTACTACCATGACTTGACGCATTTCTGCTGCGAAGAGCCAGACTGGTCAGAGTCAAGCATTGCATTTCTGTACTCTGCCTCTTCTACCTTTTGCGCTCCGCTGGCGAGCATTTTTGCGACAAGTCACTTTCTAATGGCCAAAATGGGGCGTTGGTTTTTCTGTGGTCCTAGACCCTGGATTCTGTTTGCTGGCCAAATATTGTGTTTCGCGCGGGGTTGTAGCATAAGCTCGTCAATTCAAGTCTTAATTTCAACTTTGAACAATGGCCTCCTCTTTTGATTTGCTGCACATCATTGCGATTACCGTTTCTACTTATCACACAGATGCACTCACAGTTACTCTTGCTTCGCCGTGCTACAAACGGATACAGAAATTTTCATTGTGAATCTTGCTAGATAGAGCAGAAATTGGGAGTTTACGGAAGCCAGGGTATAACCAATTCCCTCTTTCTCAACTCCTCCACTCCATCTTCGCTCATGATAGCTTGCAAACCAGTAACTATCGTCCTTCTTCCAGTCTCATCTTGCACCATTGTGAAGTCTCTCAACGAGTTCTCTTCAGGAACATGTTCTTCATCTTCACTTACTCCTTCATCCTCAAAATCGGCCAACCATTCCATAGCTTTACCAACAATATAAGAATCCCAAAGTCCCTCCTTCCACGGTCTTTCAAGCAATAACTGAATCGCCTCTCTCTTCAACCTCCTGTGTCGGTACACGAGACCTACAACTCTCAACCCCGTAATGATGCCCCCTTCAAAGCCGAAACCAGAAGCGGCATGCTCATCATTATCATCCCGTGACAAGACAGCCCTCGAAAGCGTCACCATCTCTGTCAATAATTCCGTATTATCGCCATAAAACACCCCCCTCTCCGGACCCAGAACATTCTTCCACGCCACAGCCGTCAAAAGCTGAATCCTCAATGCCATCACGGACTTTGATACTTCCTTCCCTTCCTTCCAAATCTTCTCAAACGCACGTCCCCACCGACTATACTCGTCTCCCATTCTCCCAATCGCCTCCTTTGTCGCTTTCTCTCTTTCTTCTAAAACCTCGGGGTTCCTGAATCCGAACGCTCCATTTGATTTCTGCTTCATCCACGCCGTGAGGTGTAATGCTCGCTGAGTAATCAAAATCAGATACGCTCGCGCTTCCTTCACATTTTCGAATGAAGCAGGCATGGTATTGATGTAGATCTGACCATAGTAGCGATGCGCCTCATGGAGTTCTGCGGAGCGGGTATCATGACGACACATGGCTTCCGTCTCCAGCTCCGAAAAGACGTGGATTAATTCATCTTCGATAACCAGAGGGCACGGGGAGCGGATGGATGAGATTTTGGTGGTGAGGTGCGTGTGGCTGGTTTGCCAGTCGGAGAGCAGTCGGACCCCGGAGTAAATTTGCGTGGTGGCTGAAGTGATGTACCCGTTGAAGGTTTCAAAGATAGAGAAGAGGAGGCAGGCGAGGAGGGTGGTGCGGAGTTGGGTGGGTGGGACATGATATCCATTGCTCTCGCTGGACATTTGGACGCGGAGTAGAGAGATGGAGAGGTGATATTGATGGAAGGCGAATTGTCGGCGGGAAAGGGCGGATTCTGAGGGGAAGGGAGTGGATCTGTTGATCAGAGCACCGAGAGCGATGACGGCGTGCCGTATGATAGCTTCGGTCTGACTAGTCTGGAGAATAATACTTTGCCAAAGATTCGCAGAGAAATGGCTGGAGAACTGGTGGGACGTCTGGTTGCAGAATACTTGGAAATAGCGATATTCCTGGTCGTTCCGGAAGAGTTGGCGGAAGAGGGCCGAGCTGAGAGGTTGGGACGAGAAATTACTCTTCGGGAGGAGAGGCTTGGGCCCGCTAGGTAGAACCTTTGGACATGGCTTCTCGTACCCGTCGCATTTGATGCCATATTTATTGCAGCGGACGCATGCCGGTCTGGCTTCATCGCATCTCACTCTCCGTATTCTGTGTACTGAGTCAGAACGATCTCGTGGACTAGACGAATCGGATGATTTGAAATATGGGATGCGTAAAGATCTATCACATGCACTCGCCGTCGCGCAAACCCCTGATGATTCTGGAAGCTCTACTGATAGAAAATGGGAAGTCCTACTTGCAGGTGATGCAGCCATTTTTGCTTCTAGAAAGGACCGTCCTGCGTCTTTTTGTCCCTGGATCGGAACTTTGCACCATTTTGCGTTGAAATGTTGAGAATATATGGCTTGCGAGCGTGTAGAGAGGGTAGATAGCGGAGAAGTATGGGATGAAGTTGAAATAAATGTAGCCTCGCCAAGATGGAGCTCCCTGCAGGGGTGAGGCTGACGCTATGGCTGCGCCAAGGCACACCATCTAATTGGCGACCTCGCAAAAATCAACCAATAAGGTGAGATTTAAAAAAATTAAGCTTTGGCAGAACAGTGGGTAGGCCGCAGTGGGTAGGTTGGGCGGACGTGCAACTAAGCTGAGTTACACCTGCCCTATGCACTTGCTTACTCACGCACTTACACCCGACATTTAACTGAAATTCAAGTAAAATCGAGGTAATGCTACAGTACTGTGGGTGTAAGGGTTATGGAGGATGAGAATTAGAGCGTTAGGATTGGGCTTAGTCCGGGGACGTCCGCCTAACTTATCCCCCGTTGGCAGAAGGCTGAGAAGGCTGATGTTGCTGTACTTAAATTATGTTGATACTGATTGGGAATGACGGTCTCCTGAGTAACATCAAGACAAACACAAGACGGCTCATTCATAAAAATGACGAGGCTAAGCTCTTTGGAGAGAGATATAATTATCCAACAATCTCCCAATTGAGAATAATGCAAGTGATTATGTATTGCAGATGCGCGTTCTTATCGAAGAAATAGAAAAGCGAAAGCGAAAGCGAAAGCGAAATACCGACCTTGAAAATTTATTGTCGAAGTTAAGCTTGGTTTTCTAAAATAAGATCCATCTTCCAGTTTTCACTTTTTCCCGTTCAGCGACCCCGCACTCGTTAAATCTTACCTCCACCTCCCTTCGCTATCCACGGACAAATTTTCAAGTCCTCTCCTCAAGCTTACCATCGATGCATCTGACTAAACTTTCGACTGTCAGGATTTCTTACTTATTTCCAGGGTCTAACGAACTGTATCACATGACATACGTGTTCGAGGTGGCGTATGCAATGTCGATCAATCCCCCTGGCTTCCGAACCACTCTAGCTCCCGTTACTGGTGGGACGGGTGGCAGGTCCGGTGGACGCGCACATGAGCTCATGTGCACCTCGCTTGCCTGACTTCAGAGCGACTTCAGCACCTAATGTTCACCCGACATTTAGCCGTAGACCATATTATCAAAGTAAAATCTCAGTACTCTTGCAATACTTTCAGAGTACTGCTATGGTATTACTATAGTACTTTGAAAATAAAAAGGCTTAGGAGAGTTAGGGGTCAGGAGGTTAGTGGTTAGGAGGGTTAGGGGTTAGAGTTAGTCCGGGGGGTTGGGGGGCGGTGGGAGCCCCCCGCATTGGGGATATATCTTATACTACTATTATAGTACTTTCAAACTTCAAGTACTGTTATAGTACTACTACCTTTAGTACTTTTACTGAGATTTTACTTTGATAATAAGGTCTACGGTTAAATGTCGGGTGAACATTAGGTGCACATGAGCTCATGTGCACGTCCACCGGACCTACCCACTGCTGGTGGGAAGTGTGTGGGGTACCCATCTTACATCACATCTCGATCGGATTCATAATCTGATGTGATATAGCCACTTTATTTCTTGATTCTCAGTTTCTTGCGAATTTGGGGATGGCGGATACGTTTGGGAAGATTGCTAGTTATAGGTGATTTGACTTGAGGCTATCTAGAATCTAATCATTCTGCGTACATCTAAATTCTCTAGTATTTTTGAATCGCGTCCAATGTTCAAGTATATTTCGTTGCACATCGCACTTTTTCGAAAAGCCCTCGATATAACAATCTCTTTTACTCACCGATTTTCTTCAAAAGATAAGTCTCGAAACAGCTCTTTATAAAGGGACTTCTATAAATTCATTCTCCCAAAAAAAAAAATTGCGATGCGCAACAAAACCTCTCATTGTCCAGAGAGTTGCCAGACATTCGATGCTTAACAATGTCTAGAACACAGCCGCTCAATCTGTTCCCTCCTTAAGATCTGCTACCTCTCCTGCTAATAGTAAAGACGAAGACGAGGAAAACATATTCCTGTGGTACACTATAAATTTGATTCCTCCTCCTTCAGATCTCCTAAAAATGCACTACACAGGATCCTGTTATTGTCGCGCCATCAAATACTCCTTCGACGTCTCTCCCGATGAAGCTAGGACATCGCTATGCCATTGTCATAATTGCAAGGTAACCATCACTAACCACCAGACTTCTTCATGTTGCAGCTTTGCTCAGAGCCGACGTAGAAATTTTCGGCACAAATTACGGCCTCATAACTAAGGTCCCCGCCTCAGCATTCAAGATCATAGTTGGAGAACCAAAGATTTATGAGGCGGATAATGGGTCGGGGAGTTTGTTGCATCGAGAGTTTTGTGGGGTCTGCGGGGGTGGGCTTTTGGAGTATGGGGTATGTGTGTTTTTCTGTTTTCTGTTTTGGGTTTTTGGTTAGGTTTGTGTTCCAGTCTTGAATTGTTGTTGTGGGTTTGTCATAAGGTTTTTGGTGCTAGAGATGAGAGATGAAAGGAGAGGGGGAAGAGGGGGCATGAGAAGATGGGATGAGGAAGGAAAGAGGGGAGGTGGAGGTGGAGGGAAGAAGATAGCTAATGATAGAAATAGGAGCAAGCCAAAGATCAACCTCGCTACGTGATGTATGGGACGATTGATAAACCAGAGGGACTGGATCTGAAAGGAGAGTTCTTTTGTAAGTTTAGGGAGGGATGGATGCCTGAGGTTCAGGGTGAGTGATGTTTACCTTGTCGTTTTTGAGAGATGGGAATGGGGATGAGAATGAAAATGAAAATGATGATGTTAATGTGTGTACAGGAATTTTCCATAAGCGGGAGATTACGGAGTGAGCGATTTAGTGGGCACTAGGGAATGGCGGAAACGTTGGGGCACGATATGAGGGGTTTAATGTTACGAGCCTGGGATCAAAAGTCTGTGCTTTTCAAGGTCATTTGATCACACGCCTGACTGCCATTGATATAGACAAGATACGAAGATTTCTACCATTAGTTCGTCATTAAAGTATTAGGATGCATATTTCTTGAGTTGGGAACACGTTGAAAGCAAATTATTTCAATATTCAAAACCTGGGTCCAATGAAAAAAGCAGCTCAAGCTAGTCAAAAATCAGGTAGCTACCTCCGCCCGTGTTCCCCTTCTTCACATGCCAATATGCCCATTCTACTTAGTCCATCTCGAAGGCCGTTATGCCTGCTAATTTCCCACATAACCATTCTCTACGCAACAGCCGCAGCATCCTCAACTTCCTCAACAACACGGTGGCCCTTCTCCCCCGCCTCCTCTTGAATTTCCCGAAATGTAATAGTAGGAACCCACCCCACGCTCTGCCTCGCATCTGTAACCTCTGTGTACAGCTCATCCACTTGTTCCAACGTAAGTCCCTTGGTCTCATATATCATGAAATACACGAACGCGATACAAATGAAGCAGCAAGCTCCCCACACAAAAAAGATCTTGGATTGTAGATTCGCGTTGCCAGGGCCGTAGTTCACCATGTAAGGCGTTGCATAAGCGAGCGCCCAGTTCAGCATCCAGTTTGCTGCGGTTGTGATTGAGAGGGATTTGGCGCGGACTTTGAGGGGGAAGATCTCTCCAGTTACAACCCTACAGATTTCTGTCAGTAAAGTGCAAACTTAGTCGGTGAAAGAATTGGAGGGGCTGCGTACCAAGCAACAGGGCCCCATGAGCTTGCGAAGAAGAAAATGTAGAAGCAGATGAAAGCAATCGCAGCTTTCTGCGCGGGTAGATTGTGCACAATGATGTTGCCCACATGGTCTTGGCTGGTAGTCGTTGTCCCCAGAATCCCAACGATGAATTGCGATACGCACATTCCCACTGCACCCCACAGGAGGACAGGACGACGTCCCCATTTGTCAATGGCGTATAGACCAGGTAGGGTGGAGCTGACATTGACGCAGTTGATGATCAAGCTGACGATGAAGGAATTCTTGAATCCAGAATTCTTGAAGAACTGCGTGCCATAGTACATGATGAAATTGATGCCGGTGAGTTGTTGCAGACTTTGGAGGAGGCATCCCGTGAGTAGACGTTTGAAGAGGTTCCCTTTGAGGCAATCTTTATAACTTGATTCTCCAAGGCTTTGCTCGTATTCGTGATTTGCTTGGATCTCGGCCAATTCTTCCACGACAGCGGCGTGGCTTTGATCAAGCCGTCTGATTCTGGCCAATGCCTTAGTTGCAGCGGCTAGGTTGTTTTGCTTGATGTGGTAACGGGGTGTTTCTGGAAGAATGATCATGCCGACGATGAGGATTATTGCCCATGCGAATTGAACTGCGATGGGAATTCTGTAACTCCCGGTGTCTTGTCGATTGTGCGTTGCGTTGTCGACAACTGAGGCAATAAGGAGGCCGATCGTGATGGCTAATTGATAAGAACCGACAATCACCCCTCGAATCCATTTTGGTGCAGTCTCGGACTGATAGAGCGGGACTAGAGACTGTATCAGCTAAATAATTGGGGGTTGGGGGCATTATAGGCGTACTTATTGCTGAAATCAATCCCACTCCAAACCCCGCGAAGAATCGACCAGCTAGAAAAAGCGGTATAGCTGTTGCGGCAGTTTGCAGGATGACACCGAAAATGAAAACAATCGTAGATGCGATCAAACCCAATCGTCGACCGATAGCGTCCGCGACGGGGGCAGCTGTGAGAGCGCCGAAGAATGTACCCGCGGAGAGGATAGAGACGATGGTAGCTGACTGAGAAGCTGTGACGTCCAGATGGCCGCTACTGTTAACGAAGCCAGTTGAAAATTGGTCCTGCCAATATGGCATAGCAAGAATGCCACCGATGGTACCGGTATCATATCTATTGATCAGCTAGAACTTGATCCAGGAGGAGGATTGGCCTTGATAGGTCTTGACTTACCCAAACAAAATACCACCGAACGCAACGAACAAGCCGATTAAAATGGCTGGCCATGACTTCCCCGGAACGCCCTCTGGCCTTTTCAGCATAAGACCCATGTTGGAATACCTTTAAAGAATTGAATAAAAAGTTTTGAAGGTCGACGAGAGTTGAGTGATGAGGAAAGTGAGGATAGCTGAGAAGTAGTTGAGGTTTTTAGGGGGACAAGTTGCCTTTTATATAGTGCAAAACACAGCGGAGAGGGAAAAAGGTATCCAGAGATCGCAGCGGCTTGCAAGTCTCTTTCGAATGACTCGGTCTGGATGTCTTCACGCTCTTTGTGACAATCCACGAATGAGCTAGCGAGCATACGAGCTCTAATAGATCCTCGGGAAATGTGATTTGAGCGTGCAGCTGTAGCTCTGCTGACAACATGGCATGCTAGCTCCTGAATAGCGATGCATGGGTATGTGGAGCCACCGCTCCCCACACTCCATTACTCCATGGATTCCACACGGCACGGCTTTCCTCCGAACGTGGAGAATCTGCACCAAGTAAGTCTTATCGGTGTAGAGTGGCTGACTTTCATTCGGTCACTTGCCTGCCTTCCCGCCGTTGCATATCTTCTTAGGGTGAACTCAGGGGTAGGGCTCGCTTATCGCTCTTGTTCCTCGGGACCAACTCGCTTTCACTAACTGTAAGTAGAACGCGATTATAGTTAGTGTAAGCGAGACTCTCGATTATCTCCCGTCTGCTGTGTTCTATACCTGGAAGATCACTTCCTGGAGGCAAACCTCCTCTTTTTCATCACATCTCGTGAATCGCGATTCACGACGCTACTCCATCAATATTTCAGATAGGTGCTTACTGCCATGCCATGCCACGCCCACCCTATGCCGTTTGGTGCCAGTGGCGCAGGAAGACCTCCATATCAGGCCCGAAACATTGTGAGAGGCGTCGCAAGAGTTGGGCTCGGAGCCTTGGATGCACTCTCGAGTTGGTCATGCTTTGGCCTCATCTCCAGTTTCTCCAGCCCTCCACCTTTGCTACCGCCATTCCAAGATCTGCAGACCACCTTTTCCCCGCATCTTCCACAGTCAATGCCGATGCGTGTGATTGACCTGCGCAATTTATTCTCCCAAATTTCAACATTTCGCGCGGGGTCGTGTTGTAGACTTTCTCGGCCTCGACCAGTTTCTCTCTCCCAGCATGGCTTGAAAACATTAAGCGAGCGGGAGCCATGGCGCGCGGCGGTGATGCTTCTCCACAAGTTTGAAATCCATTATAGACTCGTGTGCAAATGACCCTGAACAGCACAGAATTTGGATCGTAGGCTCCTTAGGCATTGTGTATACCGCGTGTGTTTTGTTTTTTACACTATGGCGTGCTTGTACATTATTGTTTGATGTGTTTTTGGCGCATTTCTTGGTGTGTGGAAACATAATGGAAGTGCTGTGGATGTTGTGTATGTTAAAAGTATTGGTATTGAGGGAATATATATACATTTATTCGTTTTATATCTGAATTGTAATAGCCTGATGATGAAAGGTCTTATTGCATTAGCATTACAGGAGCTGTTGCATCTTTCAGCCCTAGATTTCCAAGATTCCAGTTGTTCTCTACTGTTGACATGATGCTGTAGTGATTGAACGTTGTAGCGTTGGTTGTCCCATGAAGAGACGATGGAACAGCATCGCCAAGGAGAACAGAGAAGACCCTGTTGCGGCAGATATAGCATTCTGTCTCATCGAAGGCTGGTGTTTGTCAGTCTGAAGTCCTGGATGAAAAGGAGTTGGGAGACATACTCAACATGATTAATGTGTTTTGCATGAACGTCGGATTTGAAAGAAGAGGTTCGAGAAAACTCTTTGTCCAGGCTCCTGCAACAGTGACAGAAGTATCGTGACCATCGTTGACTAAATAAAGGTTAGGGCATGCGACGAGAGGAGACGTTGTAGAGAAGATCTACTCATGTTTGGAGTAATGAACATCCACTGGGGCAGCGTGCCTGCTTCCAAGTCTTTATAAAACATTGTAAAGTTTTTGCTCTTTGCCAGACGATCTTCATTTGACGTCACTGAATCGTAGCTCATCAATGGACTAAATATTTGTCAATTCTCGTACAACAAGGGAGGAGTCACGTGACTTGCTTGTGCTTTCGAACGTAGTCATTTGCTCCCGTCGTATGGTTGATCCAATTTCCTTCGAAGCCGGAGTATGGCATATCCTCCTGATATAGACTCCAGCTCACACCTGCATTTTCCAGCAAATCGACGATAGTCTTGACATCAGACCCGATCCGGAACATCCAGTCTTCCCAGACCCAGTGAGTATCACCTCCCACCGACGCAACATAATTCGGTTGACTTGGATGTGTGATTGCATCGTAGTTGGTGAGAGTGATGCCTTGACTTGCAACCCATTGTAATGATGCTTTCATGGTAAGCGCCTGAAATAACATGGGTTGGAATGAGGCTCACGATCCCCCACTGCCATATCATAATCTGTGTTCTCCAACCAGATATTCACGAATCTATCAAACTGCTTTCCTTTGATCGAGCTCACTGGACTCAAGGTCTTTGCAGTCGCAGCGGCGGCAGCAACAGCCGCTGTGCCCGTCGAGGTATATTGTGTCTGTGCGAAGGCTATCGTGGCGATGCCGATGACAGTCGCGAATATTGATGAGAAATACATATTGAGCACGATACTACAATAAAAGTTGCATGGATAACGCTGTCTACACTCGAAGGGCACTTGCCCCTTATATGGGTCGTGAAGATCTTGGTCCGCTCAGGGCCCGAAGATATATCATTTTCGGTCAACCAGTCTGACCTGGTCATTCGATGGATTGTGTTCTTGGGTGCCTCGAGCCACAGCCAATCACAGTTGAGATGAAAGGGTGTGGTTTAAGGCACCAATGAAGTGCCGGAGTTTGATCCCAGCCCTAAGTGGGTATAGCGTACAACAGGGGAAGCTCCAACCAACGTCCCTGGATGAGGCAACTTCGCCGAATTTATGCAACGAAACAACTCCATGTCCAGAGCATCTCAGGGCTCCGATGCGATTGTTCTTGAAGCTCAATATATTTGGCATGTCATCCACAAGCGTGCGGTGACTGGGAATGCGCAAATGCCACTCGCCAGAACGTGCTGCCATTACCAGCCCTCGCCAGAGACATACGCACGGGATGGCAGTCGCAGCTGACGTGCGTTCCCCTGTAGGCTGACAAGGCTGAGCTCCGAGGTAGACTTCCCTCTCATCTCCATCTCTCTATTTCTTATTCATCCTATTTCCTCCTAACCTCCAGCTTTATTTCTCAATCGCCATGACGAACGAGCAAACCCCGCTGCTGGTGGATGGCCCATCCGATCACGATGCCCACGCTCTCACAACCTCCAGCCTCACTAAGTTCCGCAATGCTATCGGCATTAACGTGAGTACTGCTTCCAGCAACCCGCACGAGATCGAGAATGCGCGCTCCAAACCCAGCGGTCTCTATGCAGAGATCATCGCCGTTCAGAGGAGTCGTGGCAGGCAATACTATTGCTTCGAAGTATTCTAGTACGTTCAGCTTTTAATTTCTTACCTTCTCCTGCGTTCTGCGCCGCGTTCACCTCCAACACAGTACTAACCAGATGTCTCTCTAGCTACCTCGCTCTTATCACACAAATCCTCATCGGCGCAGTACTCGCTGCACTCGGCAGTCTCGCAAATGCCCATCCCACCGTAATCACAATCCTCGGCGTCCTCAATACTGCGATAGCCGGAATCGTTGCCCTCCTCAAAGGCCAAGGCCTCCCCGACCGCCTTCGAAAGGACGCATACGAGATGAAGAAAGTACAAGATTTCATCGAGGAAACCGATATCCGGCTAGCCATCGAGGAGGATATTCATCCTGGAGAGCTGAAAGATATCATCGAGAATGTATTCGATTTGTATAATACTGCGAGGGATACGGCGGAGATGAATCATCCGAGCAATTATGCGCATCAAGTCGAGGGTCCGGTCGATTCTAGGCGAGCTTCGCCGCCGCCAGTTGGCCATGATGGGAATGACGATGGAGATGCGGACATTAAGCCTGTAAAAAGGTGGTCGACGAATGGAACGACTGGGAGTAAAGGAAAGAAATATGTGGTTGATTGAATAGGCTAGCCGTTGATACCTTAGCTGTTAGAGTCTTGGAGGATACCAATTGCTTTTGTCCGGGTCTAAAGATAAACATTGTGGCAAGAAATTGGCTTGTTGTTTAAAGGTGTTGGCAGACCGACATTCATAGAAGAATTAATATCCCACGTCAAGTCAAGCTCGGTTGCCAGGCGTGGCTTCGTGCAGTGTTCCACAGCATATCAGATGCCATGGAGATAGATGTATTGTAAGCACCCTGAAATTCTCCGATGTGTTACATGATGGGTCGCTAACGATCTAGTACGTGACTCCATCGAAGGAAAAAAAGACTGGCCCAGTGCGAAATCTCAATGATTATTTCGCCATCCTCACAAGCAACACTAAGGACTTCCATTCTAAGGTCTAAACTACTATAACCTCAGAGCTCAGTATCCTTCCATCAAGAACATGCTTTCCAACCCACAACACATATACACTAGCTTCAGTCATCCATCGGCCCTGACAACCTTCATTCCAGTGAGCGAGATCTCTCATCTGGACTGTCATATTTATGATTTCTTCCTCGCTTGGGAATAGTAGTTGTGTTTTCTCAAAAGGCCTTAATTCGGGGCTACTTTTGTAGATTTATTTAACTCCTCAGTATTCCTGGTATTCTTCGCTGAAACTCCAAGCTTCCATTCGTGCATACCTTGATGATTTTTAAGGCGCCGAAAATGGACACCGTGTATCCAAGACCGGATTCGAATCGCTATGTACAAGACCATTTTGCCATGTTAATCGTACCCAACCTGGGCAGTGTGTCGTGTCTGCAGTATGTAGACGCGAGAGGTGGCTACGATTGGATTGGAAATGGGTTTGACTGCGCCTCTATATGAGCGCAGGGCTAAGGCAGAATGATTTGTGTGTTGATTTCTAGTGTTTGCAGGCCTCTCTTTCGTCCCTGGGGTACTAGTTAGCTTTGTTTTGCGGGATACTGACGAGATTCTCAGTCGCACAACGTGTTCGCGCATCTCTCGACGCCATACTAGACCTGATTTTGCACCGACATCAGTTCCAACTGACGCCCGAGTATTATGTGTGTAACATCGAATGCGTAGCTCAAGAGTGGCTGTATTTCCACAAGCTACCCTCCCACGGATTCGGATCTCATTGTGGAACAAGATCTTGCAGATATATTTGGTCGCAGACGAATTGAAGGCGAGATAAAGAAAGTCTTCAAAGAACTCGTCTCTGCGATGCCAAGCAAGACGATGTCAACATACAAGAACAACCAGATGTACTTAGATACGGGACCTGGTGAGACTGTTGTCAGAGCGTTAACTTCCGCAGAAGGTTATCTAGCAACAGTTATCCAACTGTCGTTGCTTGGCTGGGTACATGAGCGAGGCTATTTAGCATCTGCCTTGGAAAAGTCGATCCGCAACCGATTCCTTTCCAAAGCCAGAGATGCAAATCCGGCTCCCGGTTTCGATGAGCTAGTTGGAACCTTAGAGGCTTGCAGCTCTCAGATATCAGCATTTCATTGGGACATCTACGTTACGGAAGCAGAGGTCAAGATCCAAAAGACCTTTCCCGGATATCAACATGATCCACAATTCACGTGTTTGGCCAGCAATGTTTTATCTGCCGCCATGGATTGCTTATATATTGTCCAAAGATAGCCCAATGATAGGAGGATTATGTTCTCCAGCAATCGTGGCGCCATCACAATTATCATCTGGGCCCATTATCTATCGGAGTTGACGATCGTTTTGAAAGGGGTTCCAGGTGGCGATATACGTTTCGGCTCCCAAGAGACAGAACACGTGATTATTGGCTGTCCCGAAGTATCTCTCTTCAATGCTGAAATAGATATTATTCTCAAAGCCCCTCGAGCGATGACAGAGGCTCGACCACTCTTCTATCTGCGATGAGTGAACGGATTCTTCTTTGCAAATATGGTATTACTTATGCACGTCGATACTTCTACACTACCTGTGCACTGAGAATCTGGATGCACTGCTCCCTGATGCCGTTCATCTTGCGATAGCATTAGCCCGGAGAGCCTCGACAAGGGTACAGCGAGTGCACGGTGATGTGAGTGACTCTCGATGCAAGCGGCAAATAAGTTACGCTCCTGTGGTAGAGTTGGAAAAATGGCGGACTCTGGATGCTGCCAGAGTCTTGTTTGGAAGCCAAATGGAACTTAATGAAAGGGTAGTTGAGAAATATGTGGAATCAATCGCTAATGATTCAATTAGTGACATAGCAATCCCATCATCTTTAAAGAAGTACTCGGAGAGAACAGGACAAGATCAGGATAAGCGCTCACCCCACGATCTCATAGAAGCAATCGCCCAACCCACACCCTCAACACCCCACACCGTCGAGATACCGAGCGAAGACACCCCACACGTCCCACCCGCGCACCCTAGGGGAAAGGTTTTGCCGCTACTCAACTTATCCTCGCCCAGAGGAAACATTGAGCTACATTCCACAACTCTATATTACGGACTCGGCAATTTATTAGTCGGAAAAGGATTTAGCGCAGAAGAGAGAAACTCGGGTAAATTTCCTTCCTAGCCAGTGAGTCCGGCTGGAGCGTCTTTCTCTCCACCGTTGGTACCGATGATCCCTCAACCATCAGACCAGAACTCCTCCATCTTCAAAAACTTACCGAATATTCGAAGGCGGGACTCGCTTAATTCCCAGCCGAAGCTTCTGACTGGCCTATTCAGTATGCGCTAAGCTATTTATGGACGTCACGTGCAGCTCAACATCGTATCCAAATATATTCAGAATGCGTTGAATTGAATTGAATAGAATTTGAATACAGCTACAATCCGTTGAATAGAACAGAATACGATGCCGTATTCTACTCAACGAATTGAAGTCGTTCCACTGCTGGATGAACTCTCTGCACAATTTATGCGTGCCGTGTTTGAGCGGCTAAACACCGCAAGCCTGAAGATTTACATCCAAGAACACCCGTCACCCAAGCCCCCGGGATCATGGAACAACTGCTTCATCCTATCGCACATGGAACGGAACAGACGACAGTGCGTCGGGTAGCTCAAAAAGAAGCTTGGCATCTGAATATAGCATCATATAAATTGTTTCAATCTACAAACCTGTATAACATCGGGAATATCAGCTCGACAGTTCGGATAATTAAATTCCACGTCACCACGTGAGAAATCAACATCCGCAACCTTCCATTCCCTAGCATGTGTCTATATAACAGGGCATTATCTTGCTTTTACCTGGATTCGCAAATTATTCCCATCGCCCCCAAGATTTCTCTCGAGAATCACACTCAAACCAATCTACTTCCAACAAGATGCTTTTCTCCAAGTGCTCCGTAGCTTCTCTCCTTTTGTTGACGAGCACCGTGTTATCTGTAAAGTCCCTCAAGGCTCCAGCATTATCTGATTCAGTAACTGACCAATTATTCATAAATAGCAAGTCATTGTCACCGTAACAAATACTATTACTGTGATCACCGTCACCGTCACGCCTCCGACAACTTCAACGTCCACGACATATATCACTTTAACTGGTGGCAGCCCTCCTCCAACGCAAACAACTCTGACGATCACCGAAACCACAACCCTCAGCAGCACTCCGAGTTCAGATGGTTGCATCGTGAACTATTTGGGGCAATGTGACGGAGATGCGTTTAATGGCTGTAACAATTGTGGTAATGGATTAAATTGCGTTTATTACACACGTAAGTTACCTTTTGCGGGTATTTCAGAAACGGGGGATGCAAGTATTATTAACTAAGGTTCAATACAGACTGGTATTCTCAGTGCTTGAAACCCGGCCAGAAGGTCCATCCCAATTCAGCTGTTGTGAAAACAGCTACCGTATATGTGTAAAACTAGTGCAAGCGGTTTAGTTTCGCCTGAGTATCGGATGTGGTCTCTGCCAATGCATGAACGATAATATTTAGAACCGGGATTCGAGATGAAATAGCTAGAGACTTTTACGATTTAGAAACATATGTGCTTATATGTTCTGTCTTGTACGTAAATGAGATAGAAGTGTAACAACCTATTAGGTCTAGCTATTCGTACTGAGATAGCCGCTCTAATCTGCGGCGAATCTTGATCTCACCAATATCAATTTTTCGTTTTGGATCCTAGCAGTCGCTGCTCTAACTTGAGCTGAACCCTGAGTACGCTAATGATTTAGCTGGATCAAGCTCAAGGCGACCTGTCAATTAAGCTATTTATACGAAAAGCGGTTCGTTTATAGGATTAATAGTCTGATTATGACAGTATATATCCTCAACTAATCAAAATTCTAGCCTACATTAAAATTACCATCAACCCCCTTCCACAACATCTATCTCTTTCTCCATCTCAGCCCCTTAAACCTCACCAACAACCCACCCCCCTCCCACCTCCACCTCCTAACTCTAAAAACATAATAAAGCCCCACCGCCGCCGAAACATTAAACACCACATACGCCCATATCAACCCAAAATCCCTCCATCGTTGCCCCCAATCCAAGTCACTGCTCGCTAAGAACTGATCCGCGACCGTCAAGGGACAGTATTGGCACACATCGTTCGACGAGGGATTAAGCAGCTGTCCAGGAGCATGCTGTAGATAAGGCGCCAGATACTGACCACAAGTGAGACCCGTGGGTGAGTTGAACATTGCAACTTCGGCGGCGGAGCATTTAACAACTCGGTCGTGGAGGGTGGTTACGGCGATGCCGCCAACCCAGTACGTTAGCGGCGAGACGCGGTACATGAAGATCCAGAACCCTGGAAGGGAATCTATACGAAATATTAGCCAGCTGATTCATTCAATTTTAACAGCTGGGATATGATATCGGATATTGGCTTACGGGGAGGCTGCAGTACGCCGTTGAACAGGAGAGACATGGAGAAGAGAACGATGGCAATCGGTCCTGCGGTCTCGGGATCAGGCGCCCATGAGATGAGCATGTGTGAGAAAGTTGATGCGTAGACGTAGAATACCATGCAATAGAGCAGAACCAAGCCTTGGCGCTGCGAGGATCCGATGCCGAAGACGGGGTAGTAGATGCTGGCGAAGACGAGGATGCCGAGAAGTAAAGAGTAGGGAATTTCGGCAAATATGTTGGCCATTAGGAACGCTTTCCACGAATATGCTTTTGAGGGTCGTTCACGACCCTCGTAGAGCGACCTTTGAGTTACGAAGCGAGGCATGATCTGAGAGGAGTTAGAACGGATGCTCAAATGTTCGCTTAATAAATACATACTTGTTGGACGATGGTGGTAAAGGTGGCAGTGAGCATGAAAAGTGCATAAAGTATGTTTTGTAATCCTTGAATGGACGAGTTGGCTTGGAAAAACGAGAAGCCTATAAATCTGCTCAGGGTCAGTAAGTTTTTGCAAAGCTATAGGCAGAGAGACTCACAAGGCGGAAATGGTTCCAAGAAGGAGCTTGCTCCAAACATAATCCGGCGTCCGCCAATATTGCTGCCACACTCTCCAGAAGACATACCAAAGCTGGTTAACAAACGGCATGGCAAACTCTGTTTCGTGCGTGGGATGATGGGTTGCATCCTTAAGCTTCTCTGGATTGGTTTTACCGAGCTCCTCGCTTTGAATCCGATCAATCTCCTTGTGTACGTTGGCGTTTTCCCGACTTTCGTTCCAGATTTGCGGCCAGTCCTGGAGACCTGGCTCACCGTGACCATTCCCAATCACTTCGAGCATGTACTCTGCAGGATTTTCGGCAGAATCACATCTTCTAGCCCCATTCCTCTCGAAGTACTCGAGGAGGGTACTTGAGTTTGGGCCAATTTCGCCAAAGTAGCAGGGTTTCCCGTTGGTGCCAAGAAGGAGGAGTTTCTCAAATTGTTGAAATAGGATTGCTGAGGGTTGATGGACTGTGCAAAGAACTGCTTGGCCATGATCAGCTAGCCGGCGGAGAAAAGCAACGATGCTCCATGAACTTTGAGAATCGAGACCAGAGGTCGGTTCATCGAGACTTGGAAATTATTAGCGCTAAAACACTGATAACAATATGTCGGGTTCTTACAAAAGGAGTAGGTCCGGTTTGGCGGCCAATTCAACACCGATGGTTAAAAGCTTTCTCTGTTCAACGTTCAGTCCTGCACCTGGAATGCCCACGACGGCTTCGCCAAAGCTCTTCATTCTAAGCAGCTTAATAATCTCCTCCACGTAGGCGTACTTTTCCTCCTTTGAGACGGTGTTTGGTTGACGCATCATGGCGCTGAAACGAAGTGCTTCCCGAACTGTAGTGGTTTCAAGGTGTAAATCTACGAAGTCAGGAATAATTGCTATAAGGACGGGCATAAGACTTACCCAACTGCTGAACGTAACCTGTCTCCCGCTGGAAACTTGACTGAAGAGGCTTACCACTGATAAGCATCTCCCCAGTGACCACACCTATCCTAGTTCGCTGGGCAAGGACGTCTAGAAGAGTTGTCTTTCCAGCCCCAGAGACTCCCATCAGGACGGTCAAAGTTCCTGGTGCTACCCAACCCGACACATTTTCCAGCAAGCGTTTGCCTTTACCACCTTTGACGGTGATATCGTAACAAACATTTCGCCAGGTAAAGATGTCCGTCTGGGGAGCAATCACGAAAGTTTCATCCTCATCTTCCGCTACCCGCGTCGTGCTAGAGCTGCGATTGTCGCTCTCTGCATCTGTGATACGGGCACCTTTCTCCGCATCGGTGAGAGCGCGAGGAGCATGTCCGCGACGGAAAACAAGTAGATCAGCCGTGGAAGATCCTCTGGTATTGTACTCGGTAGCCAGAAGATAAGTGGCTAAGAAAAAGAACAGGAATACGAAGAGAATCCCAAAGTTCCTCCATATGTGCGAGTAGGAGTATTGATAGCTCGCATGCACCCATGCGTCTCCAGAGACGAAGCTTTGGCCGGGAATAGATCCAGGGACAGAGCAAACAAAGGTAGTGCCAGTCATGTTCAGGTAAGCAGGGATTGGTGAGGCACAGGTAAAGTTCCTGCCGTGTACTTCGTTCGTCATGAGGCCTTCAAAGGCGTATGCGATTGGGTTGAGGTACATGATCCATTTGAACCATGGATGCATGTATGGCTTTGGAATAACGAAGCCAGTGTATATGATCAATGCCAATAGCATTACCCCAGCAATAGCGAGAGCTTGTGTGATTTTCTTGGTTGCTGCTCCGATTGTACGAAACACCACAGTCATCTGTTCAAATTTAGTTAGCCCTTAGAAGTAACGACAAGTTTGACTATGCAGAATCATACCGTAAGGGTCGCCACGTAATTGATAAGAAGAAATATGAAGAATTGTGATGGTTCCCGTCGAAGTCCGGATAGAAAGTAAAGAATGATATTGAAGATTGTCGCTGTCACAAATCGAATGGGTGCATCAGCTAGGAGAGATGCTAATCCCTCCGCAAAGGGGTGGTAAAATGCATAACTAGCTTGCTTCTCAACAACATCTCGAATATCATATAGCTTGTGAATATCCAGAACGGCAATTAGAGTATTAAGGAGGACGGCAAAGAAAAGGACTGATCCCTTGCTGACGAGCCCGTCGGAGGTGTTTGGAGTACCATAAAACATAGAGGCAACGATCGGTGACATCATGATTTGGGCTGAGGCATGGACAATTGTGCTGGTCATGTCGCCACCTATGCGTTGGTACGCACGGATTGTGCATTCTTTGACCTGCATAGGAATACTGATCAGATACGGAGACTTCGGTAAGGTATGCCTAGCTTGTCTGGTGCGGTGAACGCTATAGAATGTCTTTACAGCTGGCCCCTCAGATGGAAATTCCTGTTCGTAGAGCTCGATCTCTTTCTGGCAAGCACGAAAGGCATCAGATTTGAGCCAGTACTGCTCGAAATCCTCTGGAGTATGAGGAACTATCTTTTCGTATCCAGGACGGACTCTTCGCTCGTCGGGGTTAGTAACAGAAGTGAGGAAGTCTCCAGTAGTTTGGCGAACGGGACACTCCCATCCCATATCGATAAAGTACTTCCTGGCCATTTTCGCTGAACCAAAATAGATCTGTCGCCCTTCGTAGAGGACCATAGCCTTGTCGAATATATCGTAAATAGCCTGCGACGCTTGATAAATAGCCACAACTTGCGTCATGTGCGCCAAATCAGAAGCAGTTCTTAAGGCGCGAACAAACTTCAGAGCAGTTGACGAGTCGAGTCCTCTGCTCGAATTATCCCAAGCTGCAAGTGGTGCCCGAGAGAGAGCCATCTCCGCGATGCTAACCCTTTTTCTCTCTCCCCCGCTGATTCCACGAACATATTCATTGCCGACTTTGGTATCCCGTGTGTGGGTCAAATCCAGGATGGCCATAATGACATCGGCCATATACGTGGCCATGGCCTTTCGAGAAAGGTGCTGGAATCGAGTCCGAGGAGTCCGAACAGCAGCTGCAAACCGAAGAGTCTGCCCAACAGTCAAGTGGGGAAAATGTTTTTCAACCTCCTGGTTATACACGACATCCCCTCTGAAGTGTTTAATCATGATATCCATCGGTATTCCTAAGGATATTAGCACAAACTTCAAATGCAACTCATGTCTACTGACCATTGTAGTGAATTGGTGATTTTGACTCAAGGTCGAGACCGCGCAATTCTCCACATATTGTTTTGAGAAACGTCGAACAACCACTACCAGGACGGCCGAGAACAACTAGCATCTCACCAGACTTCACAACACCATTGAAACCATGCAAGATACACCTCCGGTTTCTTTCACCAAAATTGATCCACTCGTGTAGTCTAAATGGTGCCATGAAGATTGAAAGCACGTCTTTCTGGATATTGAGGCTCGGGCCAGATCCATACACGTTCAAGTTCTTAAAACAGAAGCCCGTTTGTTGAATTGGTATCTGCTCCTCGTCCATAGATGTAAGAGTTGTCCGGGCCCATTTGTAAATGTCGAATCGCGGGCTCGCGGGATCCAGCTCAGGGTCAGTAGCTCCAGCGCCAGGATATTCCAGCGACCCACGACGGTGGATAGAATCAATGGATGCTAGTCGTCGAAGCTCAGCAGCATTATCAGCACTGATCGGTTCGTATTGTTGTGATAAGTTATCGCCTCCTGTGCTTTCAGCCACTGCAGGTGGCTCCGTGTTATGAGAGCAATTCTGTTCTCCATCACCCATAGTTCCTCCAAGTTCAAGTGAGCCAGGGAGTAATTGCATGGATTTCGAATTGTTTGTGTCTACTATCTCGCGAAGTTCTCTGTCCATTAAGTGTATTGGATATAAAGAGCTTCGATATGACTAAAAGGAAGAGATATGAGAATCCACCAACTGCAAGGAAAAAGGAAAGCTCGGAGACGGATTCATGACCTAAAGAATGAAATTGCAAAACCTTTTTAGAGTTAGCGTTGTCCTTTGTACCTATGGCATGATTATGATCGTGATGTTACACGGAGGCCAAATGCTCCGCTCTCTCCAACGGAGAAAAATTTGCCGATTTTGGAACACTAAAATCTCTGTTCCCAATTTGGTTTTCGGATCGCCACAAATCAATTAAAAGCGTAGAATAAGGTGCGCGAGGCTTATAAGATATAATGCGAACCGTATGAAGTCGCAGAGTAAAAGTAGTCAATTCGTTGATAAGTAAATGCCGATTTTGTGGTGTTGGTGCGTGCATATGCCAAAATCGGCAACCTTTTTTTTGCTGTCGGAAAGTCCACTGTCAGGAGACTCAGATAAGTTCCACCGAACCCGTCATAAGATTGGACTAGCGCATTGCATGTGGAGCGGGCCGAGGTTCTCTATCATTAGCAACAGGAGTGGTGTGATAGAAGCGAAACTTGCTGCCAAGTACTACAGTACATAATGAAGTTCGAAGGTCGGCATCAAAAGTGCCCGGTGTGCCCGGACTACAGAGAATTGATCCGATCCGATCTGCCCCTCACTATGCAAATTCTCCTGATCGAGAGCGAAAATCTCTTCCGCACTCTCCGCGAAGGGTTGCTTGAGGTCTTAGATTTGTGCACCCTGATTTCTATCTATCGCAGATAAACTAAGACAACACGAAGCGTGAAGAAGCAGGGCATTTGAGTTTAGTTGGACGGTTGTTATTCGACAAGAAGACGGAGATTGAAGTACTTTGCGTTTCAAAGAATCGAGTGATTATGCCCAAAGACAGCAGCAAATCAAAATAGGGCTGAAGTCGGGAGAGTAAAACAATTGAATTCAGATCAATGATTTATTATTATAATGCGATCTAGCAAAATCTAGACTCCAGCCACTCGGCTTACAACTCATCAGCCCGCAGCTTACTTTCCATTCGGATACCCCACACCCTGTCCAACAGGACAGTTGGGAACATTCGCCTGCCAGTACTGCTTCGCATACAACGGCAAATATGTTTGCGTTGTAAAATTGGGTGGCATGTAATAGTTGACATCCGCTGTTGTGTACGACCCTCCAAGTTTATTGAGGATACTGACAACCGTGGGCGCGAAGTAGTCCAAAAACACGACATCGACGGAAGCAGGTGTTGTTCCGTTGGTAGGGAATGAAGCGTTGCCAGCGACGTAGTTGGGCTGGGAGTAATATGGGATCGTAGAGTGAGGTGTGTCGTCTCCGTCAGTTCCGAAGTCGTCTTTCGTTGTATAACCTGGGGTGACAACTGTTTGCCGACGAATGACGCCACGGGATTTGAGCTCGCCGGTCTGGCCTAAGATGAGAGAGATCGTTGGATCCATGCATGAGTCCTTGACTTGGTGCATGGAGCTACCAACTATGCCCATAGAGTCACGTTTAGGGGTTAAAGGAGCACCATTGAGGCTGTTGAGGACATTCTTTGCCAGCGCCCAGGGAACGTTAACGTATTGGAAAGCATCGGTGAAAGGGCTGACGATGAATGAGTCATCGTATGTGAATGGGCCCTTGACGAGGTCAAAGCGGATGCTGCCAGTGTTCACGATAATAAAGCGGGGGGTGGTGGAGCGTGATGCGTTGACAACGATGGCTCCCAGAGCAGTTTGAACGAGACTGAAAATGTTGCCTGAGGCAAGGAAAGGTTGGCAAGACATGCAGTATGTTGCGGGCGCACAACCGTAGAGGAGACTGAGGTCCAGCGCCTTGCGGGCGTCGGTAATATCGCCAGTAACTCGAAGTCCGCTGTGATCGTCGAAAGTGCTGTCTTGAGAATTGGTGGCATGATACTCAAAAGTCAGGCGATTCCAGTCGAGATAACGACGGGAATAGACGAGACCAGTAGTCGAAGTGTTTGTAGCTTTTCTGGTAGGATTGGGGACTCCACGAGGGTTCTTGAGACCAGTGTAGGTGTCGGACTTTATTCCAGACATTGAAAGCCATCCGAGGGTTTCACAATACCGTCCTAGCTAATGTTAACAGAGTCCTATCTTTGTACAAGGATTTGTTTACCTGACTCAAGACCAGTACTCATATCATCATAAACTTGGAAGTCTCTGATGTGACTGTGACCACCAAACGCCTGAATTGGAACCGTTGGCCTGATTCCTCTGATTGTGCTGTGCAAGAGGCCAAAGGTGCTAGAGTAATCGGTAGTACGGATTGGGTTATGACCTATTACAAGAAATAGGTCAATCGGCTCGGTATAGTTGACAGCATCAAGAAACCATTGTTGTTTGACCAGGTCGGCAGCGTGGATGACTTTTGAGACGTTGGAATTCCCAGTGAAGTCATACAAGACACCAAAAGCCATGATGCGGAGGCCTGAATGACAATGTTAGCTACGTCAAACGACATTCTGGAATGGGAGGACTGACCGTGATTTGTAGTAAAGTAACGATACTGCTTTCCGATGTATTCAAAGTTGCCCGTAGCAGGGTTGAGAATTTGAACATTGCTTGTGACGTATTTGTCACCCCAGATTCGGCTGAAATTATAGAAGCTGCAGCGCATCAGCAAGTCACGAGGCCAGGACGGAAATTAACTTACTGCTCATAAGCAATCTCAGTTATGTATAGCTCGTGATTGCCTAATTGTAGCGTCAGGATAAATATCTTATTTGAAGGCTGGTTTCTTACCGATCGTCAACAGATCATAATTGATTTCATCGAAGATGGGATTCGAGACAACTCCGTTGGGCAAAGCAGCATCGCTCAAGCCGGCTCCATCGTGAAGATCACCTGTAAATGAGTTAACATTTTCTTCGACGGACATGCTATCACTCATGATAACGTTCAAGTTGAGCCCCTAAATGGTCGATTCTTCGCGGATGTTCCACTTTGCTGGAACAATGGAAGTAAAAGTCGGAGAAGATCAGCAAGAATCACTGACCTGTGTCAATCAGAAGAAGATCGACAGCCATATTGCCTGCCTTCGACACCATGTGTCTCGAGAAGGATACGAAGTCACCCCAATCGGCACCATAGTTCTGCTCCTTGAGATGGCCTTCAAGCCACCCATGGGTATCAGTCTAGGAGAGTCAGCTGTGACGTTCAGGAGTTGAGGCTCGTCATGTGACGATGAAGTGTAACATACCGTGTGCAAGAAGTTCAATTGGCCCCATTCCAAGGGTGCCTTGGGTCCCGTGACAGCATTAGAAGCCTCTGGCTGCATACGACGAACGAGACGTTCATGGACAACTTCATCAGCTGGTCCGTAGCACGAATCGCAAGCAACGGCTGAGCTGACAGCGGCAGCTAAGGTGCAAAGAGCGGAAAACTTCATCCTGTCCTGAGTGAAAGTCCGTACAGGGAAAGATTGGCAGTGGTGGTGTGGATTGGGATGTTCAATTCGGTCAAGCTGGGGACCTTGATGGGTGAAATTTGGGGCTCCAAAGATGCTTTTAAGCATAACCAGCACCCCTCGTACGATCCTCGTACCGCGGGTGCTAGCTCAGGAACATGCTGCATGTCAATATAGTTCATCCTGGTAGTACCGACCTTCGCTTCGTTATCGCCATTTATCCACTGCACGTGTGAATGCCAAGGTATTGAGGAACCTGGAGACCTTCCTCATCGAGTTTCGTGCGTGAGGACAGGAACAATCGTCTCTCCATATTCGTACCTAGGGGCGTGGCGAGAGGTTGAGAGTCGGATCGTGGCTGATATCGTTCGCAGCTGGCCGTGGATGAGCAGGGCATCGTGAGTGATTGATTGGGGACGAGGAGAGGAGGAGAGGAGGAGAGGAGGAGTGGAAGAGTTCAGATGAAAGGAAAGTCCGGGCGGGGCGGGGTACTCCGTAGTGGTGCGACAAACCCGGTCGTGCTCAAAGGTACTTGTTCAACCCCGAATCGGCGTAGTTCTTAGCATGGCAATTTCCTGTACCTGAAAGCTCACTGCGAAGATACATCTCTTTCCGAGTAACATCTCAAAGTTGAGGCACCATATCTCGCATCACGATCATAACTTACCTACTCGAGCTACTTGTCATCGTATCATTGTCTGTACTCATGTCAAGCTTTCTGAACGACTAAACTGTCTTTTATATGTCGGCCCCCTGGAGTGGGACATGTTTCTCCGCATTTCACCGAGACTACCTCGCGTCCTATGCTTTGTACCATATGCTGTTGCACAGAACGCCTCAATTGCCCTGTACATATGATTCAATCGAATCTTTCTGCTTAAGTGGGCTTCGAAAGACGCGTTTGCGGAGGCGGAGGCGGCGGTTCTTCAGACCCGAACCACATGGAACGCAACTGGTTCAATTCAATCATCTTGACGGACGAACTACAAGGCTTACAAATCTGATGCTGACATTTATGATATACTTCCCCATTGTAAATTATTTGATATTTTGAACTCGTGTATTACAAGCACACTTTGCCTAGAGTTTGCATGGATTTTTTGGTCGATTCTTTGTTACTTTTTGGACTCTTGTGACTTTATTCCGAGGCAGCATGCTTAATCACCGGGCATAACGCCCTTGCGCGGTTAGTGTGTGGGTGCACGGGCCACAGCGCCCGACTACCTAGGTGAGTAGGCACCCGTGACGTGGTCTATGCAATCCTCAGCCGCATTACCAACATCATGCTCTATCTCTTTCCTCACCAAGAGATTGGAGTAGTCTTTCCTATCGTTATCTTGTGATGTCAACAGGCAGCAAAGCCAAGACTTATCGCATACGGCAGCTACCATGCATTTTGACCTATCCCCGCCAGGTCGCCTCGTTCCTGGCCGGCATCGTACCGGACCTTGCCGCTGAGGATGTCAAGGTGTTCTCCCTCGCGACAAGCCTGAATCTCCTTGAGATCCCGGCGACCAAGGTTGCCACCGTCATGTTTGATCGGGTGCCGCCTGTTTTCGATACCAACGAGGACCAGTGGGTCATTCCCGGCCAGTCGGCTGGGCTTGTCAGGGATATCATTGTAGATGTTCATTTTCGCGATTTTACGCCTCTGAACGATGTTCCTCAAGATGACCATGTGCTAGAGTAGGTTGATCTTCCTGGGCCCTGCCCACCTCTTTCTTAGAAGGGTGACTAAATAGACCTCACTGAAGTTGCATCGCTATATCTGGCTTGGCTAGCCACCCCTTCGGTTCTTGGAAGCAGCGCGGTCCCCGTTCAACTTTCATGTGGCTGAGAGACCGACTGCCTCAAGAAATGCCCAATCTCCGGAGCGTCATCTATGGGTACGATACAGCACTTATCGGGAGCGAGTCTGTCAAGGGGATTGACGACATCGCGATTGCTCTGATCAGCAAGATGAAATCGATTGGGAGGTCTAGCCCCTCTGCAAAACCGCTCCTTATGCTCGCTCACAGCCTTGGCGGCATTGTCTTGAAACAGTCGATGGTCATGATGGCTCGCACAGGTGGCTCGAGCAACGGCATGATCGATCTAATCCGTGGAGCCGTCTTCTTCGGTGTACCGAATAGAGGAATGAAGATTTCTCATCTACTACCGATGGTAGAGGATCAGCCAAATTCACATATTGTGCAACTTTTATCCACAGACTCGGACTACCTTCAGAGCTTGGACCGACAGTTCTCGGGGATTGTAACCCACAGAGGCATTAAGATGTTGTCAGTATATGAAACAAAGCGGTCTGCTACAACTGAGGTGTGTACCATTCCCTCCACGATGTTGATGAACATCATACCTAAAGCGACCCGCAACAGAAAACTACTTCGGGCCAGTGGCGGAGAGACGGCCCATTAGACCTGCTCGTCAACAAGTCATCAGCCATCCAGCAGAGCTCTAATCAGTACATGCCTGTTGATGAAGACCATTCCAACTTGGTCAAGTTCGGCGCTGATGACCAAGACTGCCAAGCCATTATCGACTTTATGTATAACATTGCTGCAGACATCTCGTCAAACTCAGCTAAATCCAGCGACGCTTGCTCAGCCTTTGATCAGTCAAGATCCGGCTCCGATGAAGACGAAACTGATGGTTCGTAGCCAGATCTCTCTTCATGGTCCTAAGCTAATGCACACTTAAAAGCCATGATAAACAGCCTTGACATTGAGGAGACGGGGCACCGACTGAGTGAAATCCAAGCACAGTACAAGTCGACATTCGAGTGGATCTTCGATGACGAGGACCTAGGTTTTAGTTCTTGGCTCGGGAGCCCACAGGAGCTGTACTGGATCAGCGGGAAACCCGGCTCAGGCAAATCCACGCTCATGAAACTAGCCCGGGAGGACGGCCGAACATACGGCTTCTTCAGCAAACATGACCCGGGAGCAGCGCACATCATCATCGACTTCTTCTTCCACGATCGTGGGTCAGCCGTCCAAAAGTCCCTAGAGGGTCTCCTCTACCGCTTTTTATACCAGCTGATGAAACGTGAGAGGGAACTCGCAAGACTGGTGCTGCCTATCTTTGCCTCTCGGCCCGAGCAAAGACGCTTCACATGGTCTCTTCACGACCTTCGTCAAGCTCTCGACGTCATTTTCACGCAGACCAGAGTACCCTTACGCATCCTCCTCTTTCTTGACGCTCTAGATGAGTTCGATGGCGAGCCGCAAACGATCACGGACTTTGTGAAGGACTTAGTGAGGCCGCGGGCGGGTTCGGCGACAGAATTCAAGATCTGCTGCTCTAGCCGACCTTGGAACGTCTTTCGGGACGCCTTTAACGATGTAGTCGGATGCAAAGTGCATGAGCACACGCGGGAAGACATCCAGAGGTACATCGACGGCCGATTCGAGAGCAACACGCGGATGAGGGAGATGATGGCACGGGAGAGGTACAATGACAACGACACTATCCAGACCTTGAAAGATGGCCTCTCAACTCGAGCCGAAGGTGTCTTCATCTGGGTCCGGCTCGTGCTGGACGAGCTTCTCAAGGCTTGCACTGATGGTGCCATGTCAGAAGAGCTTATACGGACACTCTCGTCATTTCCGGACGATCTGGAAAAGTCATACCAGAGATTGATCGACCACATTCCTTTAGATTACAAATTCGAGAGCTACGTCATGATCGAAATCGTGTTGAAGAGTAAAGATTCCTTCGGCTTACGAGACCTGGGCCTCGCTCTTCTATGCGCGCTCGGCAGTAGCCCATCAGACGCCGCGAAGCGGTTGCCATCTGACCCGTATTCAGAAGAGTTCCTGATTGCCACAAGACGTCGTCTGCAGAGCCGGTGCGGGGGCATGCTGGAAGTACTTGAGGATACCACGGTCCAATTCATGCATCAGACCGCGAAGGAGTTCTTCAGCAGACCAGGATCGACCGAGGCTATCGTTGAACACGATCCAAACCTCTGGAGAGAGAATGGTTATTCATTCCTCACTAAATTCTGGCTAACTCTTGCGTCTGCTCCATCCCAGAGTTTCGACTGGCTAAGTTATATCCTCTCGATGTACAGCCAAATCCTGGTAAACAATGGTTCGAGTTATATCATCAAGCCACATTATCTGGCGGCCAGACCTTTGAGTACAAGATCCTTGAATGAGCAGCCGAGAGAAACGTACATAGATCCCATGCTAAATCTTCTCGGCGTATCAATCTCTTGCGCTGGTTTCGATTACTCCACCTCACACAGACGTTGTGAAGAATATGCATACCTCTCGGAGGTATCTACTGGTCGAAGCCAGAGAGATTTTTTTGATCAACTCCCAGACGAAATGATGCCAAGGTTCTTCTACCATGTTTTGAGAAAATGCACTTCTCATGCAGAATCGTTTACGTTTTACGCGCCTTCAGTAGTCTCGGTGGCCGCCTTTGCAAAGGAGGCAGGCCTTCGCCTCTATATTAACGAAGTCCAGGGAGCAAGAGCGGAACAGCCAACCACACGGGACAAAAGACGAAGTCAAAGACAACAAGATCAACCACGGGAACAGTATTATCACCAGCCAGGACCTTCCCCGGCAAGTCCAAGGCCAGAACGACGAAGGCCACAAAATCAATCATATCGAGATTCTTCAGCACGGCGAGAGCCAGAATGGCATTGGAGCCAACACTATCGATCGGAAGACGCGCCTTACGAGGGGTACTCCCCAGAGTGGGCAGCGCCGCAATATCAATCGCATGGACAGTCTTCTTGGCAACCCTGGCAAGGTCCGGAATGGCAAGAAACCCGCTATCAACCAAGGCCTGAGCCTCGCCATCCCTTCCAAGAGCCGGGAAGGCCAGATTGGGCAAGACCACAATACCAATCACAAGAGGCGCTTTATCACACCCCTCCCCCAGGTTGGGCCATGCCGGAAGGCTCGATGCCACAATATTACCCCCACAGCCCGCCCTACCAACAGTCCCAACAGAGACCGGCATGGGACATGCCACCGAATTTGTCGCAAGACCATATGTACGGATATCCATCTCCTGAATGGGATTCACGGAATCGATATTGACCATGGAACTCAAGTCACAAATCATTGTTATGAGTTGAATGCGGAACGTCATGCCTGTTTTTGGACTTTTAAAGGGACTTCACAACTTCGTCAATCGTGTCCGCGATTCTCAACACCCAATCATGAGCTTTTGCTTCATCTCCCTCATCAAGCGCCTCAAGTATACCTGGAAAAACAACGCCGCCATAACCCAGCCACAAACCTGGAGCAAAGACCTACTTATCATCAGCAAAATATCATTTGGAAGAGAGTGAACAAGTTACCAGATGCTTGAACCATTCACGTCCAGGTAAGCCTCCTTTCTTGCAGATGAAGCCCGGCTCAATGCTTCTGAGCTTCTGATTCACTTTCGCAATGTCCCTTGTGCAGTGCAACAACATTGACTCGCAATCTCCATTAGCTTTCAGAGACACATTCTGATTGTCCAGCTTCTTCGCAGCAGATTTGAATCTAGCGATGCTTTCCTCCAGTGGCTGAGTGTCAAGTTTCATCTTTTGCTGGACTCTGAGCTCCGAGACATACTTCTCAAGCGTGATCGCATATTCTGTTGCCTCGAATGGCAGAATCTTGACATTCGCAAGCCGTACTGCAAGCACGCCCCAGACCTGAGCGACAGCTAAATGCTTTTCGAACCCAGCATCGCCAAATTTGTCCATCCAGTAGTAGCTGTCATAGTTTGAGTGATAGTGAAAAACGGATTTACTTTTTCCGCTGAAACGGAAGTCAAGGCTTGGTATACCCAGATGGTCGAAGAATGCTGTGTAGTCGCTTCCAGTGCCCATCAGTTCAAGGCGAGGAACTTTGGAATCGGGATGCGTCAGTTGGTACGCAGCCAGCCAGTCATCGTAGGCCGTGCCATGGCTTGAGATTTGGGAAGGAATCAGAGTAGCTACGGAGCGGAGAACGGATGCTAGGAGTGGGCTTCCAGTACCAGCTAATATATCTCCGCCACTTGTCGCTCCGTCTACGTTGATGTCTATCCAATGATTAGCAAAGAGCAGTCCAAGCTGTTGAATTGAGCGTACAAGCAACACAATGCTTTGAAAGCATTTCAGCATTCTCCTCGACCCATTCCGTCGAGCCAAGCAATCCATATTCCTCGTCATCCCAGGAAGCTAAAATTCTAAATGCGTTAGCGTTTATCGTGAGTAAACTTTGGCATGGAATTACATTGTTCGCTCATTCTTCCATCCCATATCTACTAGTCTTCCCAGTCCTCGGACCAATTCATTCATAGCCGCGCTCCCACTTACAGGATCAACTGCACCGCAAGACCAGGAGTCATGATGGTTACCCAGGACGATCATCTCATCTGAAGCTCCTTCTACAGTTCCAATCACATTGTAGATTGGCGTGTACTCGTAACGACCTGCCAAGAATTAACACAGACATAGATTCGAGATTTGACTTACCATCATTCTTAAGTATGACTTTAACCTCGCTAGGCCCAGTAAAATAGTCCACATCCAGCTCACCCTTCCAATCACCTTCACTACCCCCAATCTCATCCGGACTGAGTCCCTTCCCATTCAACGCCTCCAAAAATGGAAGCGCATCGGCATAAGAAATAGGCAACGATGGTATCTTCGGAATAGCCCCACCAGGATCCGTCCTCTCCGTCCCCTTCCCAGGCAAACTCGGATATCCAGGCGTCGTCGGATCACCCACCGCAATAGAAAAATAATCCACACTGCCCCTCTGAACACTATACGGATGTCTCGCCGGCCCATGCGGATACGGTAAATGCCCATTCTTCTCCGTCCATTCCCCATCTTCTTGGGGATCACTATAGATAATGACACCAGCCGCGCCGTACTTCTCAGCCGCGCGGACTTTCAGACCGCGGAATATCTTGCTGTATTTGCAGATCACGATCTTGTCTTTCACGGAGATTCCCTTGGTAGCAAGGAGTTGAAAATCTTGAATCGTTCCAAAATTGGCGTATACGAGTTCGGCGCAGACCTTTCCATTGGCGCTGAAGCCGTGGAATGGGCGGAACCCGTTGGATGGAGACGAGGTAGGATCTTCAGGTATTGCTGGCTCTTCTAACCCTGCTTCAAATGCAACTTCCCCATCTTCCGAACGAAGCGAAAGCGAGGAAGAGATCGGAAAGTTTTGTAGAACATCGTATCGTACTAAATTGCTCGGGATGCCATAGCTGATCCAGAGGTCACGGATTCGTTCAGCGTGCGCGAGATCACCTGAAAGGTGGGGCTCAGCACTGTAGAGCTTCGACCAGTGGCGGATTCGCTCTGCTTCGGGATTTCTGAGCATGAAAGTTTCTGCATCTTGCTGAGTCTCGAGTGGGATGCGCATGTTGATGGTGAATGGCGTATTCGATGGAGGAGGGTTTCTGGACTTGTTGATAAAGTGTGGAGAGTGGGGGTAGGATCGATTCGGTTGTGGCGTCAGCACGAGTGCGCTAAATATAGGGGCTTCATGGGGGCCGCTCGCTAAATCCAGGGTCGAGGACGGAATAAAGTCTTGCCAGTGTTCAAGCTTTTTCAAGGTTCTAATATCAGACATGGCATCTACATATTCACTTTGGACAAAAGAAGTGTTGTGCAAAATAGCCTGTCATTCCTAATGATTCAACAAGCACTGCCCCAAAATTCAGCATCGATATTACCACTTGATGCCAATCACCATTTATCTTCCGCCATTAAAGTATGATCTTCCCTCTAGACCAAGCACTTTCACTTCAACTCACACTATTCCCCTAGCTTCTTCGTATATCCCAGCCCACCTGCTTCTTCAAATATCATAACACTGCTGATATCCTTTCGCGGACAATCCTTATCTAGTCGAAGCCTTCCCTAAGGAATGACATAAGCATCATTTTTCTCCAGCGCAATATCAGGTGGCAATCCCGCATACAACTCTGTATATCCTCCAAACTTTGGCTCAAACAGAAGTGACGCGACGAAGAACATAGCAAGCGTAGGAACCTCATCATACCCGCCAGCTTTTAGGTTCCCCGCGTTCCAGACAGCGCTCACGATACCATCCTTCCCATACCACCTCGCTAATTTCCGACCCAGCATCCAAACGCCGGTCTTTGAATTTGCATAACTCTTCGTACAATCTGGTGTGCCTTTGTCGAAGAGGCTGAGGTCGGTGCCAACTGTTAGACTTGCACCCTCAACCGAGAAACTAGATGTTCGCACAACGCGAGCAGGAGACGCAGCTGTTGAAACAACACGGGGCTGGGGAGCAAGGAGATTAGTGAATAATAAGGTTGCTACACAGCTTGTACCAACCATCAGATCAAGGTCTTATGCTGTTCTATCACCGATCTCGACATTGATGGCGTTAGCTCCAAAACAAGGCAAAAAAAAAGCTATTCAAACCCTAGACTCGCTTACGAGTTACCACCACCGTCGGCAAAAAAAATATCAACAATCACAAAGAAAGAAAAAAACATCAAAAGTACACGTATAACCCAGAAGCAAAACTCCACGCCACCCTAGAAGCCCGCGGCTTCTAGGGTGGCGTTTAGAAAACCCGCCCCCGCGGGGCGGATTTTTCAAGTCGTCCGGACCAAGGGATTTGAACCCAGGCTGCAGGCACCACTGGAATATGCTATTTGCTTGTTAGTTATTATTATTAGAATTTGGGAGTTGGTGACTTACGCGTTAAACGGATGCCTTTGCTGAGAACGGATTTGCTTATTTAGATCTATATGGGAGGGGTGTGAGGTGAAGGTGAGTGAGTGAAGGGCTAATCGATTAGACGGAGAGTTCAGGCCGATCTAGCACCAAAGTCAGAAACGCGAAATTCTTTGAACAGCTACAAACCTTCTAATCTCCTAGAGAAAGACGATAATTATTACAATCCAAATAATCTAGCGTCGACTATCTTTTCCGGCTTCGTGTTATACTTGCCGCCAGGCCCACAAACAATGCCCCATCCCAAGCTATCAGACACGTGTTTTAAGGATCCTTCGGAAGAGGGAAGGGAATATCCAGTCTAGCTATACGCGACTCGAGCATCTCAATCAAGCAAATATTCTTCCAGGTGTGCCAACCATCATCTTTTCCCAAACATCCGCACTCACCCAACTTCTCAACTGTCTCAAGATCGCCACGTCATCAATCTCTCTGAATGGTTCAGGGATATCGATGCTTCGCCCTTTCCTATGCTTTGCCTCGCCAGTATGAGGCCAATCACTTGCCCAGATTAGTTGATCAGGAACTTCAGCAGCGAACCTCTTCACGACTGGTTCAAGATCTGGATAACCCTCACTCTCTTCCTCAGAAGCACGAGGGAAACCAGAAACTTTGACTACCAGATGCTTTGACGACGCAAGCGCAATCAAGGCGTCAAACCCCGGCTGTTCATTGACAGCTGCTCCTTGCTCGAGCATCGAAGCACCTTTCATGCCACCCAAATGATCGGCAATCACTCCAACACCCAGATTTCGAATAGTCTCACTCAATTCTACACTGCTATCAACAAATGCTCATCAGGAGTAGTGAATAAACTTACCGTCCCAAAAATGCCCAGGGATAAACAACTGAATCCACCACTTCTCTCCCAACCCCGCATTCTTAATCAACTCGGCTGTCTCACCCATAGCCTTCCTCAACGCATCACCAGTAACGCTTCCTCCCGACGAAACCATATTCAACCTCACTCCTCTCACACCCAACTTGTCCATCTCCAGCAAGTTCTCTTTCGTCATCTGCTTAGAATCAAGTACGACAATACCTCGGAGGGTTGCACCGCCTTGTCCTTTCCGAAGTAGATCGAGGATACTTTCATTTAAGGTGCCATAGGGACTGGGAAGGACGAGAACCATGTTTGGGGTTGAGTTGTTTATTGTCAGTGATTGCCCGAATGCAATGAGTTGTTGAAACGAGGCTGCGCGGGGTGAGTAGGCTCGTGCTGGAGAGTAGGGGTAGGTTTTAGGATCGAAGACGTGGACGTGCGTGTCCCATGATCCGGGTGGGAGACGCCGATTTTCTTCTGGAGTGGAAGAGATGTTGTGAGTCGTATTTTGACTGGATTTAGTGTCAAAGAATATTCAGTGAAGATGGGATAATAACTTACGACATCATGTGGGTTGAGCTATATGGACTTGACACACGAGCGAGAAGAGTGCTAGCTGTACTAACTTTCACAGTGCGGCTCGTAAGATGTTTAGGGTGGTGTAGCAGTGGATGGTTAAGAAATGATACTCTTGAGAGTAAGGCCATCCTAAAGATATGCTCGCTGATATTCTTAAGGGTTCAAGTTAGATATAGTAAAATCTACTGATGATTTTTATGTACGCAATCGTCGGCTACATCCACTGTCGGCTAGACATCCGCCTCCTCCGGCCCTACAATTGGTCTCGCTTAAAGGCATTGAGGGGCTCACTTCACCACCGGGAGCTACGCTTGGAGGAGTGGCTGAATTCTGAACGAATTTTCTCCAGCACGATCCCTTGGGAATAATTGCTCCAGAATCCAGTATTTTAATAGACAGATAATGTCATTATGCCACTATCCCAATCTTCGACTCATCCCTCTACTCCTAATTCTCATTAACTCATTTCCATCTTAACTTATACAAAACCTTTTCAAAATGTCCTACAAATTGTCAATATCAATGTAGGTTCGCTGTATTCTGCTCATTCATGAACGTTTTGTGAACGTATTTCTTAGACGTCTCTACTATGCAACACATTATCGGTAGGCAATCCTCGAAGCTTGGAGAGTAGGGCGATGCATAGCCAAGAAGGAGATCCGCAGATGCAATTTTCCTTGGACGCTCTATCAGAGACTGATAGAATGAGGATCGGGGAAATCTGGGACGGATTTAGTAGGAACTAAATTGAATAACCTTGAGAAAAAGCGTCCTCCGTGCCGCACACATCTGTCATTAGTGGCAATGACATATCGAAACCAAGGTCAAACAATCCTTCCATGTTCATTATGTCGTCGAATGTTTGATACTGCAAAACGTTTTGCGAAGTCATGGGATCTCCCGCTTCGGCAGGAGCGTTGGGTTTCGGAGCAGTGTCCCGAAATTCGTCGGACATTGACCCGATGTGATCTTTCATCCCAAACCATTCCATATATTCCTGATCGATCTCTCCAAAGCGATTTCCGGACAGATCTTCGGATACATTTCCAATGCTTATTAACGAAGTGTTGTCGCCAAAGAAAACTAATGTTGTCCTTCCCAGCCTTTCGATCACTGTATAACACCGACTTGCTGCTGCTGGCCATAATTTACCCTGAATAACTGTTAGTTCGATTTTCAAGTTCAAGTATCACGCCTACCATATCTTCAAAAAGACTGAGGCAGGAGTTAATGTTGGATTTAACAACTGATCTGGTCGTACTCCTTCGAATTTCTGGCGCAACCAACGTATACAGCATCGTGACACTCGCCATAAATACGGAATGAAGAGCTATCCAGGTATATGTAATCTTGTTCTTGCTGTAAAGAGCAAGATAACCAGTAATATGATTGATCGAAGAATCTGCGCAAGTCTGAAGAGCCTGCAAATTTGCTTGAGGGCATGCAGGTGAGGGACGATATAGCAAAATTAAAGCATGATTGTATGCAATCTGAAACCACTCGAACGACTGAAAAGTTGCGGTTGTCGGCGAGATATATCGCGGCGAAGAGATCATCCATTGCTCGAGTTCCGCACGAATCTGGTCTCTGGATTCCTGAAATTGCGTCCCGTCTTGCTCCAAGGCATTGACAGGATAGAATTTCCGAAGAATCTTGGAGTGAATTTGTCTCAACTTGATGATGTGGTTGAAAGTTGACATATCAAAAATTGAGGGCGCGAGTGTTTCCTGTGGAAGGGCGTCCTCAAGGAGCTGTTGATCTGTTAATTGAAGCGGTAGCTCGACATTGATTTCGCGGTCCTGTATGCTGAACGGTCGGCCTAGAGCCACAGAGATGTTCCGATCTAAAGCGTACGCTGACCAAAATACCCGCTTTTTCATCTCCGAGCGGAGAAGACTTCGGGTCGGACAATAGGACTTTCTGTGAAGACCAAGATCAATGGCGAATCTGATGGCCATGCCATTGAGCATCCACTAGACATCTGTCAACTTGATTCAATGAATTTGGGGTCTGCTTACAGCATTGATGCTCTGTGGTTCATTAATCGCAAAGATGGTCATCAGTAACAGTCCTTGGATCGTCTCAAGATTGTCCTCTGCCATCAGACCTCCCAGGAACATCGAAGTCGCAGTGTTGAAGAATTCCAGATGCACACCGTTCAACTCTCCTTTTTGACGTTGCAAATCAATGGCTCCTAGCGCAAAAACCATGTAGACTAAGAAGAGTGAGGCATGGTTGGCTCTCATTCCATACTGCATCACGTGAGAGAAATGCTTTTCTATGAATGTTGGCCTATGAAGCAGCGGAAAGCTCGCCCATCTGTGTTCGAAGTACGCTTCTTGTAGCATATTGGCCATCTCCAATGAAGGGATCATCTTTGGATGGAATGCGCCACCTTCACTGATAGCTGGTGAACTCCTTGAAGATGGACGCTCGACACGAAGTGGAAACCTCCCTGAGGATGGAGCCCTCTTGTAATCCGTGAGTGGCAAAAGGGCCTGCACAATGTTGCCAAAATGGACACCACTTGACTCTCCAACGTACTTCTTCTCAGAGGAACCTTCGAGCGATAATCTCGCGATGTTCGAGGCCAGATCAGGTTCTGAAATGACATTCTGAGGAACCTCCGGTGCCAGATCCTGGGACAATGGAGTAGTGCTACCACTTTGCTTCAACATGAGGAGTTCAGATTTGAGTCTTTCGTTTTCTTCCCTGAGATCAATAATCTGCGACTCGAGGTCTTCGACATGACCTCGTGGGTATTGTCGATACGTGAGACGATCAACAACAGTACAAGGCGTCCCCGCCTTCTCACATGTCGAGCAGACTGGAATTCTGCCATCGCACTGTTTCTGGTTAGCGGATATCTTGATGGTTTCCAGGGGCGCTGACTTTATTCTTTCTTGCCCGACATCGCTGGCATGCAATTTGGGTTCGATGAAGGCCGGGTCGATGCTTACGCTTTGGGGGTCCAGCTGTGGGGGTGGGAGAAGAGGATCCAGTGGGGGAATCCATTGATTGTTCAATTATGGCTATGGACCTTTACCTTGGCAGACACTCATCGTTGCAAAATCTGACCTGGTAGATTTTTGAGGTGAGGAAGTACGGTCGGCGATCGCGGGGCAACAAGCGCGGCATTTAAACCACTCCTATTTGGGACCATTGTATTACCTCAGCAGCCTAGCCTTTTCACCAGTCTTTGGACTTTCGCAGCAGAAGCACTCCGATCCAAAAACATATAATACCTCAAATATATTCAAAGCTACTACAATGATCACGATTGAGTAGTTTCTCAATTAATAGTCAATTGGGGATTTTCATTAATGATATTCACGAATACATGCTAATATCTCCGCTTTTTCCACTTAAGATGGCGGCTTCAATCAAAGTACTTCGGCTCTTCGCATCATGTAACATGAATCGACCAATTTTATTCTTTTTCAAGGGAGATATACTTCTTCGTTCGAACTGTACTGGTCGAGCAAGATTGGAGACGCTCTGGTGAAATTGAAGTATCCATTGGCGACTTCCTCGACGGCATCTCGATGTGGAGTCCCGAACGCTGTCCCTCCCTCTCTTGTTGATCAAGTCGTGACTCTTTGTAGTGAGAGAAAAGAGATTGTCGACAAAATATCAGATGCTGTAAAAGATGGAATGGCTATGAGAGACACTCTCAAGAAGTTCAGAAAGTAGAATTTTGTATAACATTTGAGATTTTCCGTACCCTTTGCCTGACCCAAGTAGAAACCGTTGTACTCATTCCAGGACCCTTTTCCCCTAAATGCACCAATACATGACAGCCATTCTCCCGCATTACTACTCCCCATTCGAAGCAGCAGCTTCAGCTTTCGAATCCGAAGGACTACTAATCTTCAATTTTTCCATCCCACTTGCCACATCCGTCGCTCCCGTAAATGGGCAAACACCAGGCTTCTTCGCCGCATCCTCAGCCCCTTTAGAAGACCCATTCTCTTCCCCACTTTGGTTCTCAATCTCACTGTCCAGAATCTTCACACCATGCAGGTACCCCTCTTTCTCAATAACAACCTCTTCCTTCTCGTCGCGGAACTCTTCACCATCGCGCACATACCACTTCGCAAACAGATCATTCTGAATCCAGATGACCTTGCCCAGAGCCTTCACAATACCGATCTTCCGACTGAGCGAAAGCCTCGGATGCGACAAAATAGCTTCTGTGAATACGTCCTGGATGAAAGAGAGACAGACACCAATGTGGATATACTCGATGTGAAGCGGATGCACTCTTCCAATCCCCGTATGCATCATCCTATCCTTTTCATCAGCCATTTCCCCTCACCAAGCTCATATGTACTGATGTACAGTCCAGGAAGGGGGGAAAGCGTACCCAACCTTATCCAAATACTCCCAAAACTCAAATTTACTCGGATCACTACAAATCTTATTCAAATACGCTGTCAGGAACATCTTCCGATGCTTGATCTGTGGGCTATCCTCATCAACCATTTCATCGATCGGGCCCTCGTAACTGGTGCTCCTGGTCGTAAAAGCCCGAGCCGTGATATCATATTGCAGTAATTTTTTGTAGACGATGTTGACGACGGCTGGGATTAGTTGCTTGATGTATTTCCCGCCCGAAATTAGAGCTTCGATGTCTCGGGAAGAGAAGTCGAGGAAGGCGTGTAAGTATTGGACCCGGGCTTCGAGGGAGGTGTAGAGATCGTGCCGGGAGATGGTTTGCATGGGGCGAGAGGTGGACGAGGGCGCCATCTTGTAGTCTTGAGATTTGGAATGATGAAATTTGAAGGGATTGAGACAATGAGTGAGGATGAAATGTTGTTGATATAGACTCGAGAAGTGGGCTGATATCGAGAATCTCGGCTGAGCAATCATGCCACTATTTGTATTTCATCCTTTTCTGCGATAGCAAGGTGAGGCAGTAAGGATGCGAGGATCCTGCTTACTCCGAGCTGCGATCCATTTTATCTTCGATGGCATTGTCATTTTTTACAGAAAGAATCCACTGGACGGGTCAGATGGTCGGGACGTTGAACCAGAAAGGCGATTCTGCTCATCACTAAGAGATCGAAAGATATTATTTGCGGGTTGTTCTATGCTTTACTTCTTCGATTATCCGTAAAGGGATTGAACATCAAGCATCGCGAGAGACTTTTGTCCTCCAGGTATTGGTATGTTTTTGATTTTGTTTTGGAAAAGGGGTAAAGATCTCGTGACTCTCCTGGACGAATTAGGCTAGCGCCATCCATCGGATGCCCATCCGACGAAGTTCGGATGGAAGCGATCAAGCTCAACCTTCACGTAAAGCAACAACAGCACAGGTAACCGGCTGAGCTCCTGAACGATGACAATGAACTACTTATCATGAGTAAAGCCTTCTCGCTTCCTGTCTATCTCGTCGTACACTTTCGGATGAAAAAGTGCGTCGCAGGTGTTGCACGTGATCATATTCAGGATGATGCTCTCTAGATCAGCTCACAGCGCACTACACCTATGCAAAACTCCTCAAATGCAGCACACAGGCTTGATCAAGCGGTATGCTCATAATGTTGCAGCTTCTAGGACCCTGAAGCGGGCTCCAGCAGCATATTATCGGGGTGGGACATCACGTGCCATCATGTTCAAGACGGACGACTTGCCTCCAGATCGCAAAGATTGGGCTCCCATATTCCTGGGAGCCATTGGTTCTCCTGATAGGTATGCTGATTCGCCCTCAAATTATACAAGATGCGGTGCTGATTTTAAAGCAGTAATGGTCGTCAATTAGATGGCATGGGTGGAGGGATATCAAGTCTTTCCAAGATATGCGTCATTGGAAAATGTCCCGAACCTGAGCTTGCAGATGTTGACTATACTTTCGTTGCAGTAAATCTGATTCCCTATTAGGTTTCTAATACATTAACGTCTCCAGATTGGAGTCAAAGACACAGAAGTCGACTACTCCTCCAACTGCGGCAACATGACAAGTGCTGTTGGACCCTTTGCCATCGATTCTGGCCTCGTCTCTCCACCAGCAGATGGTAACACAACTGTACGCATCCGAAATACAAACACCAATAAGATCATCCATTCCACCTTCCCAGTCATTGACGGCGAAGCTCAAGCAAACGGAGACCTTGCTATTGATGGAGTTTCTGGCACTGCCTCTAGAATTGAGCTCGCATTCATCAACCCAGCTGGCAGCAGAACAGGTAAACTACTTCCAACAGGAAATGCTATGGATATCATCGACAACGTTAAAGTCACTATGGTGGACTGCGGCAATCCTTGTTGTTTCGTATCATCAAAAGAGCTAGGAATCGATGGGACGATACTTCCGGACGCCATTGAGGCACATTCGGATTTATTGAAAAGACTGGATTTGATCCGAAGGCAAGCTTCAGTCTTGATGGGTCTCAGTAAAGATGCAGCTTCTGCAACTGGATCAGTACCGAAAATCGCTATGGTTTTAAGGCCGAAGACACATCAGATTCTATCCGGAGAGACGATGGATAAGGAGGAGGTCGACTTGGTGGTGAGAGCTATCTCGGTCGGTCAACCGCATAGAGCTGTTCCTATTACGGTTGCGATGGCTATTGCCGCTGCGGCAAAGACTGAGGGCTCTGTCGTTCATGCGTTAGCTGAGAAGGGTAAGCAATCTGACGCGAATGGCTTTACTTTGGGACATTCGAGTGGAAAGATTGTTGTTGGCGCGAATTTCGAGAATGGCTCATTGAAAGATGCCACGGTATATAGGACTGCAAGGAGGTTAATGGATGGGATGGTGTACTGGAAATGAGTTAGAAGATGGAAAGAGTTGTCAAAAATAAACATGTAAATATAAAAATCAACAGGTGGAAGATTACTTGCTGGTTTCTAGTGCATTTTCTGTTCCAAATGGCACAGATTGCAAAAATAGAACGAGCGACGGCCCGTCGGCTCCTTCCACGCTGACAATAGGGACTTAGTCACATGCTCTTCAGGGGTGTCATCCCACTACCGAAGCCCCGTAACGCCCGCACCGGGCAAATCAGCGCCACTGGCAGCCTATCCCACCTCACCTTATCGCGAACCTCCGGCACGGCTGTCTGCACCCAGAAATCTTGCCCAGCCCAAGAACCTACTCAATAAACAACGGCAACTGCCCACCATGTCTCGCCTTTCAAAAGAAAATACCGATCCTCGAGCTCCCAGCTCTCCAGTCGACCATGGATGAGAATCCACGCCCCTCGAAACGCGCCAGAAAGTCTTGCGAGCGCTGCAGAACTAGGAAACAGAAATGCCATGGCTTCCCCGTCTGCGCCAATTGCGCGAATGCGAAAGAGCAGTGTATACAACCTCCGTCGGCAATTGAGGAGTATAATAGGTAGGCACGCGACCAGATGATATACGCAGAGACTGACAATAGACAGTGGACCGAACCAAGCTCTTCTGGAACGCATCTCTTTCCTCGAAGCACAGCTAGCTGCCTATGCAAATGCGCCTCTGCCTGAGAAGCTCGATCCCTTACCGTATGAGAAGTCTGCTGTGTCGCCGACCTCGTCAGAGGAGGAGAGAAGGATGAACAATATTGCTGATATTGTCGGGTTCTTGAGTCTGGGTGGAGAGGCGGCATATGTTGGTTCCTCGTCTGGGTTCTCGTTGGCGACCAACCTTGGGCAGATGGTTCAAGCGACGGTTTGGAATAAAGCTCTCGCTGCCACTGTGAATCAGACGCAGCAGAAACCTATCAGTATTGCGGATCTGAAGAGGAATAGTGCTGGGCCGCCAAACGATGATATGGGAGGACGAATACTAGATGCATATTTCACTCGGTTGCATCTTCGATATCCGTTCTTGGATAGGTCGGACATTCTTGAAAGACATGCGAATCGATTTGCGCAGAGCAACTCGAGTCCCAAGGATCAATATGGCACGTTCAAGATCTACATGATCTATGCGATTGGAGCTACTATGTTGAAATTGACAGAGCAGTATGATTACACTCCGCCAGAAAACTTCTTCATGACAGCTCTTCAATACATATCAGCCGCTAGAGAGTCTCATTCCGTCCACAATATCGAGGCCATGACCTTGTTGGTACTCTACAATCTTCGATCTCCGTCGAATTCTGGGATTTGGTATATGATTGGGCTTGCAATGAGGACCTGCGTTGATCTGGGACTTCATCGAGAAGCGCATTACGGGAATCTCCCGCCTTACGAGGGACAACTCAGAAGGCGCTTGTTTTGGACAGTGTACTTTCTCGAGCGAGTTATTGCTGTTTCGGTGGGAAGACCGTATAGCATTGCCGATCGAGACATCGACGCTTCGTTACCACTCGAAATCGACGACACAGTACGAGATGATGGACTAATCGCACGCACTCTTGCTGTCTCGCCTTCACCAACTTTTCAAGCCTCTCGGCCATCCTCAAACATCACTCTAGGTATTCAGTGCATTCGGCTCAAGCGGCTCGAGTCTCATATCCAAGGCACGATATATCGAGTTGATCGACCGATTGCGAGCTTAGTCTCGAAGATCAGCCCTATGTTGAAGCGTCTCGAAGATTGGCATCGAGCTTTGCCACCATCGACGCCATATGAGTCTGACTATCTGAATATGCATTACTACAAGGCTGTGCGACTTTTGCTACAGCCGTTCTTGATGATACTTCCACCTACGGATCAACGAGTAGCTCTCTGTCTTCATGCATCTGGTCAGATCTGCCAGATCTTCAAGCGCTTGCATCAACGCGACTCGTACGGACATTCATTCATTGCTCTACATTCGACTTTCATTGCGGGAGTCACCATGTGGCAAGTGCTTCTATCCATCTCTTATATCATCACTGACAATCTTAGCTATTGCCTCTTCCTCTCACCAACTCTCTGGACCTTCACCGTCTCCAATGACCTCCGAGCATGCTCCTCGGCCCTATTTGTGATGGCTGAACGCACTCCTGTGGTCAAGAAGTATCGCGACGCACTCGAGAATGTAATTGGCTCAACCATGGAATTCCTCGCTCGAGCACCACCACCGGTACCCGTGGCTCCAACTCAAGAACAACCACCTCTGACAGCACCAACTCAAACCCAAGCATCAGTCGCCCGTGCTCCTCAGCTGCCAAGCGGTGATCTGCCCGACGCCATCCCATCTTTCTCCCCAGGCTTCACTAGTGCGGCGCAAGAATCCTACGTGCGCGGCTCGCCGAAGGCCTGTGCCGCCGCGCCTACGCCCAATTCTAACGGAGATGCCAATACTTATGCTCCAATGTTTCAAGATAGTGAGACTGGAGACAATGATCCGTTCGGATATATGCCACAGACCAAGGCTAGCCCTGGCGAGGAAGGAAGGTGGGAGGGGAGACATGGTGAGATGGGACAGATGGATGCAGAGTGGTTATTGAGTTTGTGTGAGGGTGATGGCTTTAGTCTGCAGATGTTGAATGAGATGATGAGGTTTGAACCGAGTTTGGGTGCTTGATCAGATGGAACGCTAGCATGTCAATAGACTCAAGTGTAGCTATTCGCAATTGTGAAAATGCAACTTGCTTTCACGTCTTTATCGTCATCCTCTAGCTGCCTCGTTGTATATTGCAGACAATGTATCAATGTCCTCATACCATAAGCTTAGGATCTTAGCTAACATGTGCTCCAGTAAATCGAAGCAGGTACTCCACGCCATCTTCAAATGCGGCGCTTACCTGCGTTTCTTTGATTATTATTATGCTAGCTCCAAAATCTCACGCTTTCGTTTCTTATTACTATGGTGTTCCCTATTTATGATCAGAACGAGGAGAATTTAATTCTTGACAGGGTTTTATTTGAAAATTCGTTACCTACGCCACTCCATTGGCCTTCGATCTACACTTCATCAACGGCTGAATCTTCTCCCCAAACTTATCCATCCCAATCAAGAAATCATCAAACGTCAACATAATCCCCTTCGTCCCCGGCATCTCTGCAATCTCATCCAACATGCCCGCCACTTTCTTAAAGCTCCCCACCAATGTCCCCTGATTAAAATTGACCGCTCCTTCTGGTAAGTTGATACTCTTCGCCGTCGCATGAGCATCGGCCTTCGTGTCCTTACTACCTTGATCCGCCATCCAAGCCAATGCATCCACATCCGCTCCGTCCTTGTATAAAGTCCACTTTGCTTCCGCTTCCTCATCCGTCTCTTCAGCAATAACCATAAACAGGACGTAAGCACCACACTCCCTCCCCGCTTTCTTACTAGCCTCCAGCAGCCTCTGATTCGAAGGCGCAATCGCAGTTGGTGTATTAATCCCGGCTCCCATCGCGAAATTGAAATCCGCCAACTTACTCGCGAATTCCAGTCCTCGTCCACTCTGTCCCGCAGCAATGATCTTGATATCGTGCGCTGGCTTGGGAGACATCTTACAATCATTCATCGTAAAGTGTTTCCCCTTGAAATTTGAAACTCCGTTCGCCCACAGCTCTTTCATCACGGTCACGTATTCCGTAGCATAATCATATCTGTATCCGAAATATGCATTTCCGGGCCAAACACTCATTTGCGAATATTCAGCTTCTTGCCATCCCGTTACAATGTTGATACCAAATCGTCCAGGGGCAATGGAATCGATCGTCGTTGCCATCCGAGCGGTGAGTGCAGGAGGGAGTGTTAGGATGGCCGTTGAGGCGAAGAGTTTGATTTTTGAGGTTACGGCGGCGAGACCGGCCATCAGGGTGAAAGACTCCAGGTTGTGGTCCCAGAACTCGGTCTTGCCGCCGAAACCACGGAGCTTGATCATGGAGAGGGCGAAGTCGAGGTTGTATTTTTCGGCTTTGAGGACGATTTGTTTGTTCAGCTCGAAGCTGGGCATATATTGCGGGGAGGTAGTTGAGATGAGCCAACTGGCAAGTTTTAGTGGCTGATTGTGAAATGTGAGTGAGAGGACTTACCCATTGTTGCCGATTGGGATGAAGACGCCGATTTCCATGTTGGATGAGTGGTCTAAAGCACCAAGAGATGATGTGGAGTGGATATAACTTAGAAGCACACAGAGATTTGAAACTTGAATAAAATGTTTGGAAGAGGAATGAGACACGCGTGAAGGAAGTAAAGGAAGACGCGAATATGCAACCTTGAAATGTTAGCTTACTTACCTAGTGATACAGAAGCTACGATAAAGGAGGGGTTCACGGAATTCCGCGAAGCCACGAGAGATAAGACACGCATCCATTTCGAGCCTCATCATTAAATCTAAAGCAACTTTGGCCGACGGCAAAGAAACTGCGATGCCAAGGGCTCTGAATTGGAAACTCTGTGTCGGCATGGAAAAGTGGGATGGATCGGCAAGATAACGTCGACCCGCCAATAGTGGCAGGGCACGTGATAAGCCTTTGATACATGAAGGTCTGGACAATCCCATTCCTCGTTCTTGGCTTGTTGGATCTTTTTATAAATTGAAACTGGTCGCCAAGATGCTCCTCTACTGTTGCGGAGCACGGCTTGCTTTGTGAGAGCCAATGAAGTCTCTATTTCTCTTCAAGTGGCTTGATTCCCCATCTGCGTAGGAGCTTGGAATTGATGTCCTCACACGGCAGCAATTTGCAATATATACGCTCGTACGCTTTCATCGTTGTGCTTGCATGAGTTTTCTCATGAAAGTGCGATAGGACGAAGGCCGTCGGCTCTGATTTGATGCCCCCTTTTCTAAGCGAGGAAATATTGCCGACAATTCCAAAACCTAAGAAGCCCAGGCAAAGTTCCTCATTATCCAGCAAGAGTGCTAGGCATTGGATGGAAGTTTCATTCTACAAAATTTGCCAAAGTCAGACTAAACGAAGACATTGAGCTTGGGTGACATGTAATAAAATATGCTGAAGTTAGAGTTAGGTGATAGGATAATATAATCTACTATAGTCTAGTCAAATAGTCATTCATTAAATTTCAATAGAATGCAATAAGAGGAGCCAATTTCATAAGGAAAACTCCCTTCTAAACATTGCTTGCTATTCCAATATGTCCCGCGCCCAGTTAAAGCAACAACAATTTGCTCTTCTCGGCTTTGACGACCCGTCCCCAAAGCCATTCCGTATTTTTCACCCCACCGACTCTCGCGCCTATTCCTGCACTACTTGATGTGTTCTTGGAGATACTGTTAGACTAGTCTTGGTCTTCGCACAAGTGTGGAACCAGGAATGTCTGGATAAAGAGCAATAAGAAGGACTGGACATTCTTGAAGCTTGTGAAGGAAATAGCTTGAATTTACATTTTAATAGCCTTCAAGCCAATATGCGCGTTTCTCCTTACAAGACCGAGTGGAACCTTCAATCACGCAACACTACCAGATTAACCTCTACCTCCCCAACCTCAAGCTCTACTGCAACCTCGTCACCAACTGATTCTACCTTCTCCACCAATTTGAGCTCTCCATTAACGTAGACTCCGTACGTCCCGATTGGAAGGTTCATCACGACCGGCTTCACAGCCACAGTCTGACCATTCCACGCCCTAAACGTTGCCAGCATAGCCGCCTCCTCCTCATCCCATCTTCCTCTCAGACAATCAACATCCTGCGCTAGATCAATACCATCGATCCAAGGTCTATTCTCCAGCACCTCCTTCGTCCAAGGATGATCCCACATCTTCTTCTGCCCATCCTTCACATTCAGCCGCGCGTACCCAATTGCAGCATTGCCGGTATACGAATCGCCAAATATGAAATTCCCCTCGCTATCCCAAGCCTCGTCTTCATTCGAGCGAGGATAATACAACCCTCCACTACTCCAACTCGGCTTCAGATAGGCATCCGCATGACGAAGCAGGCCATCTAGATCTGGCGATCCGGCAATTTCGGAGAACCATTGAGCTATATACCCGAATGTAGGAGACAGATATGGTTTATTACATGGTTTTAAACCCACGGTCATGGTCCGAGCTCGGTTGATGATGGATGGGGAGTCGACATCTCCGCCTTCTTTGGCAACGATGTCCTGGATTGCGTTTGTCACGACAGGGGCGTGGAGATTGATCCGATTGTCGACTTTGTGGATGGTGCCAGAGGCCACTGATGGGTACATACTCTGGACTTGGTCGAAATTCCAGGGCATAAAAGCCATGGCCCTTGAATATGTCAATGTAGTGCGGGGGAGGTTATGAGGTGGTCACGTACCAAGCGGAATGTGAAATATCATCGCTGTCAACAACGGCGTCCTGCTTCACGGCATACCATCGACGGAACATACCATTCTTCGACAACATGCCCTTTTTGGCCCAGGCAGCTTTGTACTTGACTAGTACATCATCAACAACGTGTGTACCGTTAACGGCATCGTTGTATCTCATCGCAATAAGCTTCGAAGGTGTCAGGATGAGACGAAAACGTTGGGTTTAGAGAAGGGCAAGACTTACTGGGAATTGGTTGCAGATGATAAACACCATATTAGGCTCGCAACAGACACCAAGCCACTTCTCGCGCTCCATTTCCTTTATAATCGCGTCTTGAAGGCTGGACCTCGTATATGTATAGCGCTCGCGACCCATCCCGAAGAAAAGTGGATTCCAGTCGAAGACGATACTTTCTGGTTGATCGAAATGGTCGTCGTTAAATAGCATCGTATACAAAGAGACCATGAGGAAGAGATGTCCCGAATACTAATTCCCAAAAATCAGTTGATCAGTTCTTCGATCGTTCTCAAGACGATACTTACCATGATATTTTCTTTGCACACCGGATCCGCCCACGGCTTCCTCAACTCCTTCAAATCAGGATCGACTAGGATTCCCGATTGACTAGTCAGGTACCAATACCCCCACACCTCTCTCCTCAGCATCTTGTTAATGAGCTGCATGATGAGCTTCTTGAACACTGATCGCATGGCAGGGAGGTGGTGGTAGTGCGCCGCACCTGATGCGTAAGCCATTGTCGCGAGTTGATAGCGGTATGCGGTGTCCCATTCCTGCCCTGGTTCCTGGCTTCCCATGAAAGACCAGTCGCCATCGAGGTTCGATGCTAGGTTGTGGAAATGTCGGATGTGGCCGCATTGTTCGCGAGTGAGTTTTGGGAAAGTTAAGAATTTCTTGTCGAGGTGTTTGGGTAGAGAAGTCGCACTGCTCAGCTGGTTCGAGTTGGAAATTGGTTTTGCAAGAGGTGGATTAGAGATTAGACGGTGTGTCTGTGTGGTTTGTGTTTGTGTTTGAGACATGGTATCGGTTTTGGGTTGGGTTGAATGCTGTGAGATACTCAGAGGTAGCTTTTCATATTATTCTTATACACGTTCTTGTGGTCCCGCCGAGGTACAGCACGAATGCTGACTGATATCGCATAAGAATGTCCCACTATTTCTGATTCCAAATAAAGAAACATCGTCGCTTGAGCGTAAATGAGCGAGGAGAGGGGGATGTAGTCTACGGGACTTGGAAATGGCAATTCGAGATTTGACAACAAACGCCGTGCCATCCGCATCACCAATCAGAGTCTCGACGTCGCAAACAAGAGACCATTCAAGTCGACAAAAAGTTGACGTAAAATGGGAACTTAGGAATGAACTTGGGACTATTGGAGATCTGATGCCGTCCGTGCCATCCATGTCAGCAGATCTCGTCCCAGCAAATCAGCGTTTCGACGTCGCATCAAGCGACCACTCGAAAAAGGGGGTAATGCAGAAAGCGGTAAAGGGAGCGAGGGGAAGTCACATTAAAAATATTAGAAGCGAATGCGCCGGTCGCGGGTACTGGGGCCGGCATTTCTCCTCTTCTCTTGGCATTGTAGCGTACCTGAACGGCGGAGAGGCCTTGGAGGCTTGTAAAAGAACCCGCGAGTCACAAAAAGATATCACGTGACTCTTCTTTCATTGCCTTTCCCTTTCTGAAAATGAGTAGACCAAAACAAGTAGGAAATCCATTACAATTACCATATTACATTTAATTATTTTGAGACTTAAGTTGACATTGGAGAATAGCTTTTACTTCGGAGCATAGATGAAAGGTAATTGACTCATCTCATCGCTATCTTACCTAAGGAAGCTCACAATCCGCAATGCACTTGGTGCTGAGAATATAGAACAGGCACTAGTCGCAGTGCCAGCACTAGGTATGTTTCCAGATTTCGTAGCATCGCAGTTTCTCGCCTCTGTGCTCTTTTGCCCTTGGCACATTCTGACTTAGTACTAGTACTAGGAACTTCCAAGTGTCAGGCTGCCAGCAGAGGCCCCGCTACCTCATATCTCCGTGAGTGGAAGTCGATTGGTTAGTGAGTGCTAGACAGATGGGATTGAGGTGGGACCCACAGTAGTTAGAAGCTTTAGGTACTTTGATTTAGGCGAGAGACCCCTGAATTCCAGAGAAGAGCAAAATGACTGTTTTCGCGCCTTGTCAGAGTACTTGACGAATCCATATGATGCATATGGTAAGAGCTAGGAGTTAATAAAGTCGCGAGACTTTATAGGCTATGCATGTCATATTTTAGATGCCGTGTTGGACCATTATGTTCTGATCCTGGTTGCGGAATGACTTCGGCGAAAGGTTTATTTTCACTTCATGTGATGGTCCACCTGTAGGCGTTACACGGAGTCATATGTTAGAGTAATTGGTTAACATGAAGCAGTTGAGAGTATGCGAACCTCTTGATACTCGTGAGCCTATCCAGGAGAGACCGCGCTAGGAACTAGCTGGTTATGGGGTGACTCCCGTGACGTGAGTCCCGTTACATGTTGGACACAAGATCCTACGAACCCTCTTCCATTTCTCGGGATGTTGATCTAACGAGTCCAACGACTTTATCCCTTCCATCACGCATCATACAAAAAATCGGCCCACTTACTAATGTGGGCCAAACTGCAGCCACTTTACACGTACGCACAGGCCAAGCTAGCTAGGCAACGTCCCAAAGCCGCAAGAATTTCGAAAAGTATATAAAATTAAAACTTGACTACTTGACTACTAAAATTTGTAAATATGAAACTCTTTCGACAACTTTAATAGTAGTGATATAATCTAAAATATGGTATATACATAAGTGACAACTAGTTTATGAGGTGTAGTCGAGAGTAGTAGGAGTTGTATAGGAGAGTGCTGCTCGTCGCGATCGCGGCTGCATAGGGGAGTGCTCGGCGCAGAGCTGAGTTTTGAGTCGATATCTATTGCAACGATAGAAAAATGAAGCTGAGGACTTGTCTCTGCATTACAAAGCTGCAGATTACATGCGATTTATAGGTGTTGGAAGCAGCAGTCTAATGAATTGTCCTACGGCGCGTCCTCACGCTTTTTTTATGAGGTTGGGTTGGACCCACTTCTGTACTCACATCGCTTGTTGTATGATGCGTGACGGAAGGGATAATAAGGAAGGATCCCAGCAGAAGAAATTGATTGTTCTGAGAGCAAGGCTCATTTGCCTCGGAAGTGAGAAGGCTGTGTATTGAGTAAAGTTCTGTCGTGTCTGAGCCAGTCTGGTAAGTGAACAGGTATTCGCGTTGACCTACCGGATCATGAATTTCGTCTTTCCATCTCGCTGGGAGTTTCGTCTCTGTTATGATCTGGTGAGCTCACCTAATACCGAAACAACTTTTCACCTCACTTTTCCCCACGCCTGTCGGACTCTCCCGGTTCAACAAGCCGTAGTACCAGCAATACGTAATCTAAAATAGAAAGATAGCAATCTGGAGCAGCTCCTTGGCTGTACTCATCACGTGATGGGACATCCAGACAGGACACCGATATGCACACAGTCTTTCTATTAGCCTCAACACCTTTCTAAAGTTCACAAACTTTAATCCCAAGATAGGAGACCGAAGTCCGTCGTTATCGTCCCAGGTCGGTAGATCCGCTCCCACAACACGGCTGATCCGGCCTCAGCCTCACCAAGATGGGCCTGTCTTAGAGCGGCCCCGCACTTGACTTGGTAAGAACCCCGCCTGGCGCACCATAAAAAATACGCCCAGCAACACCGAGCACGGAGACGGATATCCATCACGATAGGATAAGGCTGAGCCCAAACCTAGCGTCCATTCGCTCAAACACTATACTTGAACTTGGAATCAGCACGCATGATCTCAAAAGCAAGAAAATATCCCGTGTCGAGTAAATCAAACTTCGCAGCCTCATGATAAGACATCCATAAAAACCTTCACGATGGCATCCTCTAGTCCCAAGATTACACAAACCGACTCTTCGAAAATGACTTTCAAAATCCTCGGCGCAGGCGTGATAGGCCTAACCACTGCCCTCGAACTCGCAACCCGCTTTCCTCGCTCCCGGATACAGATTCTCGCTGCCCACCTCCCGGGAGACCGCTCCATAAACTACACCTCCCCATGGGCCGGGGCGAACTGGCTCTCCGTCGCTACCGACAATGGACGACAGGAGAATTGGGATCGGATCACGTATCGAAAATTTGAGGAGCTGGCTGATACGAAAGGGAAGGAGAGCGGGGTGAGAAGGATGCCGATTTGGGCGTATTATGATAGTAATATTGAGGATGCGGGGGTGTTGAGTCAGGGGACGGGAAAGGTGTGGTATGAGGGTATGACAAAGCTGAGGTTGCTGGAGAAGGGGGAGATGAGAGAGGGAGCAAAGCTTGGGTATGAGTGTCACACTTTCGTGGTCAACGTTCAGGTCTATTTGCCTTGGTGAGTGCTGTGGTCCTCGATGAGATGGAATGGAAGTTGATTTGAGTTAAAGGCTGCAGAACGAGGCGTTGAAGCTAGGGATTGAGATGCAGAGAACGAGTGTGACTGATATTCGGGAGTTGACGAATGATTCGGATACGGACGCTGTGTTTAATTGCACAGGACTAGGTTCGTACAACTTGAAGGGAGTTGAAGATAAATTGCTTTATCCGACTCGAGTCTGTACCTTGTTCTTAATTCTCCATACTCCCACTGACAGAAATCAGGGACAAGTCATGCTGGTCGAGAACCCGAAGGTCCCCATGGAACGCATGTATTTCAGAAGCCCTCAGCGAGTCAACAAGGACACCACGTATGTCTTTCCTCGAAATCCAGGTGGTGGGGTTATTCTTGGCGGATGTCGTTTCGACAACGAGTGGGATGGCGAGGTCGACCTTGAATTTGCTGAAGATATCAAGAGGAGATGCTGCGCTTTGGCTCCGGAGCTCGGAAAACCCGAGGACTTGAAAGTCATTCAGCATGCAGTCGGATTGAGACGTAAGCATTTCTGCCTGGATTAGGGCCTACGCTGACTCCACTGGTAGCAAGCCGAAAGGGTGGTCCGAGAATAGAACTAGAGAATATGGGCAAGACTGTGGTGATCCATAATTATGGCGCTGGTGGAGCGGGGTATCAAGCCTCGTGGTAAGACCTCCATATTCCCATCTCAGTATCTCAGACTGACATGTGATTAGGGGAATGGCGAAGGATTCTGTGGATTTGTTGCTGCTTGACTTGAAATTGTAATCGAGTCCGATTGTGTTGCCGGAAACCCCTCAAAATCGTCCATAAAGTCCAGCATATCGTCAAAATTCGATATGCCATTGTGTGAAGAGGGAATTTCCTGGGATATTGCCCTACCAAGCTGCGTAGGGCCAACGTTATCAATCTCTTGCTGCATGAACATCTTCGTCCATAAACTTTGTATATGTAAACGAGTCTGATGATGTCTTAAACTAGACGGATCCGCAGCTGTCATAATAATGAGTCGAACATTGTCGAACATTCGACTAGTTTTGACATTCCTGGGATCCGGCTGTCCACTCCCGATCGATATATCCCCCCTCTCTTCTCGGCTGTCAAGTCTGTTCAAATCGAAGTCCAGCATTCTTTGAGGGTGAGCAGCTTCATAAAGACGAGATAACAACTCGATTGTCTCACTCCATGCTGCTGCAACTGGCCATAGACCCTCCCACGATTTGAGCACCTTGCATATCAAAGCCAGTTTCTCGGTCGTGGAAGCTTTCTGTGGATCTTCGCGGTCATAGCCAGACGATTGGGTCATTCGAAAGATTCGCCACAAATGGCAACAAGCAGCTGTTTCTAATGCGAGCCCCACGAATGGACCGTGAAGCAATTGTCGGTCAGTCTCATCGCCACTAAATAACAATGAAGCCATCTCAGTGATCTCATCAGCGTGATGAAGACATGTCTTGACGACGCTTCCACCTCCAGGTAGCACAGGCGGCGATGGTGACTCGAACGCAGGATCTCCTTCGTATTCAGGGAGATATTCTTGGTGAGCGATGCAAAACGCATGGTTGAGGATAAAATGGAACTCCACGAATATGCTACCTTGACCAAGCAGACGATGTGTTTTGTAATTCTTCATGGACCATTGCATTCTTGATGGGAGATTATCTTTCCATACAGCGACGGCGTGCTCGGCCTTGTAAAAGTTGCCGTTAGAATCGGTTGGTGCGGACGGCGGACTCTGGAGGCCTAATGCGAAAATGTCTGCCATGATACTCCAATACTCAATAGCTTTAATGAAGAATGGGTAGACTTCTTGGCAGTCTAGATCTGGGCCAGAATCTAGCAAAGACCTTCGAGCTGGAGGGGACTCTTCGAAAAAAAAGAAATCTTTGCAACAAGGTAGAAAGCAACGGAGCTTGGCCGTGTAGAAGGTTTGCGGCCGAGAACAGATAACAGACGACAATCGGTCCATTATAAAGCATGTCCACAGCGTTCTTCTCCGGACTTCCTGTTCTCTCACTGAGTGTCTCTGGTGATATTCTCGTCCGAGGCGCAGGGCTTGACTCATGCGAATGGCGGCTCCGATATACATCCATGCTTTGTATCCAGTACGGCAGAGCAATTCTCGGAAGCCGAGTATGAGATTTGCTTGCGTTGAGGAGACTTGTCCATATTAGCAAAAGAAGCCGTGGATGCTCAGGTGGAGAAGTACCCGTAGGCTGGTCAGACGTATCGCGAGAATATTTTTGAGCACTTATCGCCAGCCGATCAGACAAATTCAAAGCACTCTCCCCATTGAAGACATCTACTGAATCCACAACAGAGATATACAAAGCACTCAAACAGTATATCGACGCCAAGAGGAAAGGTGGATGAGCCTGAATGTCGGTCGACTCAAATGAAGGGCGATGAATACTTTGTCGCATAATAGAAAGATGAGGCACAGAAAAGAAAAGATTATTTAGAACGTGATGTTGACTCTCGGTCACGAGACTTTCGTGGTCTTCGTCGCAAAGCACGACTCCAGCTGGATCATTTTCGCTCCATTTGCACTCGTCATTTAGACGCAAACAATTTCGACAATAAGGCCGAGCGCCGTTGCATTTACTCTTTCGGCGTCGACTGGTATATATCAGCTATATCTGCATGGGGGATGGGAGGAGCAGACCATGGGAGACACGCCCTCATCGTGCGATGCTTTACGTGTTCTTGGTCACCACGCTTTCTCTTCTGGCCTTGTTGTCTTCCCGGTGAGTCTGCCATCCTCAAAAGATTATTATCGGATCTCGCAAGTAAAGGCTGTAGTTCTCTGTTCTTATCGCCGTTCCATGAAGCTGATGTACGTAGTAGGAGAGAAGATGATGATAGAGCCTTTGCCCCGACGCGATAACGAATTCGTTCCGCGTTAAGCGAGGTGCGGGAAGCGAGCGAGGGCTGAGCGTCAGGGGTCGAGGCGCTGGAAATATAGCAACTAGGGCCCTGAAACTTTTATTTTGAACGCTGAAAATTTAGCGTATAAAGCCTAGAGTGCCCATCCGAACTCCCGATTTCGAGGCGCCAACATTGTAACTGATATTACTCCCAGCAATCACAGTAGCAAGAGTCTTCCTTGGCAACAGCACATCTATTTCATTCTGCTACTTCTGAGCTGTAAAGCCCGTACCATCGCTCTTGAAGATACAAGTATATCAGCATTTGAGACATGTGCCGTCACCCCCGAGATTCGACAAGGCTCGGCGTCTGACTTAAATTTGATATTGGGAGATCCAAAAGCAGTATTTGTCCAGTCGAGGTGGGAATCATGGATCTTGATACCATTTGCACCTAAGTTACTATCTTCTCTCAGCCACCCGCAATGAAATTATCGATGTCAACGAGCACTGAGATGCTTGAACTGCATTTTAAATGTCTAGCACGTGTTCTATGATTAGACAAAACAAGCTCCGTACCTAGCGTTTGGAGACGGCTTAGATTTGAGGATCTCTTATGTGAGTCCGGGTGCCTGGAGTAAAACATGGGGAGCACTTCAAGACAACCAAGACACATATCAACTAAGCCTTGCCACATTATGCTTTCAGTATTTCAGCTCAGAAATTTTCTCAACTCATTGTTTCTCTTGCACTAGCCAACTTGACGGGGTGTAATTAGAATAGATCCTCAGAAACATCATCCTCATAGAAAACGTCTACGTGAATATGCAAATATGGCCCATACGTCCACTGCATAAACCAGATAAGGCCCATCTCGTGGAAATAACGAAACTGGAAGAATGACTGCAGACGATATCCTTTTCCGCCGATGTAAACAGAAGGCACATGCATGTTGGCGCGCTCGCATACCTAGGATTCTCGCCCGGTGATTCACTTTAAGCGAGATAGCAAAGGGGAAAAATGGGCGCGGGTGTATGAGTCTATCGAACTATATTATACTTGAGATGGTTACAGAGTATAGGCAAGGAGAATCTATCATTTGAAAATTAAAAAATGGATGATTTTAGTATAAAGAAAGCGGATTATGTATTGACCAAGGATTTTCGATTTGAATGGTTCGCGGGAAGGAACGGTGGACCTCCACCTCCGTATGAACGGTAAAGACGGCAGGGTCTAAGAACACTACAGAATTTAAGGTTCTCTAAAAGTGCTTAGAATAATCTGAGAACTGGAATTATAGTGAAAGCGGAAAGTGCCATAGTGAATGTTGAACCTGTTTTCGGGACTAGAGTACAGTATAGTGGTCAAAATCGAAGATTCGCCCTTCCTAGAATTTCACAAGACCCTCGTGTAACCTTCTAGCGAGCTTCGAAACTTTCTTCTCGCTTTCCTTCTCTCTTTACCCCACACGAATGCAACGACCGGCCAAGGTAATACCTCACTGATCGAACGTATCTTACCAAAAAATGCTAATAAAAACGAAAGCATTCGCCCTGGACCCACCTTAATCGACTGCCGCACATCTCTGCGAGCCGAACCAATACAGAGCGTAAAAATGGCTATACTCTTCAAACCCCAGCTAGTCATCTTCGACTTTGACGGTACCCTCTTTGATACGCATACCTCCATCGCGCACTGCATCTCTCACACCTTCGCGCTCCTTGCACCCGAATCTCAGCCATCCCATGAAGTCGTCCAAGCTACTATATCCACGGGTGCGGGTCTCGAAGACACTTTCCGAATCCTCAACCCATCACCACCGCAGGATCTGAGCCACTGGATTATGCAATACCGCGCGATCTACGACAAGGAGGGCCTACCACTCGTCACGCCTTTCCCAGGGGCTGAAGATATCTTGCGAAATCTACACGAACACGGCATCACGGTGGTCATTAGTAGCAACAAAGGTCTCAAAGCAATTCAGACGGTTGTAGACAACAGTGGTCTGGACAAACTCGTTGATTTCATTGCTGCGGATGTATCAGGTATCAAACGGAAACCTCATGTGCAGAGCTATGAAGAGCTGATTGCGCCACGGTTCAAGGGGCTGGATCCTGCGCGCGTTCTTGTTGTTGGGGATACGGAAGCTGATATCCACTATGCAAGGAATATTGGAGCGGTGGCAGTGTGGGCGAAGTACGGGTATGGCAAGAAGGAACTAGTGGAGAGCATAGGACCCGACTTCATCATCGAAAGCCTCAAGGATATTGCGAAGATATTGCCTGCATGATATCTTCCATCGCTGTTCACACTAGTAGAATTAGTTACAGTCTGAGAGAGTTGCAAACGCAGAAATTGCTTTTATCTACTCAGGCTTCGCAAGAAATAGAGCTCGCGACTACATCCCACAAGTTGACTCTCTGGCTCCTCTTCCAGTCTTCATAGACAATATTATCCAGAATCATCTGGCACAAGACCCGCTCCTCACCAGATGCTAAAAGCTCTTCCGCCACCAACCTGTATGCCTCCTTTTGTGACCGGTGCTTGATTGTATTACGCACCTCGAAGTACGTCCAACTCCTGTTCCTGGCCAGCCAATTCATCCTCTCCCATGCGTCAAGATCCTCTAGGTCGTCCTTCGGGTCATCCTCTTTGACACGACCGCGAAAAAAAACGCGCTGTTCCATCTCAGATGAAGTCAGTTCATATGCCTTGTTCTGCGCTAGAACAGCCAGTTCCACGAGCGTGACAGGCTTCTCCAGTGTGACGAGCTCTCCCGTCGTGTTGTGCGTCAAAGAACGCCTTCCCATGAGATACTCAGCTACGCTCGAAGCCAGACGAGCGGTAAGATCGCTGTAGGACATCTTCGGCACTCCTTTCACATCCAGATCTGCCATGGCTGCTCTCCATTCGTCGTTGAAAAGCTTAGTGAGAAATTCGCTGAATATAATGCCGTCTGACACGAGTGGCGTCCCTACGAGCTTGCCTTGCTTCAAATTGAGATTTGGTGAACGAATGAGCGCCGTTAGCGGTGGTGGCAAGGCGACTAAATGAGGGTGGTACTGATTACCATACAGCTTTGAACACAGGGTTGCTGTAGTGAGGTGTGCGAAGTCGTGCAGGTCGTACAAAACGTCTCTGTGGCCAAGCGAGACATCCGGCGAGAGCAGAAAACACTTCTTGTTGAGCGCGATGTGGTTCTCTCCCTTGCAACAGATAGCGTTGTATGGGATAAGTCGCTGCTCTCGATCGATCTTCATCTCAGGGTCGTTCACGAAGGCATGAACAGCGTAATTCAACGCCCGGATGCCCATGTCGTCCTTGCGGAGAAGAGTGTCAATTCCATGGATCAGACTGACGACACTATCTTGTCCTTTGCACGTGTCTGTCCACGCCCTCGCGTCCGATCTACTTGCTAGGTAGATACCGCCATAATTTTGCGTTGCCAAGACTGATTTCGAGATCTCCGGATGCGACTCTAGACTCCTAAAAACACTTTCGGAAATTGGGATAGAAGATTCATGGACTAAACTTTTAAAACCTTCCAAGGCATGATCAAGTAGTCTATTTTTGATTTGAGAGATGATACTCTGGATGGAATGGTGTTGGTCGAAGAGAGGATGGGCGGGCTGCCCGCCATCGAGCCAGTGCTTGGTTGGTTCGTAATCGAGAGAGCCTCGGAGAGGAGAGGCAATTGGCTGCCGGCAGTCGACAACGCTTGTGAATGATCCAAGTGCCATGGTGTTGTATCAACAGACTGACGACGGACTGAGAATGGCAATGCTAATTCGAATTTATTGTTACATGAAGAAACGTCTTCTTTCAATACGTTTTGTTTTTTCAATACAATAAAAGCCAAGCATTTCAAATTTCTAAACTTGACAAGCGAACCAACTGGTTGTATAATATATGAAATTAGAATCATATACCATTGGTGCATTGGCTCAATGGAGCTTCTAGGTCGACTTCGTGTTGTATAGAATCTGACAAGTAAGCAAAAATCTTCCACGCGAGTTAGTCAAGGTCAGCACAGCTGCAAAAAATCAGTATAGCCAGGCAGCTGGTGAGGCACGTTCACTCCTCAGCGAGTAGATGATAGGCTACAGGTGCCTCAGATTCGTATTGGGCAGGTCTGGTGGCCATCTGTGAGATTCATGTATGCAGCTATGTCCACTTCCGCGCAACGTGACTATGAAACATCCCACCCTGTAAGACCGTGTCCCTTCACAACCACATCATGAGCATTTTGAAGCGCTGGAGGAGGCTCTGTAAGATGGTGCCCGCCGAGTACGGTATGCGCAGCCAAATCAAATTGATCGATTTACTGGTCAACTTGGCACATTGCTTTTGAGAAAGAGCAGGCGATCACTTTTTGGCAGTGAAATCATAGAGGGAGCACCGAGATCGTATAGGTGCAGTTTGTGCTAGAAGTCATATGGCACCTTGACACCAGCTGAGCCGATGGAATGTAGTCATCTTCTTGCACGATAATAAGATGGTGACATGTAGTGGTGGTTAAAACCCTCGAATCATGAAGCAGGATATCTGCCCAAGTTATATCCAATGCAGCCAAGAACATTCTAACTACTCGACTATATTTGGACTGTTCTGAGTTGAATAAAAAAGAAAGTAAAGAAATTTCGGTAATAATTTACCGTTTGTAGTATTTCACCATTACTCCATAAATTCCTCTGAGCGAAGTTAACGAGTTTACACGACCATTTGATTTACATAATTTATGAACACTACATGTTTAAACAAGTCAAACGCTCCTGCCATAGACTAGAGATTTGGTTATTTAGCCGAGAGCCAAATATTCACGCATCTCGCTCCTCTAAGGTAAGTTTTGATTCACTTTATGTAAGTGATTCATTAAGTTCTGCATATTTAACAACCACGATAATTTTTCCCCCAACCTTCCACGCTTCCAAAAACGATTAATCCATCAAATCCTCGCATCATGGCCTCAAACACAGCTACAGCCCCAGTAACAATATGTTCACAATCCTCCCCCGAACTAAGTCTCCTCCTCTCTCCCTTCCTCTCGGCTTCCGCAACTCCTACTCAGATGCAAAGCACTGTACGCCAAATTACTTCTCTCATACTCGCTCGCGCCTTCCCGCCCGAATCAACGCTCCCCGACAAAGTGGATGTTATCCTCATCCCCATCCTCCGCGCTGCATTACCCATGTACGTTGTGGCTCAGACACGGCTGCCGAACGCGGGCTGCGTTCTCGTTCGCTGCAAGAAAGTCAAGGGAAGCAAGAACGTGTCCGTCGAATGGCTTGGCGAGCGTCCTGTTGCAAGTACGGCATTACCTTCGCAAGATAACTGCGAGCGCGAGGTCAGACAGAAGCAGATTGTCTTGTTGGATACTGTCATTGCAACTGGGGACACGATTGTCCGTTTGTGTGACGAATTCAGGGCTGAAGATGCGGTGAAAGGATGTGTTACCGTGCTAGCGTGCTACGCGAGTCCGGAGTCCGTTGAGGTTGTGGCGAGGCATGAAATGGTTGGGAAGGTCGTTGTGGGGTTTTTGTCTGATTCTGTGGATGAAGAAGGATATTTGGTACCGTATACGAATGGGGATGTAGGAGATAAAATGTTTGGAAAAGCGAATGCATAAGTAATTCGCCGTTCGCCATTAGGACTTAAGCCAAGTTCAAGACGGAGAGGGAGAGAGCGCGATTGAGTACTGGAATGCTAGGGGGCAGTACAATATCATCCCCTTCTTACCGCATTTTTGAGCAACAACATTATCTTTATATTGAACGCGACGCTCATGTCTGCTCGAAAAATTTACTGCAACTGAATAAAGTTTCGAACTTGTTGGGTCTTTATGGATTTCTTAGATATCTCCAGAGATCCCCTAAATCCCGAATACCCTCGAGGATGTCTGCCGGCTTAAGGAGTACATCACGTGAAACCGTGTAGAATCTCATACTAAGCGAGTCCAACGCTTAAGATCCGGCTTTAAAAGAGCCGGTAACGAAAAAAAAACGGAAAAAATACATTCACAGGATGTCCTCGGTGAGACTCGAACTCACGACCTTTGGATGGCCAATGATTGTTAACAATCTTGTCATATATGAATATATGAGACCAACGCTCTAACCAACTGAGCCACGAAGACCTTAACCTTGATGTAGAATTTGCTTATTTAAATCTATATTAGCTTTTGCATTCCCGCGCCTCAAGCGAGAATTTTGCCCCACCAGGTAACGTAATCAACACGTTATTCGCTGGTGCGCTGCTGTTGTAACTCCAAACCATGGTGGTGGCCCGAACGATACAATTTCTATGAGTCTACAACAACCTACGATATCTTTAAGCACATGGCGATCTCAATCTATTAGACAGTCAAGCCGTTAAGATTGATCAAAAGCTTAACTTTTGAGAGTTGTGATCTTTAAGGCACTCAACAAACCCACACAGGCCGGTTAGGTTGACGTGCTAGCGAGATCATGCCTTGGATACCCTCTATCCCGGCACGTTTGATTCAATACCGACTCCTAGTAGCCAGACTCACAAGATATGAAGCGTTCGCGCATATCAAAGCGACCGACACTTCAAGTCTTCACCGTGTTGCACTGAAATGGAAGACTGGGATACAACCCGGCGCGAGCCAAGCAGATACCTGAAGATAAACAATCTTCATAATGAAGCCGCTACCCCTAGAGTCTGCCATTGACACATCTCTTCCAGCACGCAATTCGAGATCGTACTTACACAAGGCTAAGATTAACTAAGTACGATAGACTGATGTTTGTCTTCAGATTTGTTTGCAAGCCCCATAGCATCATAGTAGGGAAAAAGTCAAGAACAGATCTGTTGCGCCTTTCATTTCGTCCCGAACGAGCTCAGCTAATACACTGAAAATGTAAAAGGTATGAGCTTTTCTGTGATCCTGCCTTCTGAGGGTAATTGAGATACACCTTTCTCGTGTGTAAGGAGCCTTCATCCAGTTGGAAGCATTGTTCGCCTCGGTCAGCGATCATCCTGGCGCGGAAGTCTAGGTCTGCTTCACCGGCGTGCGAATTCGACCTACTGTTTCGATGACAGATATGCTGGCAGTCTAGATGCCGTCCCCGTAGGTCCATGGGAGTATTCGATACTTTGATCCATCGAGCATGGCTGAAACCTAGTGCCGAATTGGTGTGCGGCACGGCAGTACAATACTCAAAATACCCCCTGCCACTTCTGTTTTCCTTGTAGCAGATAATTGCACCATCTTCGGCTACTCCCATGTTCTTCGCTACCATGCGGAGATATTCAATACCAGCATCTATATCGAGAGGCTCTTGAAGTGCTGTCATGATCATGGGATTACAGAGGCCGAAATAAGGGCGAATTCCATGGAATATTTGCTCTCGTAAAGGGTCCATACGGTCTGTGTAAAGTAGAAAGTGTCTTGCCCATAGCTCTCCATGGCTGAGGTAGTCTTCATATTGCTCTAGTATGGTTCCTGTCGCATGTACAACGCTTTCTGCAGCTTGGCCTAGCACAGCAAACCAGCTTGTATGGCTTAACGAAGGCATAAGTGTTGAATCAAAAGGTGCAGTCTTTTGAAGGTATGTCCAAAGGTCGTAAACCCACTGAACGGCATCTAGGCGCTCTTGTAAAGAGATCTGCCAGCTTTCCAAGACAGAACCAAGGACAATCACCCGAAATTGAGAAATCGTGGCTCTGGTCCTATCCTCTACACTTTCCACGGAGACAGGATCACCATAGAATCGTAAATGTGACAGACAGAGTGACCAGTGTGTTCCTCGATTCTCTTTTGTCGTGGCTATCTCGCTCAACCCCAAAGTCATGGTGGCTTGTTTTTCGAATAGTGGATCGGAGAAGGTTGTACTCTTAGCACCATTTCCAAAATATGCGAGATTCGGATATAAATGCCAAGCAGATATCGCGTATAGAGCTGCTCCATCCGACACTTGCTCTGATATGCCTTCCAGGTGCATTTACATAGTGCTTATCTCTAACGTCCACGCAGCAACAACATTGACATAAGGGTCTTTGTTATTTCCTGTGAGGAGGCTAATGTTTTTCACGATGAGTAAGTACTGGTCGCGCTGGACTGCGAGTACTTTGTCTGCTTGCGCAAGCCACGATCTCGCACTCGCATCCCAATCGCCTAATTCCGAGCGAAGAAAGTCCTGACGAGCTGCAGTGATAGAAGTCTCGGATACGATGTGATTTTGACCGAGTTTATTGAGGATATCAGCTTGTCTTGACGTCACAAGCTCAGCCCAGATGGCTGTCGCGGTCTGGGCATCCCAGGCCCTCGCCAGCATGCAGGCAAGTAGGTGCACTCCAAGCGCTGGTATTCCAGACGTCGCAGCTGCCCATAGTGAAGTGCAATCAGCACCAACATATTCACGGAATAGGCCATCAGCCGCAGAACCAGCCGGGTTGATGCCCGGTGTTTGTAGAAGTTCGCAAACGCGGAGACCATAGGCTTTGAGTAGTCTCGGCGTATCAGGGATAATCTGCTGAAATAGCCATCCAAGCTTTCTTGCGGTACGGTGGGCAGCACCATTCTCGGCATTTAGACGTCGATTTGCTGATAAGGCTTTGCCTACAGGATTATACTCGATTGGTGGTGCCGTCTTCTTGAACGTGAAGTCAAAATTGAATGGAAAGAGAGCGAGGTTATTTTCAACAGTAGCAGCTGCTCAGGAATTGGAGATTTTTCCCAACGACATTTTTGAGGTCTGTTGTGGGTATTTTGTGAGAAGAGTTGCACAGCTTTGTTATGAAAATTAGAAGGCGTAATATTCATCAAGGACTTTAAGGTTTCGCAAGAATGTTCGCTGATTGAGATTAAGGCTGCATGAAAGCTGAAATCAACTGGATCAAATCATATCCTGGCGCTGCCGCAAAGGGTGTGGTGCATCGAGTAGGTAACACGTGACTAAAATCGCTAGGGTGTTTAGGTATGTGACTCGGAGTCTCAATGGTCTACAAGACGTAACGTAAGAATTCAGAATCATGCTCAATGAAGGACAAGGCGACGAGAGGGATGAAAAGTGCACAGACAAACTCAACATGACGATATACATCAAGGTACTAGCTCGAATCTCACCAAATGACAAGATAATCCAGTAAAAGTATGTATTGGTCTCACCCTTTCGCAACCCACGATAGGCGCGTAAACTCAGTGCTGCAAATGCACCATATTCCCATGCCGAACAATCTTACAAAACCTCTATGCCTTACTCAATACTCATCTTCATCAACCCATCATTGGTATCCACCATTCCCTGAAACCCCACTCTCTTCGGTCCTCCGTTCGTTGCAATCTTCCCTGCTTCCCCATTACTCGGTGGTCGAGTTCCCCAAGGTGCAAGATCTCGTTGCATAGGGCTCTGCATGACGGGGCTATTATGCACGCTCATGCCTGGACTGACGGCTCTACGCTTGAAGCTTGTAGGGTCGAAGTCATCGTCTCGTCGACGCTTGTTATTGACTTTTCTCGTGATCTCCGCCGTTGTTGGACCAGATGACGGTTGTGGTGTAGATGATCTCGAGGGTGAGGATGTCTGGAGATCGGAGGTGTGTGAGGTAGTTGGAAATAGTGGCGGTGTGGATGTGGTAGAGGGAGAATCTAAATTTATATCTTCGCTGATACCTGATGATGACCCCCGAGGTGGGAAGGGTGGTGGGGGCGTCCGGCTCTCATCCTTGAATGTTTCCCAGAACTCTTTGCCTTTAGAATTGCGCATGGCGTGCTGCTTGAAACTGCTCGACAAGCCCGAGGCAGCATCTGACATTATCTCATCTTCTGGTATACCCTCTAATAAGTCTTGTGTGGTAGGTCCTAGATTCGGTGAGGAGTGTGATGTCGTAGTGGTAGATAGTGGTGGGTGTCGTGGTTCAATGTCCATGTCTGCCTCTCGTGTCTGCCGAACAACCTCCGCCTCTCGACGAACTTCGGTCTCGACTGGGGCGCTCTCTTCTGCAAGTGCTGCTCGAATACGGGCGAAGCCTTTGGTCTTGGGCTATAGAACATCAGTCAAGGTCACAATATATTGACCGCAGATTACATACCAGCATATTACCCCTTCTGGTCACTGGTCGGCGTATAACCCCACGCTGGCCATCACGACCTGGCGTGATTGGCATACCGTCAACATTCTCCAGTGTAGATTTCAGCGTACCGTCATCGCTCTCGCTCCCAGATATATGCAGCTGATTCGCCGCCCAACTTATGCTCTCACGTCTTGCTTGTAGACTCTCCGCCTGCTCTCTGCCAAAGTAGCCCGTACTCATGTTTTCGAGGCCACGCATGGGGGGAGATTTTGAGCTAGGACTAGCCATCGAATTACCGCTTCCACTGCTCGAGCTTTTCCTGCTCTTTCCATGTCGCAGTCGTGCTCGTTGGAAATTCATTAGGCTGCTCACTGCGGGTGACTGTCCGATCCAGCCATTTCCAGGACTAGCCTGCGGACCTGCGCCGAACGGACCTGCTAGCTTGTTTACTTGCGGGGTCGTAAGAATAGAGTCATCGATATCATCTGCGTCCATCAAATCGTCGTCGTCTGAGGAACTGCCTGATGATTCAGAGCCTAGCATGTTTACACTCCCCAAAGAGCTGGACACCGTCATACGTTCCGCATTCGCCATGGTTGACCACAAAGAACTGGAGGCGTTGTTCATGGACTCGGAGTTGGCAGAGAAGTGCAAACCATTCTTCCTGTTTGGTATATTCATGGCTCGCCCCGTTATGGTTGGTGATGAATCGGGCGAGGATTGCTCTGCCAGTGTTGAATGATGAAGGTTCGTTGCCGCTCGTGAAAAGTCTAAACCACGAGATCGTCTCGGAAGAACACTAGACGGTGATCCATATGTTTGCGAATGATCCAGTTTTGGGGATAAAGGGGCGCGATTGATATATGCTGATGTGTTTGGTGACATGAGGTCTCGTGCCGGCATCTGCAAAGAAAGACCACGCGGGAAGGCTGGGCGCCGTGGAGTGGTTGGACTTGCCTCGAGCGCGCTATCATCTTTCGATTTCCTTTTCTCCGGTTCACGAAATTTTGGAGATGGGGATAGTGTTGGAGGTCCTCCATCGGATAGAGAGCGTGCTTTCGAGGGCGATCGTGAGGCTGCTCGTCTTCGCATTGTTCCTTCATCCATCATATCGTCCCCATCCCTCACATCCACGTTTGGATGGAGACTATTGTTCAATTGACTCCTCAACATTGTATCGACAGTATTTCGGCGAGATCAGTCGAGTTCGAGGGAATTCAAAGCAAGGCTGAGGATTCTTCGGTGTTTCGTGTCAGGTTCGAGTAGGATCCTCCGGGTCACCCATGGTTCAAACGACAATCAGATGGCTTGCCATTTAGGCCACAGAGACTAAATATATATGGATGAAGTTGAATGATTTCTAGGCGTTCATTCAGTTGTCTTTTGGACTGAGGAGATGTGAAGAGTGAGATATTACGACTCCGTCACGCAAGGCTTATGCCGCATTACAGGCGCCGGGATCTACAAAAATGTTGGGCACGGACGATTTGTGGAAACGAGAGCCCTAATGCCCCCTCTTTACCCCTTTCTGCTAGGCGAGGGCGGTGTATTGTTAAATCAATGAAGCAAGCTTTGTCAATGTCCTAAGTCGGTCAGCAACATGAAATCTTGCGTCACTTCTCTAGGTACCCAGAAGTTACGGAAGATAGTCTCGGTTTCACTTTCTTCTTCTCAATTCCCCGCATTCAGAATTAGTCTGCGACAGGCTGACTGGTTTTCAATTGTCCGATATCCGGACAGTGGTTTCCGAACATCAAATGCATTGTGGAAGTTTTCAATACAACGCCATTCCTAGGTTCTATGTCTCTAACCTCTTGAAATACCACTCCCTTCCAATAACCCCAATCGCTTTCCTCAACAACTTCCTATCAACCCCCACCTCGTCAATCCTCTTCCTCTCCTCAACCTCCACATCCTCACACAACCACTTCACAAACTCCGCTATATCACTCTTATTCCTGTCCTTTCCCATCTCACCAAGATAATCCCAACCTTGCTCCAACCTCATCTCACCCACACAAGCTTCTGCAAACACTTTCGCCTTTTCCCTCGCACCTGCATCTGCTACTTTCTGATCCGTCACTAACTTATCCGTGTTACTGATTCTATGCAGCGGTCCTTTCGTCTTTAGCCAAAATCGCGCTTCTGCTCCGAGAGGATGAGCTGCTTTCCACACAAGGCCTTCTCCCACCCCGCTGATTCCAAATGTCTTCGCGAACGGACATTCTTTCTCGACGTCGAGAGTCAACTTCATCATCCGTTCTATACTGGCTTCGCAGTTTAGAATATCCAATTCCTCGTGATAGAACCCCGCTCGAGAAATGTTGTAAAATCCCGCATCCTCGTTATGGATATGGCTGTACTTCTGATTCGGAACCCAGCAATCATTTATATTCGCCCCGAGAATAACGAACATTTTCCTCGGTAACTTAGCAAGAGCCACAGATTTCTGGATTTTAGGACCAATCCATTCTCCTGCTATAATGATCGGATGTTCACTCTGTATAGAGTTCTTGCCATTGAGTTCTCGGTATCGAGCGACGAATTGATCGCGTAACTTCAAAATTTGTTGCTCCAGAGGAAGAATGTGCTTTGCACAATCGTAATTGTCGTGTTCGCGATCGAGACTCAGTTTGTTTCGAGACTGAAGACGGATTTTGTTGTCGTAGTAGATGACTAGATCTGCGTGTGTGCCGTGTAACTTGACGGTGCCGGTCATGTTGACAGTTGTGGATTTCTCTTCTGTCGGGGGATGTCGGTTCGCGAGATAGTAGTTGTAATTTTCTATGAATTCATCGATTTTACCTGTGATCTTCGGGAATAGGGTGGTTGGTGGCTCGGTAGCTTCTACTGTGTTTTCACTTCCATCTTGTATTCGAAGTGCAGAGATGTCGGGCAACTTCATGGGCTCCGGGGCTGCACTCGTGCCTTGCAATAGCTGAACCATCTTGCCGTCCCTGAGAAAAGCTACAGGATGGATACCAAGTAAAAACCTCTTTCGCAACAGCGCAAGCTCCAGAGACTCGAGTCAATCTTAGGTCGGAAAATTTGAAAGTCCTGAAAGTAGTCTTATCCATCGAAGCACTGCGCCAAAAAATATTTGTAATCAATGTTGAACAAAGAGATACAACAAACATTGACAGGCTTAGTATATGTTGCAGCATCTCTCAATATGTGAGTCAGGTCCGAAACTTTGGGACTATTCTTGGACGAGGCAGTGTCGACCCAAAGCGTCAGTTAGACCTACCGAGCGACTAGACGGAGGCTGTGCAACAACACGCTGACAGGCCAAATTTCAATACCCTAGATTCAAAGCTCGCGCGTTAGATGATTGAAATATGAACCTATTTGCGTAGCTTCAAATACGGGTCCAGGTCCGGTCCCAGAAATCTGTGATGACTCATTTGCCGATAAACCCCTTTCATCGGGTGCGGAGGATCACGTGACTCAATATAGACCAAGTCCTTTGCGCACAGCATTGCTGCCTTGAAATAACCTTCAAATAATTTAAATGAAAGAAAATAGAAACAGGAGGTACCCCTACAAAGGAACAATCTCTGTGGACGGAGTTATGTGTTTTCTTGATTCAAACATCCAAAAACATTGACTTAGCAAACAATTTTGCTACTGATGACTGCCCAAATGCAATTTATGCTTAGTCTCTCTAACCTACGTATCACATCTTCCATTATTGTCGATTTTTGGGTTATCATTCTCTGCGATGTCTAGTTATGTGTGTGACAGGAGATCGGACCCCGTTTGTCCTAATATCATGCATACTTTTCATGTAAAAATCCTAAATGATGGTTAAATATTTCACAGTTTCTCGACGGCCTCGACTTCTAGACCTCAGCAGTTTTCACGTATAACTCCAGCTTCGTGTCCTACACCTCAATCTCGACTATCGACAATAACGATCATAGCTCTTCAGCCCCAACCACCAGTTAATATTGCCAGATGGATTGATACACTTGGGAATTTGGTGGTGACATAGAGGGCATCGAAATGAGTAGTGAATAAATGCATTGTCGAGCGACTAGCAGGCATGATATGCTTACTGCTTATTATGATCTGAAATTGAGCTTCTACGTGTACGAGACCTCACTAAAATTGGCAGCATCATAAGTCCCTTTTGATTAATTTTCGATTCCTCAAGCCAATATAATCTCGGTCGTTTTCCGGCCTCAATCTTGTTTACGGATGCGCTTCTCCTCTCCCTTTGTTCTGATCATCCAGAACGTCAACACCATAAGGATGACAAGAGCCGCAATCGCTAAGTAAATCCAAAACTTCGTAGAAATTGCAAACGTAGCCCCATCAGGTCCTTCCTCGAAGAAAGAGCTCATGCTAAAAATGTCTTACGCCAACTCAGCTTCATAAACTGTTCAGCAACCCACCATCTCCTGCACCACCCAAAACAGATGATATACCACTATAAATAAGTCAGTAAGTTCTCCGCAAAACGATCAGGAAAGCTTCCAGTATGTAGAAAGCAATGAAACCAACCAAGACAACTTGAGCCATTGTGGACCTATATCTGGCCCTTGGTGTGATAGTCGGTGTTTATAGTCCTTCCATGTAGAAACTATTTTGCTCCTCGTAAGATATTGGTGCATCCGCCATGTTTCAAAGCACAGAAATTCATCGGCAAACAGTTTCAAAGTTGTCAACATGAATACTGTCTATAAAAAGACAATGGCAATACCTTGGTCATCCACTAAATACATCGCTTATTGCATACGATGTGCAACGAAAGTGCAAAGTATAGCTATTCAAGACCCACTAACACATCGCTTATTATGTATGACATGCAACGAAAATTACTTTCTCTTCAATTCGACTAACCATAACTACGCAAGCACCGCTAGCACATCGCTTATTGCGTAGACATGCAACGAAAATACAAAGCTTTACTTTCCCTTTGACTTTAGTAGACATCGCTTATTATACGACGTGCAACGAAAGTGCAAAAGCATAACTACTACTAAAGACCTACAAAGTACATCGCTTATTATACGACGTGCAACGAAAGTGCAAAAGCATAACCATTAAAGACCTACAAAGTACATCGCTTATTATATACGACGTGCAACGAAAGTGCAAAAGCATAACTATTCAAGACCTGCTAGCACATAGCTTATTACGTACGACGTGCAACGAAACCTAACATGAGGACGAGCATGTGACTAGAAATATCTAAGGAAAGCTGGACGCACGAGAAGGTTCCTCAAGCAAGCCACATAAACTTCACATGCTCAAACAAGACAAGGCAAGACAAGTTGGGTATAAGATGCAATATAATATCTCAATCATGAATTCCTATGGACACATTTGTATAAAGACCTATGCATGCCGGTCCCCATTCAGTCCGTGCACGCATGGTCTTTATGAGTTGTACTTCACCATTCGTACTATACCTTCATGTTTCTCCATCTTCGAGATAGCTTTATCTCGTTGCAATTGTTGGGATAGCAACATTACCGATTCCAAGGAGGGAAACCATTTGGGGCCGATGATATTTGACAAGATAAACATGATCGACTCGTACAGTTTCCTGTTCGAGTATGGCTACCGGAGAAATGCCCGATCTGCCGTTTTCGAAGAGTGGGGTAGACAAAGTTTAATGTCAGACCTCGAAACAGGTCGAAGCTTGTTCCACCAAACCTGGAATAGCGTCGCTTCCATCTGGCACTTATTTATGAGACAATATTCACAGTGAAAAATGCCTCTTTGAGATGACGAATGAGTACTACCTTTAAGGAAGAACGAGATACCTACGTCAGCTGCTATACCTAGCTTTCCAATCTGTCTCACGTGGTTTTACCGAGTTGCGCCTCTCCCCTTTGGGAAGTATATTTTGAAAAAGCTTCACTCCTCCTGCAAGCACGCTTCCATCTTTCTTTCTTCCTTCTATCAAACGCCTAGGAGTCTTTTTTCCCAAGGCTTTTAAGGGAAAAAATCTTTCTGATACCCTACAAAGGTATGTAAGAGCATCATCACCACTGCTGACATCTCGAGCGGCCCATATTTCCACCGACTGGTTTCTTAACTACACGGCGTCGCTTTCAAGAGCTGACCCTTTTTCAAACAGATCGGTATCAAGTCAGTCAAGATGGCAGACATCGCCCCAAGCCGTCGTATGTCCATCAGCTCTTTGACCAGCACCCAAGCTGGCCGTCGAGAATTCAACCGACTCCAAAAGCAAGCCGCCCCAGGTCACCTCGACCAGGTTTGGTCTGACCTCAAGGTTGACCTTCCGAAGCCATTGGAGAAGCATTTCGTCGACCTGAAGAAGCGTCTCGTTGCTCCTGAGGATTATGAGGCAGTTCAAGCCAGTTGGGACCGTCTGCGTGTCTCATTGAAGGAGAAGGCTGCTGAGATCGAGGCCACTGGATCCGACGTAAGAGACATTTTAAACCATAAGGAAAAATACTGAGAATAGCAGTACATCCCCACCGTTGACTTCACCTGTATTGGTCCCGATGGCACCTTCCCCAAGGATGTTGCTGACCTCATCAAGTCCCGAGGCTGTTGTGGTAAGATTGATTTTACTACGTCTTCTCCCCTAAAGATTGCATACTGGCACCAAGACCCCACAATGTCTACATCTTCGGATAGAAACTACGAGAATAAACTTTAAACTCTTCATCTGCAATCATATTTCGGTGCTAATATGCTTAATTGCAGTTATTCGTCAAGTGGTCAGTCGTGAACAAGCTCTGAAGTGGAAGGCCGACTTGATCGACTACGTAAAGCGTCACCCAGGTGTTGCCGGTACCCCACCACCAGCCCAGGATCCTCAAATCTGGAGGGTTTACTGGACCAAGGCTCAAGTTGAAGGCCGTACACACCCTGATATGATCAAGTGCCAAGTCGCTATGAGCAAGCTCTACTCCTGTGATGAGGACACTGAGGTTGATCTCTCCAGCCAAGCTCTGTACGCTGATCGCTTTCGCGTTCGTCACCCTGGTGAAGCTGGAAATCTCCCTCATCACCTTGACAATGGCTCTATTGAGCGCTGGCAGGATGAGGAGAACAGTCAGACCTTCCGTGCTATCTGGGAGGGTCGCTGGGAGGAGTATGATGCCTTTGACATGACCAATCGTGCTGAGGCTTGCATTGACCTGTATGGAGGACCAGGCGCTTGCTCTGTCTTCCGTAGTCTTCAAGGTATATTGACACTTGACAACTAGTAGAAACGCTAACACAGAACAGGTTGGTTGAGCTTGGCTGATAATGGCCCAAAGTGCGGTACCATCGAACTCCTCCCCGATATCAAGCTCTCCACGGCTTATATCCTCCTCCGTCCCTTCTTCGATGCCAACAACAAATTGGACATGGAGTCGACCTACTTCTATGGTGCTGATCCCGGCTTTGGCCAAGTTGTCAAGGATGCCTGGCACCCGGACTTGTACTTGAGCAAGACTGTCGTCGCCGCCCCTAAGGCTGCTCCTGGTGACTATGTGTTCTGGCACTGTGATGTAAGTTTTCCGAAAGATCGTTTTGATTGTAAACTAACCCTTTAACAGATGGTCCACAAAGTCGAAGAGAAGCATGAGGGCGCTTCAGACTCCTCCGTCATGTACATCCCAGTCGTCCCCCTCCAAGCCTATAACATCGCCAATCTCATCGAGCAACGCAAGGCATTCTTCGCCGGCGTCCCACCTCCAGACATGATTTCTCGCGATGGGGAGGAATTAGAGGAGGAACACGAGGACAGAGGTCGTACGGAGGACATCTTGTCGCTCGAGGGTAGGAGAATCTTCGGTCTCGAGCGATTTGATGTCAACGAAGAGGGACTCACCCCTGGCCAAATTGCCATTCGTCGCGTGGCTAATGAGGCTTTGAGCTTCGACTGTCTTCACCCGGAACAAATTCCCCTTCCTAAATAAGCCGTGGGTTGTTTTCGCTTGACGAGACACAAGGAACATTTGAGTTGCGGGATGGTTGGACATTAACGTGTGTTGCATTTCTGGAGATACATGCATGAGTCTGGCTGACTGCAAACGAGAGAACTCTTTGATTTGCTGAAAGGCGATACAAACATCTTGCGTTGCTTTCTCAAATATTAGTTGAGCTTTGGCGAGCCTTTCACGGAGAGTTAGTAATGGTTCTATGTTAGTGAGTGGCTGACGCTGAGATATGCTCATACGCGATAGCTAGGTCTAGTCATCAAATTAGATCGTTGCTTTCATCATATTCCCATCATTAGATGTGAAATTTCATGATGAAGTTACTCAATTTGCATGTTCAAATCAGTCCCAGATTTGGAACCTTCGATATTTCTAGTAAAGTTGAACGGATATCCTTGCCCAGCCAAACACTAGGATGATTGACAGCAATGCTCTGAGGGAGCCTGTCTTCAATTGCAATCTGAGGCATACCTATAGTCTTCTACATATCTACTACTTGAGTTTGTCTTTGGAAATTCTGCCTTCAAATTTACACCACTGATACCATGTCGAAACAGGTGATTCTTTCAAACGCAGCCCGAAATCCTTTTTGTTTCCAACAATGCACAGTGTGTCAAAGAGAGTAGAGTAGAGTAGAGTTAGAGTACCGTCGAGTTCCATTAGAGTAGAGTAGAGTACAAGGCCGGACTCTACTCTACTCTACTCAGTTTTCACGCTGACAATGCATTATAATCAGCCAATCTCCAGATCCCGAATCTCCACAATCATAACCAACACCCAAAACACCATCCACTCAACAGCAAATCACCAACTTCAACACAAACGAAATGTTACTCCCCATCTCCTTCAGCGTCGAACTAGAATTCTGCCTCGCCTACCTCCACGACTCCGAAGATATTCCCACCCTCACCAAAACCCGCCTCCTCAAATCCCCCCTAACCCAAACGACATCACCACCCCTCACCCCAAACGCCACGAATACCAACCCCAAGCGCACCGCCTCCCTCCTCCACATTTCCGGGCTTCCCATCAATCTCAAGAACCCCTCTGCAACCTCCACACACATCTAGCAAGTAACCGACGACATAACCATCCAAGCCCGCTTCCCACCTCTCCCTCTTTCCACCCCTCCTACCACCACCTCAGCATCGAAATCAAAACCCCCGCTTTGCCCTTCACCCTCTCAAGCCTAGCCACAGTACAGGAGGTATGTACCCTCCTAACCACAACCTACGTCCAAAGCACCAACCCCAGCACAAGCCTATACATCCACCTCAGTCGTCCCTCTCTCCACACCCCCTTCCCTTCTCCTTTTAGGGAACCGCCTCATCCCATTTCTGTATACCTTCAAGCCACAGGTCCAGCTCTCCTCGCTGCATCCATCCGGCGGGGAGACAGAACCACGAATGGGGCTCCAGTATGCGAGATCGTTGCGCGTATACGCAGGCTTTTCAACGGAAGTACGGATGTCGACCCCTGCCTTACGCACTCTTACCTCTTTCCCGACGATGTGGGGATGTGGAGAGTTTGTTGCGCGCGGTGTCTGATATGAGCACTATTAAGGCTAATGATGTGAATTTTCACGGGGTGAGGAAAGGGTTTGCTGGGTTGGAAAATGGGTTGGTGATGGAAGGAGGAGAGGGATATATGATCGAGTTTCGACAGCATGTTGGGGCATTGGATGGTAGAGTGGTGGGGATGTGGTTAGGACCTTGGTTGGTATAGTGAAGTTTTAGAGGAGGTGAGTGAGGGGAGTTTTAATAAGATAGTAGGGACGATGGTGAGGGCGGAGAGGTGGGAGAAAGAGGGAGATGGGAAAGATGAGAAGCGGGAGGAGAGATTTGGTCCTGTGCTAGCGGATGGGGCGTTTACGATTGTTGCGTTGTTAAGGTATATAGGGTTAGAAGAGGAAGCGGAGTATTATGAGGATAAGTGGGTCGTGCATGAGAGGATGGAGGAGAGGGTGAGATATCGGCAGGAGACTGATATGAAGTGGGAGTTTATGGAGAAGTTTGAGGTGGGGAGTGCGCGGTATGAGAGTCGGATGAGGTTGAAGCAGGTCTGAGAGGAGATGAGAGTGCGGGAGGTGTTGATGGGGAAGGAGAATGAGTATGGGTGGAGTTGGAATGAGGATGCGGCGTATTGGCCCAAGCATGAGAAGATTGTGTAGACTGTGTAGCTCCTAAACTATTGCAGTTACCTTTACGCCTTACGCTGTAATCTAAATAAAGCCTATGCTTTCCAAGGACATTTGTACACTAATGAGGCCTATAAGGGATTTTGGGCTTGTATATTCTATTCTTAGATTACTATCCGAAAAGTATATTTAGCTTTTTATACTCATACAATCGAAGTATAGGTAATAATACTTCGTAGTTATTTAGAGGATTTTACGGGAAGTAAATAACTTTAGTATTCCATAGCCTGAAAAGTACCCTGAAAAGCACAGACTTTTGATCACAGGCTCGTCACTGCCGTGAAATAAACTGTGCGTATGCTGGAAGTTTCAAGAGCGAGCCCAACTCCATGTGCTATAGCCGAAAGTGAGTCTTACCCAACGTGCTAAAATACCCTATCGCCGACTCCATGAATCCGATCCCCAACCCGTGCTGGCGTTCTTTATCAAATCTGAGAACGTTATCAGAGCCTAACAACGGAAACATCCAAGATTCCCTTCTCCATTTGCAATTCCCTCTCAACTTTTTTCCCCACCACACCTTTGACACCAAGAATCATCAGCGCTTCATTCGCCTCCTTTCCTTCATGCAATTCTTCTCCGCCGCCACTCTCATTACTTTCCAAAGCAGCTACGCTCATAAATTTAACATTAATCCCGTGCTTCCCAAGGATCCCACCCACGCCTCCAATCTTCCCTGGCTCATCATAATTGTGCAACACAATCAAAGTCCCCTCCGGTACAAAATTAGCACTAAACCTATCTAACCTGCTAATAAAAATCCCTTTCCCAGAAACATATCCCGAGATAGCTTGTTCGCCACCGCTAGCTCTCAATGTTACAAGGCTGGCGTAGACAAGGTCCTGACTGGCAGAATTATGCGTCTCGTTGATCCGAATCCCTTTTGCTTTCGCAATCAGATTCGCGTTCACGATGTTGACATCCCGTCCTCCGGAATCAGAGATACTCTCCGTAAGACCCTTAACTAGCGCCGCGAATAGAGGTCTCGTGTTACTAATCCCAGCTAATTCTCCCTCGTAAATCAGCTCGAAAGTCTTTCCTCCAACTGAGCCTCCGGCTGAGGATTTAGGACTGTAATGTTGAGTGTAGAGAGAGCCCATTTTCTCGATGAGACGGACGAATGGTTGTAGCTTGCGGTATTCTTCGGGGAGGATCAATGGAGCGTTAACGGCACTAGTGGGAAGGCCGCCATGAAGAATGGTGAGGACTTGGGAACAGACGTCTATGCTGACGTTTTCTTGGGCTTCGATTGTGCTCGCACCTAGATGGGGTGTTGCGACGACTTTGGCGTGCTGGCAGAGGAGAGAGGCTGCTGAGTCTGGGGTAGGAGGCTCGCTGGTGAACACGTCAAGGCCAGCTCCTGCGATTATGCCGCTGTTTAGGGCATCGAGGAGTGCTTGTTCGTTGTAGACCCCACCTCGGGCGACGTTGAGCACTTTGGCGGTTGTCTTCATAGATTGCAACTCTTTGGTGCTGATCATGTCCAGCGTTGAGGCGATGAGAGGAGTGTGGATCGTCAGAAAATCTGCTTTGGGTAGAAGTTCTGCCAGTGTGCCGACGAGAGTAACGGATGCTGAAGCTGCGATTTCAGGAGATGCGTATGGGTCCATGGCGATAACTTTCATGCCCAGTCCGACACCCATTCTCGCAACTTTCAATCCAACCTTTCCGAGTCCGATGATGCACAGCGTCTTTCCGCCAACTTCGGTGCCGACCAACTTACTTCTCTCCCATCCACCATTCCGTAAACTCCTATCACCCGCAGGGACGTTCCTTGCAACAGCCATAAGCAATGCAATTGTATGTTCTGCTGCTGCCACAATATTCCCACTCGGACTATTCACCACGATGATACCATATTTGGTCGCAGCATCAACATCCACATTATCAACTCCCACGCCGGCGCGGGCCACGACTTTCAGATTCTTTGCCGCTGCGAGGACCTGAGCTGTGACTTTTGTCTCGGAGCGAATGATGAGGGCGTGGTAGTTCGGGATTATGGCAAGGAGGTCAGAAGCCGCGAGGGCTTTGGGCTGGTGTATTTCGAAGTGAGGTGAGAGAAGGGCGAGGCCGTCTGGTGAGACTTTCTCAGGGATGAGGATCTTGGGACGATCGGGAGTTGAGGGTGTCGAGTCTTCGAAGGAAACTGCTGAAGGCGCCATGGTACTGGTTCTTGACGCAGGTTGGCAGGTGGAAGGTGTTGTGACAAAGATACTTCTAAAATCTACTAAGTGGTCGCGTGGTATGCAGTCGTGAAATTGAGAGGAGTGTCTAGGAATAAGAGAAAGAATAAAATTTAGGGAAGAAAATAAAGCGAAGTCGAAGTCTTTGTTTACCCCACATCAGCGATGTCGCAACTGCACATCGTGGGGTGTAGTGCGTGACGACGGTCAGGTTGACCTGATTTGTTGTGTGAGAAGGCCGCCAGGTTACCCCGCACTCCCCCCACAGAACACTAATGCAGGATGCCGCCACTATTCCAGGATCTTATCCAGGGTATCCGTAGCTTCAAGATTCCATTGTTCTCAAGATGCTCGTCTATCAAGGAAAAGTTAGAGATAAAGACGAATTACCATTCTGCTTCAGTTCTGCAGAGATTGTGGGTCTCTCAGCCGTGCAATGCTGTCGCGCCTCCGTCATGGGAATTGAAAGCATTTCTTGAAACCTCCCTGGTCATCGAAGTACACCATAGAGAGCAGGCAGTACCATGCCATGTGGCAAGCTCGCCGACGTGAACAAAATACCCCTGACTATCATATGCCTTTCGTGCCGAGCCGCTAGGTTGCACAAAACCTTCGTATCACCCGTCCAGCATTGCTTCCGAGATAAGAATGACGGGTAAGTGCATAGGACAGGGCAGGTAACCTATACTAGGTACTTGACTCAGCAAGATATCAGTGTTTCAGTAACAGAAAGGTGTGATTTCTCAAGATTCTTGTTCGGCTAGAACTTGTATAAGCTGGAAGGACAGAATTAACTCGAAGGCAAAGCAGATCGACATCGCACTTGCGAGTACTGTACGGAGGCACAAGTATTGCAACGAACCACGCTCTGGGATCTGGCCCCGCGTCCAAAATAGCAAACTAGTGCAATTTCCCCCATTCGCTCTCTCCCACATCTTCCCATTAACTCCGCGCTAATCTCACATGTAGATTGCTTCATAATTACTTTCCAATTATATTTATTATTTCGATTTTTTGGTTTTACTTCAATATATACGAAAATTGAATAAATCTAGATTTTCTGTCATTGATCTGTGAGTTGCGGAGATAGGATATCATGATTTGAAGTATGGGCAACTGCTATGCTTCCTTTGGGTCCTGCGAAGAAAATAGCTTTCCTCGTGTCCTTGTCTCTCAGAGGACTAGCTACTCGTGTAGTGAGTCATCTCGATACAAAAGAAAAAAATAACGGATGCCAAAAATACTGGCAAACTGCCTTGTTCTTGTCAACCAGCTGAACATCAAATAATTACTCTGCCAATTGACAGCATATAGTATATGGAAATGGCAAGTAATAGGGACTGGGCATGATTAGAATCGAAAATATACGGTAAAATTACGAAAGTATCACAGGATCAACGGTCCGAAGGGCCGCGATTCCTTTTCTCTTGGATTGACCTCTCCAATTCTTCTTCTCGTGTCTCTAACGCTTGCAGTTCTTGCAATCGTTCCCTCTTTTGTCTTACTCGTGCTACCTCTTCTTCTAGTCGCGCAAGCTCGGCGGCCTCACTTTCCTCATCTAAATCCACTTGTTGCGACCGGCTGAACTCAGAGTCTGCCAGGTTTTCCCAAGGTTGTGGGAAAGATGATACACTTTGCTCCCCTAATGGAATAGGTTTTCTAGGAACAGCTTTTGGAGAGGTAGCTAAGGGCAAGGAGGGTGATACTGCTCTGTGTTGTTGCACAGGACTAGTGGCCAACTCATGAGATACGTTTGAAGGACTAACATGCATCTCACTACGGATGCCCGCAGTGTTGCTAGACAGCTCGTGTCTTGGAGATCTATGGCTAGAATCTAACTCATGAATTGGAGACCCATCGGCTTCCAGTTGAATACCAGCATTTGGTCTCATTTTCTCTCTCTCTGCAAGCTCTTGGATATTGGTTGTAGGCTCCGGAAGTCCACCGTCGTTTTGTTCGGGTGGAGTGAATCGGTTTCTCTTGCGGCGGCGGAGATACCACACTGTGGCTAATGCAAGAATAACGAACAACGGTATTGCAATGCCAATACCGATCTTATCGCCAGTGGAAAGACTTTTGGAACCAGACCCTCCTGCAGCGATGGAGGTGGGAGTAGTCGAAGAGGATGTAGAACTTGCCCCTGTTGTGCTCGTAATTGTAACTCCAATGATTTTCGTGATTGCGGCAGAGTTTGGATTTGTGAAAGTTGATGTAAAAGGACTTTGACCGGGTGGTATTGTTGTTGTTGTCAGGAACGTCGTCAAAACCACAGTGTCCGTCACAGCATCAACCACTAGCACCGTTGTCCCCGAGGTTTGCGTGTATGTAGACGCAGGAGAGCCCCATGGCAATGTGGAAGTTGTAGTGGTCGTACGATAAATTGTTGCCCGCGGGGCAGACTGGGAAATGCTTGCACCGCTGCTGATCCCACTACCCTGTCTTCGGAACAAATCGTTTAATTCCAGAATGTATGGCGGAAATTTGACCCAAACATTATCTGCTTCGCAGAATTCAGTGATGCTTCCTCGAGCATCTATTTGCAAATTAGCTGGTTTTGAACTTGACATTGTCAATCCTGACCTACAAGATCGTTCGCCCAAAAACTGGCATTCCTCCAAACAAGACTGAACCTTGAGGTCGTATAGAACAGAACTAATCTCCGAGCAAAAGCAAATGTGGTCGAGGTGTGTACAGCCATGTTGAAGAACTTGAGGATAAACGCAACTCAGCTATAAGCATATTAGCGGCATATTTGGTGGTTGTTGAAAATGCAGACAGGCAGTACATACAACGCATTTTGGGATGCGACTGAAGTCGCCAAATTGCGAGGGTGTCTCGAGAACCAGGAGGCTATCCTTCGCGGAAGCAGTCTCGACTGTTTTGGTGGCCCTGTCTCTTGAAGCATCGCTCAACGTCTCAATTGTGCCATCCTCGATACCGATATTAGCCGTGCTGTCCTGAATGACACTATCCATGAATTGGAGGTTTTGTATCAAAAGGTTATAGTCTGGCGAGACGTAACAGTGCGTGCGAGAGCAGCGAGACGGCATGAGCATATTAAGGCTCGCACGGACCCCACAGGAGCCACTCAACTTCTACATTCAATCTGTTATACCCTTGAACCCCCTGAGCTGTTTTGGGACACCAACATTGATTGTGGCACAGCCTTTCGATTGTCATTGGGGCCTTGCTTTCGTTCTCAATACAGCAATGCTGATCATTTCTTCGAAGGTGCTTGGGGGCGACTATGAAGATTGAATCACAACCTTATTGATTGTCAGCGCATCTCGCACTTTGATAAACCAAAAAGTAAGAGAATTCATTTATGGGATTTTTCTAATGGTTATTCCTAGTTAGATTCTTATAAATGAAGCTGTCTGAGAAGGAAACGGGGGTTACGAGATTTTAAAGATTAAAGTGGAAAGCCTTTCGCTCATCAATAGAAAAAAAACACAAAATATCGCGTGACCTAAACTTTTGAAAACACAGGGCACACTTCATCTCAACCCCAAATCTCTCCAAACCTGAAGCTTACGAAAGCGCATCGTTGTAGCTTCCTTTCCAGATGCGTTAAGCTCTGATCGAATTACAATGTCGCTGTCGCTAGTGGGATTGAGGGGAAATCACCCTGACAACCTCACCCCGCACGCAACGATACACAGACAATACTGTGCCGAACTGGCCAACAACTACGATGCGACCGACAAGAAGCTCAAGGACAAAATCTTATCGATAGCTACCCAAGGTGTAAAGTTAATTCCAGCCATTGAGAACATCAGCAGCGATTAAAAAAAAAGCTTTGTAAACCGTGTTCATTTTGTCAATATTTATTCTATCAGATGCGCGACTGTTTAGATAGGTGCTACAAAGTTTATGTTCTGTCACGTGACGCGTCCCTTGGACGTGCTGCACTTGAAGCATCTTCTCAGGAGAACTACTCCAATCATTGGCACTTTGCTGCCTCCAAATGGCCCTCTGAACGTGAAATACGAAAGTTGTGAAGTCGCAACACTAGCAACTAACCAAAGTGGGAGAAGTGATGACACAATACCCGCACTCATAACATCATTAACGACTGTGTCCTACTAAGGTAGCTCATGCTGCAATAGATAAAATCCGATACCTACCCTCTGAAAATTTCCTTTTCTTCAAGAAATCGTCAAACATGGTGTTCCGTTCTCTTTCTAACGAGACTCGTTCTCCTCAAGTAAATACTGGACCCTTCTTCTCGTGAGCGCGGTGTCATTTATACTAAAAACACTAAAAAAAAGGAGCCCGCCACATCAGGCAACCTTGCGTGTGGCGTTTGGTGTACAATATCCATGTTCTTGATGCGCTTTAATCTTGATGTCGGGGTGGCTTGGTTTCTGTATTCTATTTATGAACGTCGTCAGGTCCGTGGACGTAGTGAGTGCATTTCAATTTTTGAGTAATCTGAAGCATACTCAGCTGTCATTTTGTCCTATACCATTCTAACTTGTCCTAAAGTTCCTCTCCAACCAAATGAAGGCCTGGCGCGATATGGACAAAGTGAAATAGTAGTCCAATTCATTGAAACTGCAATCGCGAACCAGCAGAAGTACTTTGAAGAAGGGGAAGAAATCAAGCATTGGTTTATTGACAGGATTAATGAGGCCCCGTTGGAGGGCTTGGAAATACGGGATAAGCTTGTCCAGCATGATATTGCAGAATATCTAAAAATTTCAGAGAGCAAGTAGCGGAAGAAGAGTAGAAGTTGTACGCTGCAGAGCGAGAAATGGGAAAATCTCGGAGAGTTTTATGCAGAGAGGACAGCAGGTACATGAGCACAATACTTGGTAGCTTCAATCATGGCAAAAGGAAATCGGCATCGCGCTTGCGACTACTATACTACGTTGCAAAGAATTATGCTCTGAGATAGAACCCCACGTTCTGCATAGCACACTAGTGCACTCAATCCTACCCGGTATCCCACATGTGTTCCCATTGGCTCCGTGCTAATCTCACATGCAGATTATTTCATAAGCACATCATGTAATGCATCACTAAGTGCCATTATTTCTTATTCCGTAACTTTTGGTTGTTGGTCTCTGATCCGGACATTCAATGAAGTCATGACCAAACCATCGTGTGATCGATCACCAGTTCGCTCGTCCCTTTAATTTCTCATTTTGAATGACTTCGATCCAGTAGTTATCAGGGTCGAGAACGAATGCAACGTTCTTCATACGACCATCAGTAAGTCTTTTCTTCCAATTAACACCTTGGTCTTCGAAGCGCTTGCATGCTGAATCGAGGTCGTCGACCGAGACACCTGTTCTTCGTCAACTTTCATCGGTATGGATCATCTCAAGGAGACATACAAATGTGACCAAAGCCTTGAGGCTCATCATTACCATTGTGGTACTTGAAGTGGGGATCCGATTCAGTACCATAGTTCCATGTCAACTCCAGAAGACCTTCGCGGTCTGCAGTGGGGTTCACACCGTTGACAGATTCTGTAGATGCTCCCTTACTGCCTGGGTATCCGAGGAAATAGAGGTTGAATTTTGCATCTTTGTTCTCGCTTGTTCGCATCAGAGTCATGCCAAAGATATCTTGATAGAATTTGAGGGATTTCTCGTGATTCTTAACCCGAATCATTGTGTGGTTCTATCTTTCGTTAGCTAGTTCTAACACAAGATAGGCTAGGCCTACCATTCTGTATGTTGATAAATCGGTAGTTGTAATGCTCTCGGTCTTGTCAATCGGATTCTGGCTGATAATCTCAACCCAGTATCCGTCTGGATCAAGAGCGAAGGCAATATGTCTCATACGACCATCTGTGAGCTTCTTCTGGAACTTGTACCCTGCATCCTCGATCCTCTGACATGCAGCTTGGATATTGTCAACGCTGATGCAAGTATGTCCAAATCCCTTGTAAGGCTCGGCATTGCCAGTAGTAATTTTGTAATTTGGGTCATTTTCGGTGCCATAATTGTGTGTCAACTCGATCAGGCCCTCGCGGTCGCTGAAGTGATTGCCATGCGAAACAGCTTTAGGAGAGTCATAGCCCATGAAATAAAGGTCAAATTTGGCTTCTGGTTGCTCGATCTTCCGAATCATCTTCATGCCGAGGTGTTCGTAGAATTTGACTAAGAGGTTGAAAATTAGTTGGGCTCTTGCGTATCTTCAGGTTCTTGGATATCTGAAAGGCCCTAGACATTTGCGGACTCGGTAACGTACCTGATTCCTTTGGGTCCTTCACTCGAATCCTGCGGAAATATCAGCATCTACCATTTCAAAGTTCCACGTTAATTCGTACATCGAGTGATTGAATTTGTACGTCTTCAAATCCGTAGCCATGGTTGCGTATGGCCTGCTACCTATCCAGGTCCGCAAATGTCAATAACCCCACTTTGTTGTACAGCTCTGTTGGCCAATGATGTCCGTACCTGATCCAACAATGCACGGTCGAATAAAATCTGGTCTGATTGTTCTCTGTAAGCTTCGGATAGCATTCATAGAAAGGTGTTTGGAGATGTATGAATGCTTGCTGAACTTTAAAAGAGAAAGATGGAGTTTGGGGAATGAAAGCAATGTAATTGCCCCGCCCTCGCCTATGACGCGGGGATTGTCCGAACTCTGTACGAAGATTAAAGCCGAGGTGAACATTCGTACCAACTCACGACCTGTCTTCGAGGAAACAGAGGATGGCGAGGGCGATGAGGAAAAGCAAGATGACTTTCAATTGTTCCACCTTGGTTGGGACTTCTGTCGAATATCCTGCTCGAACACCTTCTTCTTGTAATTGCAGGATTGCGTGTACTTGTTCCCACCTAGCAGTTCTGCTGTAATCTAGAGCAAAAAAGTAGCAGTACAACAGGACTATCCAGGCATTGAAGACAATCTGGCCAGCTTCAAAGTCCGTCCATGCGTAGAAGATTTGCACTGTGAGCAAAATAAACTTATCAACAATCTGTATGGTGAGCAAGCTCAGAGGGATAGCAAAGGCCATGATAGCAAACAGTCCGATCTCTTTAGTCCTCTTGATCTTGCCACGCGTCGTAGAAATCAGCACGCTCTTCAAGTAATACCTTAATTGCTTGCTAAACCAAGGGTAATTGAGGCTACGAAATAAAGTGAGAGTTGCGATGATGGTGATAATGAAAAGTTCGTTCGAGTATAGGCCTCCAGAGCGTCGACGAAAGATCGCAAAAATAATCTGTGAATGTGCGCAACTACTAATTCGAAGAAATCTTCAAGATCTTCAAGGTTCATTGTCTTTGCACCGTTGTACGATGAGGTGTGGATGATTTTCGCGTGAAGTTTCGATCGCCAGCCACCCTCGCGAAGAACTTCATTTTCAGCTCAACCAAGCTTCCCCGCCAGCGTCGCAACATGGTTTAAAAGTCCCGACGCCTTCCAGACAATCAGTTGTATCTGCGAAAGCTTCTAATGCCCTAGTACGCACGCGCACACCTTATCAAAGCCCCAAGCTCAAGCTCGAGCTGACCAACTCACAGCATCTTCCCACAACCTTTCCGTCCCTCACCATTCCTCGATCCCCTATCCCAAACCATGCTTCTGAACAAACGACTCACGACCTTCCTTTCCCAAAATGCCACTCCCCAACTGCCAACTCTCCTCCTCCTCTCCCCAACAGGCAAGCTCCTCACCAGCTCCTCGCCCCTATCAGCATCTGCTCTACGAACACAAGCAACACTCGCGTGCTCTCTCTGGGTCCTTTACCAGCCTAGCCTACCCTCCTTAATATCCTCTGCTCTACCACAAACTTCACATACATCGTCACAAAATGATCCCAGAGGCTCGGAATCTACGATCTCAAGCACGAGCACAGCGACAGCAACAGAACACGAGCTTAGCACCATAACCATCCAACTCACACATGGCGTGATGGTGATTAGACAGCTATCCTGCGGCCTTCTATTTGTGGCGATAGGCTCTTCACCTGCCTCCTCGAGTCCTCATCCGAGCTCACATCTGTTGCAAGGCGGATTGGCGAGTCATACGAGTCCGCCTTCTTCTCCACCACCAGCTGGAAATGGGGAGGAATATACGGAGGGGAGCACTTTGATAGGGAGGGGAAGTGCGGCTGCGAGTGAGGCGGGGAGCGTGAGGAGCGGGAGTGGGAGGACAGGTATTATGGGGATTAGGAGGCAAGCAGATGAGGTGGGACGATGGTTGGATGGGCAGTTAGAGGGATTCACATTGAGTTCTGGGGAGGGCAGATGATGCTTACTCTTGGTACAAGGAGCATAATGAACGATATAGGCACGTTTTCGCGATCGGATGAAAGCATTGGGCAACTACAGAAATGTTCGATCAGCACGCCACGATGGAGAGAGACAAAGGACAAAAATTACATAGGAGGCTGTTGTGGCAGAGAGTCACGAGTGGTGGCATTTGGACGGGCATGGCGATGTACCATACGGGCGGCGTTAAGGATCTCGAGATACCAGGTAGCATCTAAATGTTACGCCTGCATTTCACGCATACTCAATTCTCAGAAGGAAACCTAGCTGGCTCCTCTTACCCAGGCAGATAGCATGCCTCAAGCAAGTATGGTCCGAAGACCTTAAACTACACGTAAGAAATCCCGGAGATATCATTGGTTTGAAGGTCATTGGCATAGAAATCACCCGAAGTGTTTTCTGCGTATTCCGCTATTCTGGCAAGTTGCATATGGAGACTCGGATGGTTCGTTAAGACATGCATAATATAGTACAAGACCACGGAGATATCGACGGTAATAGTTCCTCCAAAGTCTTTCTATTTCCCTCGACATCTTCAAACTTCGGTCTGAACGTCGAAATGTCATCCACAATTCGCGCTTCTGTCCTAAGGACGCCAAACGTCGGGACGTAGCAGCTGTCATAGATGGTTGTAAATGCCCTATTCTACTCCGAAAGTACGGCAAGGGTTACTCGGTTGTCGGTGTGCTATATATGTATGGATATATGCGAGAAGAAGCCTTTCAGCAATTCGAAAAGGAAAGGACTAGTTGCTCTTATAATTGACATGAAGTGCGAGGTTGGGCGAATATGGGCTGAGAAGAGTCGGTTTTGCCTTTGCCTATACTTTGGCGTCAAGTCCAGTGGGGTTTGCCAAGTTGCAGACGGGCTCGAGTGGAGTGATAATGCGTGGACAAGGACGAAGCTGCATCATATGCTAGATTGTAAAGGTTTCGAGCGTCTTACAATGTCATGCCTGCATTTGGCATGTGCAGCTTCCTCACAAGTGTCCTCTCGCTTTTCACTTGTAGATCTTGCCCTGAGAGGGTACGCAAGAGTTTATGTCGCGCTTTCTAACTCCGCAGCTAGGAGTTGATCTTTTTTCTTAGATTTACCATTTTTTCGATCGTCCTTCCCTTTTCTCTAAGCCTTCAATGTCTCAGTGTTCCTAGTTCGAAGACCTTAAACTACACTTGAGAAGTCCCCAGAGAAAGTCTGTCTTGTTTATTCAGTCATCGTAGGCATCGGTCACGTTTTACTGCCGTTAGTTGCCCGATCGGATGTCTATGGTTGATTGGCGCGGCGTTAAGGCGCAGCTTCGGTGTGGGTGAGGCTGTGTGAAAGCTTTCCGCTTTCCATCACTTCAACCTTTCCTCCACAACATCTACAATTCGAAGGCGACCAGCAGTCATTAAACCCTAAATAAGTTTTAATTATGGAAACAGATGAGTCCGACCTTCCACTTTACGAGTGGCTTGATCCTAGCAGTCACGAAATACGACTCCTTCGCATCTTACCGTCACCTGACAAGGCTGCAACTATATATTGTGAACTCGAGACTGTTTCGCTGCACGACAAGCCAGTCTACAAAGCCCTCTCGTATGAGTGGAATCCTCCGGGAACTCCTGAATCGTCTGCCAAGGTACTGGTAAGAGAATATGAAATTACCACGACGCCGAATCTCCGACATGCGTTAGCACATCTGGATGAAGGACCATCATATTGGATCGATGCATTGTGCATCAATCAATCAGATGATGGGGAAAGAGGTCATCAGGTTCAATCTATGAGACGCATCTATCAGCAAGCAAAACAAATAATTGTGTGGCTCGGGTTGGACCGTAGCAATGTATCGCTTGGGATGGATCTTGTTGCTGAGTTGGAGAGTCGCCCTTTATTTCGGGGGTGGAATGCAGACACACGTCGTGAAAGAGAAAAGTGGTTGATAGAAAGACTATCGGATCCCAATTTGAAGTCGCATTGGGAAGGTGTGTGTCAGATACTCCAGGGCTCGTATTGGAGCCGTCTTTGGATTGTCCAGGAGATTGTCGTAGCTTTACTACCTGAGACCAGAGTCTTATGCGGTTCTAATACAATGCGGTTGGAGGCACTCAGTCTCTTGTCAGGCTACGTGGAAGACATCACCGAGATACCATCACTCGACGAGGCATGCTACGCATTAGCATACAGGATTTATCGTTTGAGTACCACCATGGCATGGGTCACTTTCCACCAGAGAACCTGGAATTCCCGAGACCCAAAATGGCGACATATGATAAGCCTCCTCCGCAACCTCGTCAGATACTACGAACAAGCATGTCAAGACCCAAGAGATAAAGTCTATGCTCTGCTCGGTATTTCTGAGCCATTTCCGGGTCTCGAATTTTCTGTCAGCTACACCCTTCCGGCGCCAGAAGTTTTCTGCAATATTGCCAAATTCATCATTGAGGGAAGTCAACGCCTAGACATACTCCGCGAATGTCATCGAATTCCATTTATTCATGTGCCAGGTCCTTCGTGGGCCCCTAATTGGGAGACTTACCAGAGAAGGTTCCGCACTATCTACTTTGATGTAGAAGGATGGGAGGCATCCAGAGGCTTACCAGCCGTAGCATCTTTCGAAGACCAAGGGATTTTGAAGACCAGAGGCTTCGTGGTGGGCGAAATCACGAAGAAGTCTGGCGGATTCTCGACATCTAACCGTGTCCTTGGAGCGTCGTCTCTGCGCGACTGGCTGAACTTCGTGGTTTCTGCTCTAGAGCTTCCTACTGACCCAGGAGTCCCTGCAGATACGAACATAAACTTTGTGAAGGCTACTAGCATACTTTACGAGGCAATGGTAATGACGAATTCGGAGGGCTCTCGTCGACTCGCATGCTCGTTTGAAGCATTTCATCCGTACTGCGAGAAACTCGTATCTAGTGCAAACCTTCCCGATAAAAAGGAGTGGCCGTTTTCTGCTACCTTGAATCGGACGCTTACTGAAATCGACAGGCTGTGTGAGATCAAGCTCTCTGCTGATCAATTCTCAGATGCGTCGGACGATAAGGAAATTGGGGCTGAAAAAAGCGAGTCTGACGAGGTGGAAAAGTCTCCAAGGCAAGAAAATCCCGGCATGGCAATCGGATTTTGCCCATACTATGCGATGGCCGGTGACACTGTGGCTGTCCTTCGTGGCTGCCGGTACCCGGTCATTCTACGGAGAACTGGCCGTGGGTACGAAGTTATCAATACTGTATTTGCGTATGGCTTCATGCGAGGGGAGGCCTTTGATAAGTTCCCAGAAGTTGATATTGAATTGGTATGATGTAATATCGTCGGATGAGGACGCAGATTTTGGGCGCCTAAGCATTTGAGCAGTACAGGAGTTCAGCAACTTACTTCGTTGGCGAAGTTTGGATGTTTGATCAGAGGATATGCAGGCATTCACGGGACATTTAAATCCTATCTGCTCGACACCGCCACTACGACAAGACTTTAAAGACTCTCATGCCCATTTTAAACACCACACAGCTTTAGGTTGTTGTGGTGATTTTGGAGACTTTCTCGATTCCCGAAGATTATGGCACTTTTCATGCAGTTGAATTCAGTCTTCTAAAGCTGACAGGTTTTGCATCCCTGGCGCCTTTGTCAGAATATCAACTTCTCAGCATCACCTTGACTCTCAGTCTTCACGACATACCTCGCACAAAGAGCAGGAGTACTTCTGTTTCCTTCCTGCACTAGCACGCTCCACAAACCTCCTCATCCTCGTTCTACTTCTTCACGACCCTCAGCATCGGCGCACTTCCCGCTTTCTCATCCCTGTGCTTCTCCTCCACGAACCCAAACCTCTCATACAGCGGCTGAGCCAGCTTCCCGGCATCTAAATACGTCTCTATCCCTTCCTCATCCGCCATCCTACATCCCCTTTCTAGCATCCTCGAAGCCAGGCCTAGATTGCGGTATTTCTCGTCCGTGGCGAGCACTTCAAGGACTGAGCGGAGTTGTAAGCACGAAACTCAGCGAAGAGGGAAGAAGAGAAATCATGAGAAAACACACAATAATGCGGCCGTCTCCCCATCGCAACTCTATGCTGTCTCGCCATCGGATCAAAGAACCCCGGCCCCAAAATCTCCTCACTCATTCCCTCCGCCGGTTCCGGCCACCATCTCGTCTTCCAATCTTCGCTCCAGTTCTCATCTAATTTGAAATATCTAGCAAAGGCAACCACTTTGTGGTCCGGGGTGGAATCGTCTTTTATGACGAGGACGAAACCGTTGCTCGCTGGGGAGGTGAGCGGCAAGCCAAGGGAGCGGGAGTTCCAGTTTCGGCCTGCCGGTGTGTCCGGGCAGACGGTAAGAAGGAAGGGGATCTTGAATGCGGTGAACCACTGCGTGAGTGATTAGGGGGTTAGTATGTACTTTTTAGTGCGACGTGAGAAGAATTAAGGCCATTTTTAACGGTCTAGGTTGTCAAATGTGAGGAGAGCTGAAAGATTGGGGGTGGAAAACGAAGAGTTGAAGGAATCTCTAGCTGGATCACACTTACGATATCTGTCATTCCTGGCACATCATCTAACGTTGCGACGTGAAGTGAGAACGCCATGCTGAAACCTCGTTTTTTGTGGATACCGAACTCGAAGATTGAATGACCTTGCAGTACACGGACTTCGAAGGAAGAGAGAGCTTAATAGCGATTATAAGAGAGCGAGACTAAACATCAAAATTCTACAAAAAGGAAGGAGCAGGAGCGAAGAATAAGAGAAAGAATCCCACAAAAGAGTGAGGTTTAGCGTCGAATGGCAGCAAGGGGCTGATGTAGCACTTCCTAAGCAAGATCCTGGCAGTTGGATTGGTCAACTAAAACTTGCAAGTCGATGGGATATGGAGAGCTACCTACTATACGACGAAACCAACCAAGCGGGTGGCAAGAACTATGGAGGCAGGTGTAAGACCTGAGCTTTAGAGTAAGCGCTAGAGATTTTGACAACTTTCCTGCAATAGAGGCCGAAATAGGAAGGTGGGGGTCTTTTGTCTGAGGACTGTGATTCAGGGTCTGGTATTGTCGAGTGGTCTAGAGGAGTGGAAGGAAAAGTTTATTATGACAGTAGGGAATGGTACCTAGGAATCAATGACTTGGTGTGCTACCATTTGAGTGGAGTTGAATAGAGCACGTGATATGGCGATGAGAAGTCCACCAGCACTATCAAATTCTAAAAAAGTAACAAACTTCGTATCGGTAACACTCATAATTCTATCCTATATATCTATCATTACTCTCCTACGATCACACACCCCATGTGTAAGTATTATCTCGTCCCAAGTGTAAGCACGGAGAAGATATACCATGTCCGTAAAGTTAAGCTTTGGTAACCTTTAAACGTAATCACATTCCTCTCAGAAGTACGGTAGAAAGACATTATCTCTATTCATATTTCCAAAACCGTATATTCCACGTGACATTGAATCATATAAAACATCCAACTCCATTCACTCTTCTGACCATCTAACCCGTACTCGTTGTCTTAACACCACCCGTGGTCGAACTCATCTTTTTCGTCGCCGTACTCTTCTTCATAGTCGTCAAACTATTACTAGCACTAACCACACTCCCCTTACTCGAACATGGGAAATCCAAACTTGTCAAACTCTCAATATTCGTACAATAGTACTCGGAACTCCCACTCGTTCCCACGAGATTTGTGCCCGTAGCCGTGATATCACTACAGATGTCCGAACATACCATTGTCACTACCTCTCTACTCTTCGTTCCCGTGCCTGTAACGTTGATATAGTGAATATCATTAATCAGGACTTTCGATGGATAGGAAGCGCAAGTCGAGGACGAAGTTTCGTAGCATTGATCGATGACAACCGGTAACTTAACATTATCACACTTGAAATCTTGAAACGTGATGTTTCGGACATAGCCGTTCCCGCCGCCCTTCGTAGAGATAGAGGATGAGGAACCTCCGAAAGCTTTGATGCGAGCTCCGTTCTCGGCATTTACCATCGTGATGTTCTTCACCAACACATTCGTAATAATATCTTGGACACCGGCGTATTGTCCGACGGAGCCCATGGAGATCCCGTGCGAGCCTTGGCAGTAGAGATTTTCGATGAGGACATTTGTAGAGTTTGGTTTCAGGGAGACGCAGTCGTCGCCGTTGATGATGTGACTGTTTGTTATGGCGATGTTCGAGCTGCGGTAGATGTCCCATCCATCTGCACAGGTCAGCTCTAAGGCTTTGGAAGGGTTCAAGAGAAGTGAGGGGCAATTACCGGTGTTATGCGCCTGCGACCCATCACCCTGAATCGAGTTCAGATTGATGTTGTTAAACGTGACATTCGAGCTCTGATAGATGAAGTTATGCCAGAAAGGAGATTGAACCATGTTGATGTTTTCAACGAGGACGTTTTGAGCGTTGTATATTGTCCATGGGATTGGGCCTGTGGTTCCGGCTGCATACCAAGCTGAGGAAGTCAGAATCCACGGGCAGCAGAGAAGAATCAAGGAGACGAACTATCGCCGCTTCCATTGAAAGTCCCACCACCATAAATATGAATACCTGATCCTCCGATGGTCCAGGCTGTGTACGCAGATTGATAAGTCAATGCAACACCGCTTGATTTCCAGTACGATAATTCTGTACAAGTCAGATTCAGACTGCCTCAGATATACGTAATGAAGACATCTCACCTGGGCTCAACTTGATAGTCCCACTTAATTGAATGGCAATATTGTTCAACGCATTGGTTTGCAGGATAGTAGCAATAGTGTATGTCTTGTCAAGCACCACAGTCCCGCCATTGTTGCAACTAGAAAGAGCAGAAGCAATCGCCGGCCCATCATCTGCTGTCCCGCCGGCTACATCGCAGGTAGGCGCAAGTGCTGAGACAGCATACCTGAGAATAAAGATGAGCTTCAACATCAAGATTAAAGACATTAAGACTTCTCGGATTTTCGATAGCTCTCGGAGCTTTCAATAGCCTCGTGAGGGCTTGGAGCATCTCAACTGCTCTATGTCATATATCAAATGATGAGGTGTAGGCCTGAACAGCAAGGATACCCCGCAAACGGACAGCGCTTTCTCCGTTTCTGCAGATTCTCCGGAAAATTTTAATCAATCCCAAATTTCTATCTCCATATTAATCCCGCGGCTCAATTAAGCTTTTCCGTGGACCTAGCATTTCGTAGCGAGCTGTGACAATGTCCCACGAACTGGAGGGTTTGCCGATAGAGCGCCGAAATTAGCCACAGCCACACAAATAGAGTGCTGGAACGCGTGAACTACACGTGTCACTAGCTACAGTCAATACGACCTTACAAGAGAAGGGTGATGAATGAGACTTGACGGTGAAGGGAAATCCCCGAGACCGTTATGGTTAAAGTCATCATTCTTCACTAGAGCAGAATACAGTATTGAACTTGGAGACTGAAATCATGAGCCTATGAGCAGAAGCAAAACCATAAATCAATTTTACCATTGTCCCTCATATCGGGTATCTATTCGTAATCGTACACATTCTGTCAATACTCCAGATGCGCCTCACAAAGTTTTCTACCTACCAGGCTAGAGTGGAAACAACGAAAGCCGAAGTACTCCATAATATCCCGTCTATGCATCCCTGACAGCGCTGAGTAAATCCGTCATATACATAGTCTAAAAAATCGTCAGAATCACATATTTTAAACGGAAGAAGATCACTTACCAGAATCTTATTATGTGTCATGACCTCAAATAATCGTTGCTCAACAGGCTTGAACAAACGATCAACCCAGGAAACACCGCCCTCACTCTTCAAAGCAGTCTCCTCTGCCTCCGTCTTCGACAAATTCCTAGCCAGATTCCGAAGGACAAGAACAGCACTGAGTGGAATGCCAGCGGCATCTTGGCGCTCATCAGTTGCTGTTACCTGATAGGAGAATGCCTGTTTTGCTGGAGATACGATGTAAGATGGCTTCAGTCTCTTGGCTGGCGGTTGACCAGCAGAATCTATGTCCTTGCGGCTGGTAGGCTTTGGGCTTAGGTGAACTTTGATATGAGTAGCGATTTGTAGTAAAGTGGTAGCTGGACCAGCCTTGAATCTGTTACAATCACGCCAGAGACAAGTATATTGTCGACCTGAAGTGTTCTCGAATTTTCCATCTTCTTGTTGCGTCGCGCCAAGATGGGCCTTGAGAATGTGCTGATACAGCTGCTCCGGGCTCATAAAGTACTCTTGGCAGGGTGTTAAAGAGTTGCCATGAGTCATCCATGCACATCCATAAGTCTCCTCCCCATTGAATCCTACCGGGGCACTGCGCATCCTGATACCTTTGATAATGAATTTTTGCACCACGCCTGGTTGAACCTGAGCGGCAGCCTTTTCTGCAAACGTTGTACTAACATTCTTAATGAACTCTGCGGCAGGAAGGAGTGGATGCCCGGTCGCTGCCACGGTTGGAGTGAAGCAAGCTTGATATGATTGCCATAGAGCAATTTGTGTGATGGACTCCTCGGGGTCTTCCTCGAAGAGGCAGCGAAGCCATTGGGAGCTACGCTCAGGCTCCTCGAGCTTGAGAAGTTGAGGTAACAAATCTTGCGGAAGAGGCGCAATTTGCTCCGGCGCAGGAACTCGATACTCGCGTCCATAAGCATATTCCCTTTCGACGGTTTTGGCTCCATGGGTTAAGAGACGAACTAGCTGATTGATAAGAGGCTCTACTTGCAGTTCAGTAAGGAGGAAATCCACGTTGTCGACAACAGCGGTGTATTGATAAAGGAAATCTAGACACGCATGTGCAAGTTCTTCATCATTTAATAAGGTCCAATCGATAATATTTTGAATCGCTACTGCGGGTACACCTTTAAGCAGGTTATTTTCCTCGAGGTTCATTGAGACTCTGCTGATAGCGCGTAGCGATGTCAATATAGCACCTCTGTCATCAGACTGTAGTTGTGCGAGAAGAGAAATGTATAATGGGTCAGTCTCGTCCAGGTGAAGGTATTTGGTAAGCTGCTCAGCGATGTCCAGCGCATAATGCTTCAGCTCAACGACACTGTCAGCCTTAGGTAGATTCAAGACAATGCTGAGAAGGTCTCGAAGAGATGCCAGTTCCGAAACATAGTAAGCATTATCTTCGAGCATAACCATGTTCCGCAGCGTCAGAGCAGCTTCATTGATCTGCAGCATCTTGTCCGAGAACTCGGCAGTTTGAATATTATCGTCGACACTAAGTTGTGAAAGACTCGATACCCTCTGCAGAATATCCGGAGTGCCATCGATACCGTTGAGAATAGTCGGGCTAGTCATTCCGTCCTCGGTGTATGCGACTTCCCAATCCACCTGGTAGAACAATGACGCGACCTCTAGGACTTTCTCGACCAAAGCTTCAGCCAAACCTGGAAATCCTTCGAATCGGTATTTGTCGCCCCGCTCCATCGAGATTTTGACCAGATGATGTAATGCGTAGTCTTGTTCGGAAGGAATGCCGGATCGGAGGGCACACAGACACCGTACGTAGATGTTTGGACCATCGAAACCAGCTTGCCCTCAATTAGCATGAATCCGAGACTTTCAAGGGATGACTACTTACTTCCAGGAAGCATTATGCCGCCCTGCTTCGAAAGCAGCGGCTTTCCAGCTGCAGCATCTTTCAAAGCTTTTTGGCGCCGCGCAAATTCTGCCGGGTTGTTTCCTGGGGTAATGACCGGACGTAAAGTCAAAGGGTGATAAAGTCGAGGTTCGTAATTTGCGACTGCCAAAGACATGTTCTCCATGTTGGACGACGGGTTGTAGGAGGTAGACGCACCGCGCGGTTGTTGTTGTTGGTGGTGTTGGTGGTTTGTATGTTGTGGGGAAGACGCGTGAGATGTAGCAGAGACGTTCCTACTTGGTCGCGATGGACCAACATCTGGCTGGAACAAAATTCGCTGGGGAGGCGCTTGTCGCAGACCTCGAGTCACTCGACCTCCAGAACCTGGTGCTTCTTCACTGCCATTCCGCTCTCTAGCAGGTGTGCCATCATCGCCAGATGCTTCCGAATGTTCATTGCCTAAAGCTCCCGCTTCTCTTCGTGTCGATGGTCGGTAGTTCTCGATTGTTCGAGTGAGCAAAGCTGCACCCTTCGCAGTTGTATCCTCAAGTATCTCTTTGGGTGGCGGCTCTCTGCCATGGATTGTGGATATTTCGTATGCGGCGAGGTTCTTGTAAAAGACCGTCTTCAAGCTGAATGCGACAGCAGGCAGATTGTTCGCTGGCAGGCCAAAGTCCGTACTAATTTTCCTCCATGCCAACTTCTCATCACTAACTCTATCATAGCCTCCATGTTCTACTACAGCATTAAAGAGCTGAAGAAGGTCGATATGCTTGTTGGCGACTTTGGGATTAGGATCGAACTGGGTCCCTCTCTTCTCATGATACACAGCAAGTTTCCTAATGAATTCGTTGTATTCAGCGGGATTAGAGGTTCTCGGAGGAGCCATCGTCAATATTAAGGTGCGGATACTGCCATGCGCAGATGATGCGACTGACTGTTGTAAATACTCAATAGAATACGACGCGCTCTCAAACTTCACTATCGCGCAGTCAGAGCCACAGCTACAATTGCGTAGGCAAAAGAACGCTAAGCCGAAACCGCTCTAGTATATATATAACAAGTACAACCGCAAAAACTCGTTGCCGACAGCATTCAGCGTCCTCGTCCTAGAGATTGCACTACACGCGAAAAGACCTTTCTTGCGGCGACCAAACAATTATCACGCAAATATAAGTCTCCTGCAAATTCTTACTGCCTTCATACTCGTCTTGACCAAAATGACAAGCACTGAAATCCAATCCCAAATCCTGGCTGTCTCCTCTTGCTTGTGTGAATTATTTCGGGACACTGTATTCTCCATTGGGGTATAAATTTAATAGATACTACATTACGAGACGTCGACGCTCATATTCTGCTCCACTGACGGTATGTATATGTCACAATGAAAAGGTATGATCATCTCTTCAGGCATCTAAGGACTTAGGTATCACCCACATCAGCGTTAGCTTCTTATTGTTGGTCATCTATATGTACTCTCATTAAGAATAGTTAGTAGTCTTCGAGCCATAGCTTGCTACTTTTGTAATGTTTAGCGTGTTTGAAGATCCAGCTACTGAACCCTAGGAACGAACGGCAGCCTGTTCTACCTTTACTTTACCTTAGTCGTACTCCTGCTCAAACGATATGAATCATACTGGTGGCTACAGTAGAACATGCCAGCTGCAGAAGGTAATAGCAGCAGCGTAGTGCCACGCAGAGCCAGTATGGCGGGGCGTCTCTCAAGAGAAACTCTATCATTTGCTCACAAATCGGCATGGGTTATAATATGTTTGCGTCTTCAAGAGCTGTTCTCACATTACTAAGATAATTCCTCTTTCTGTCTCCAGTCTTATGTACCGATGAACGGGACATTGAAATAACAACGTCACGTGATTGACTCTAAAAGTGACCTCCTGTCTCTTGGAGATTGATGACCAGCCTGCGTCCAAAATTTGATCCACAATGTTCTTAATTTCCAAGAATATTATCAATCTATTACTAGTAGTCTTCGCAACCCAGATATGCCTACTGCGATAGGGACGTATTCCGCTACGCTGCATGCGGACTAGCGAATTTGACAATTTAAATCTTAACGACCGTCCATTTCCGTTTCACTTTTTTCCCTATCATCACTAGAACTCGAACCCCGTTAGGGCAGCCTGAAAGCTTTCAATAGTATTGCTATACTCGATATTGATCTCTGACTAACTCTGCGTTCTACACTAACTTTGACGCAACATTATTTTCCCACTCCTCGTTCACCATGTCTCAAGTTTCTTCTCAAGCACTAGATCCCGATTGGGTTTCAGTCTCCATTGCCAAATTCTCATACAACACTAGTCCTTATGGTACCCGGACATACATATGGAATCACATCAGTACACGCAATGATCTTGATTTTATCATTCGAAATGCTAGATGCGTTGACGAGGAAGGGAAACATGACACTCGTGTCATCATGAAAGTTACTGCTGGAGCAGATGTACTTGTATGTAATCCGATTTCTCCTTCTACTTTCGTGTATAGAGAACTTGACAATTTGTGCAGGAAACACAAGATCTCCTTGAGCTTGTCCGATTTTGCCAACAGTTTGACCCATCCACCGGAGCCGAGCATCCAGTCGAGGTAGCTATCAGGAGCCCATTTCTGGCAATGAGATACCCGAAGACTATAAATACTGTTCGGTCTCTCTCTCTCACTCGTTCGCAGCTCTTTCTGACTGCCAATTCCAGGTTCGAAGGTTACAGATTAAATTCCGCAACCATGAGGACTATCACAAGGTCTACAACATCCTGAAGGATCTGGGACTTTCTATCACGAACAGGGAAGCGACAGTACCGGCCAATCCACAGCCTCCTCCATCACCAGCACTTTCGATTGCCGCGTCTACTGCAAGCTCCGCGACTTTGCTCCGACCATCATCAGCAATCGATACTCCCAGCATTTGGAATGGTGGCCCAGCGAGTTCTCCATCAAAGTCCGAGTTTAAGATTCCTCCCAGACCTGATTCAACAATGTCAGAAGACAGAGCTCGAGTCAGCGACCTGCCTCGCATTACTAAGCCATTCTCCACATCATTCACGAGTCCAGCCACGGTCCCTCATCCAACACTCTCGAGGGTCAACTCCTTCCAAGAACCAACGATGCACAATCCAATGTTTTATTCATCGCAAATTGAGAGAGAGGTAAGTGATGAATTGTCACATCAAATTTATCAAATCAGTCCTGACGGAATACAGACCCGCCATCTCTCCCATCCCGCATCGCAAGTGTCAGATCATGCTAAGCCTGATACACACCCAAGAACTTCACTTTACGTCGACCAGTTGCAAAGTATACACGAAGAGGTCAGCGCGAATATAGAGAATCGACCTCTTTCAGTATCTCCCTTCTTTGCATCCTCCGAGAATTCTCCCACTACAGGTGATCAAGCGACGTTTAATCCCTGCATCACATTTGGCCAACAGAATGTCCATCGACCAGCGTCGACATCAGCATCAATTGTGATAAATCATTTCTCCAAGCCTAACTTGTCCCTGCCCCCGAAGCGAGAACTTCCCTTCCCAAGACCGGGAGAATCCAACAAGATAAGAACATCATCTCTATCTGACCTTCCCCGGCTGTCAAAAGATACGCCTGTGATCCTTCCGAAGCCAGCCTCGAATCTTGTCACCGTCGGTGATGAGAAATTATCAACCCCGTTACCGAAGCCCGCTCCCAAGAAGCGTGTCGCCCAACGAAAAGCACCCGCAACCAAACTGTCAGACGATACCACGAATAAAGCGAAACTCAATTCCGAAGGTGTTTTCATTGCAGAGCCCGACACTATCACTGAAGAGCCTTCACCACTTGCTGCCAAGAGCGCTGCTGTAGTAGCAAGACCAGCTTCTACCCCAGTAGGCATGATCTCCAAAGTTGCTCCTCCCCCCAAAAAGCGTGTAGCAACTCCAGCTGCGCTCCCTTCGTCAAGCAACAAACGCTCAAAGATGATCGATCAGACGACGCAAACTCAGGATCCTCCCAATCGGCAAGATAACGTGCAAAAATGTGTCTCGTCCTTGATTAAAAGGACTTCTGATACGACCTTAGACTCTATTCCATCACCTCCAAATAATTACCTCGATTCCATCGATGCTTTTGTTGTCAAGCACAAACCTCGACCCCCACCGACAGAGATTTGGGAGGCTCCTGGCTGGGCTGAGGCAGATGATGAGCACCGACATATGCTCATCGATAATTTCATCTGCGAAAACCTTGAAAATCCAGAATTTCTCAAGCTATGTGAGGACATGGGAACTGCTTGGCGAAGGATTGGCCTAGGAGTTTAGGTGAAAAGGAGGGGCGGGGGGCATGGCACTACGGATATCATCTCATGGTCTTCACCCGGATACTTGTGTTGATGGCCGGAGATGCTGGGGAATTGTACTGATTCTGTCACGGACCGAGAATTGCTGGCCAGTTAGAAGTAGTTAGCTTCGCGCTTCTGGCTTCTTCTACAGAATTCTATACTATGACTCACACTCGGCTTCCCAGCATTTTGCTTCAAGTGGTTCCTAACTACGGCAAAACTCTGCTACCCAGGTGCCATTCCGGCCGGTAAGATCTTACCATGCCCTTTTTGTCCGATCACGTCTTCGAGTGGTTTTGAATTGCTGCAGCATGGGTCCTTTTGAATTGAAGCCACGCAGAGCTTGTTTTTATATTCGTCTCCTTCCCCATGTTCATTTTCAGTACCTTCCAGGGTTGTTATCTCTCTCAGAGTCTACCACGTGATACCCCTGAACCCGAAGAGACTTGTAGCAAGATTGGAGGAGTACCTATACTGCACGTTCTCTTGAAATCAAGCGTCTCGAACGCGCTGCCATCTCTCATTTTCTCTGTAGGAGGTCTCCAGCGATTATTATCTGCAAAGGTGCTCCAAGCATTGCAATGCTCGTCCTACCAGTGAAGATTTACTAGGCTGTCCTTCGGCCAACGTCTCGTCTGCCATATACTCAAACATAGAAACTTCTCTTTATAGCTAAATTTGGATGAGGCTTACTAGGGAATGATTTGCGTCATTGTTCTAGCAGCTCCAAGGCGCAATCTTGATTAGTTCCAGATTTTGAACGCAACAGACTTTCCAGGTCGGAATGACACTCTCATCTATAAGTTCTGTCATCCCTGTTGAAGATCTTACGCTGTTCGATCTTTCTAGATTCAAACAGGTACCGAGTTCGACCAGTTGCTTGATTGGACAGGTACAACTATCAAAGATTTGAGTTTGGACCGGACCCAAAGAGGCTCGTCCGCGGTAAGAGCGTTCCTGGATAGCACAGCGTCATTGAAGTATTCTCACGATGCATGACCACACACGGGTGTTCTAGTCTAGCTCATATTTTAATTTATATATGCCTTCACTGCTCGCCCACTTCTTTGATTTTTCTCCATCCATAAACACAATCTTTCAAGTCACTGCTCACAAAAACGAAAACTCGACCACGACACTCAAAGAAGCACTCTACTCGCTTCAACTCAATCAATTACGACAAGAATCAAGCAATAATTTGCGAAGACTTGTAAGTACACTCTCATTCAAATTCTCTCCTGTATCTACAATTCCTTAACGGTAGAGTTCTAACGTTCAGCACGCTGCAGCGAAATCAACTCTCTCTTCTCGAGCATCGAACTCACCATCCAAGTACGCCAAAACACCGATAAAAGTACGCACAGTAAGTAAAACTGCACTTCGCTCTTCCACATTGTTTAAGCGAAGTAAAATCCTAAAGTATGATCCAGAGCAATCATAGACGAGTGACCACCAACATCGTACATCGTGCACTCAGCCGCGAAGACTAAAAGTAACGAACGACGTAAGATCGAAACGGCAAGATACGACTCTATCAGTAAGTCTAAATATCCATACTCATTTCCAAGGCATTCCTGACCAACAACAGAATCGACATCGACAATCAATTCTTCATACCATACCATTCAAATTCCGAAGAAACGTAAGTGTGCGGAAAGACTTAGTATCTCACGTGCTTCATTTTGGCACGTTACCCTAGTACCAAGTTTCTCCCACTCATAGATAATGACCATTCCGGTACCGTCATGAACTTCATAGCTCGAGAGGAGTTCTCTGGGTGCTTGCCCAACAGCCCCTGGCTAGAAGCTTAGCGGCATTGTGGAGAAGTTTCAATCCTGCGGAACCTTCCACGCTGGTCTGTACTTTGATTGACTAGCTTAGAGCATAGACACAGAATAATCAAGATGACGTCTTCGTTTGCTCTCAAGGCTCGTAAGGCAGCTCGCTCGGAAGGTATCCAACACCGACGAGCCAGTTGGAAGCACATTGCAGCAACCACCAAACATAAGCCGGCAGTCGGTATCAGCTCCATCGACGAGTTATATCGAGTCACTAAGTTCGTTTACCGCGGCTGGAAAGACCAGAATAAACGTCTTGAAATCATTTACAAAAATCTTTGGAAAACGAAGGCCAGAGAAAGCAGGAGAGGACCTAAAGAGATACGCAAAACTGTTAAAATTGTCCAGCCGTGCAGCCAAAAAGTTGAAGATTGTGAAGGGGAGGAGACTCTCGGACAGACCTTCCTGCAGTCACTCGACAGTAAACGAATAAAAACAGCAAGGGAAGTAGGAACTCTGAGAGGTTTGTCATTCTTTGCAGCGTCTCCTTCGCACTTACCTTGCCTTAAGAAAAATTGCTGACTGTAATGGCCACAGCCCCGCATCCAAAGCCTAGACAAGCTCCACATCAACTATCAGCTACTACAATAGTAGAGCTCTCACCAGAAATGAATCTCGATCTAGAGCGTGGCGTACTCAACGAGAAGAAGCTTCAAGCCGGCAAAAAATTGGTTGGATCCCCAACCAATCTATCCACTGCCATCGACAAGCAAAGCGAGTTCGAAAAACGCAAGCAACGAACAGAGCAAAAGACGCAAAAATGGCTCAATGAAATGGAAATCGAAGATCCTAGCACCAAATTTGAGAAAGGTGTACTCTGCCTTTTGGCGAGGGAATTGCGCGACAACCCAAGAGAATACAACCCAGTATTGAGTGCCATCCCACCTCACTCACTGTGCTACCTGAAGCCGTCGAAGCCAAGAGGTCCTTATATCGGTTTCACCACACCATTAGGTGTCACAGCAAAGCCAGCAATATCTAAAATCGATGGCACATGGACCCGAAACTACCAGCCAAAGAAGTTCAGCCCTCTGTCTCAAGTCAGAAAATCCGAGAACAAGAGAGTTAACTTTCGGGATGACGATGAGGAACTTGGCCAACCTGCCAAGAAAAAGCGTTGCCTGATCATCATCAACAACGGCAAAAACAAAAGGATGAATCCTTCTTGGTAAAAATGGTGTTTTGTTTTGTGCATAGTGGGGTGTTCCCTTGGGCTCTCGTGAAGTCTAAGGGAGGAAGGGATATGAATTCGGGGTTTCGTTTTTGTATGATGATTGTTCCCTTGGGTTCCCGTGAAGCCTAAGGGATGATGAGATATGAATATGATGTTTGCTTTGGGTATGATTGATGTTCCCTTGGGCTCTCGTGTAGTCTAAGGGAGGAAGGGATATGAACTTGGGGACCTTGATGAGTATGCAAATTTGAAGAAGAAGTACCTGAAAGATTGTTCAAATTGCCGCAGGGTTGGGAAGACAGGAGAATTCGTGTGGAGTTTAGAGTAAAAGAGGGTAATGGCCCTGGGAGTACACCTTTTTCCTGAGACTGCCAATCAATAAGCAGCGAGGTTTTACTGGTGCTCCCCGAGGAGGATATCTGGTTTGTACTTCTACTTCTTGTATCCACTTGAGAGTTTTGGGCTAGTTTTTAGGAGTTGCCTGGACATCTGGTAATGACAATGCACTGACTGACCATTCTGGTTACATGAAACCTCTTCTGATTATGTTGCATTTCAACGTGACTCGACTCTAAATTTCTGTCCATCCTGTACATGGTCATAACAAGTATTCCTCAATCATTGCTGCTTCCTTTGCCACTGCGATGTATGAATATTCTTGAACGTAGGCCAGCCATACCTTAGAGATATATTGCAGCTACAAGCTCGTATCTTCAAGTGTTCATCTGATGGGCGTTCTACTAACAAGGTATCTCCAAACAGAGAGGCCTCTATCCTGCTTTGCAATATTTCGGCATCACATTGTTCGAATTAACTTTAAGAATCCATAGCCCTAGTATAACAAGATTATACCTCTCGCCTCGTGACATTGCAAGCTGCCAGAATCACAATCGAAGTATCTCAGGAATCGCCTTGGAAAATGATCTTAGCTTAGCATGGCATGATATTGAAGCGAGGAACGGCCACGCATAATTTTTAGATAGCGAGAGAGAATAATTGTATAAAGCACTTAAGCCATCGCTCTAACTTCTTTGATTTGCCTGGTCCACGGAGACCCTCCAAATTCTTGACATTGTCCACTGCCTAGATTTGAATTCAAATGGACTACAAGCATCAATATTCTCAGCATCTACTGAAAAACCCTCTTATCGAAAATATGAGTCTTTACAGCTTCACTTAGCTGTCCACTTTTCCACAGGAGATAGTTGTGAGACGCAAATCACGTGCTCATATTTCCAATCCCAAAAGGTGTTATTTCTAGGACATCTCATAGTAAAACAAGTGTTTGTCTGTTATATTATGATTTCTTCACTTTCTAATAATACCTTTCATAGTCTGCTGAGGAAAACTTTCATTCACTCTTCAACATCACTTGAAATAGGGGTTCGGCTTCTCGACCAATCAAATCTTGGGCGATTCTAATCGAGCATTCCGCCCATCTGCTACAACAGGACCTCTGGAGTTCTACAATACTGTGAACTTTCACAACTTGGGAATCTACATGAGAAATGACCTAGGAAAGTTTCAGTAAGGGATTATTATATTAAAATTGGACGTTAAATGTAACACTAATTGACTCTTGCAGCTTTGCTCGTCTTCAGATAACTCAAGTAAAGTTTTTGGATTACCTTCGTCCTTTCAGGCCACTTACATCAGCACCACAATAGGATTTCTTGTGCCAAAAATCTCTCAAACATTGATGGACTCCGCAAAGGTGTAGAAGCTGACCCACAAGACCCAAAGTTCAGTTGAAAACAACCGCTTCAACAAAGTAGATAACAAAGCTCGCCCTCTATCCACTTACCCATCTTTGCCACCGCAAAATCTTCTGCGAATCACTCGATTACCCTTTCCGGAACTTTCTGCACACAGTTCTGAGGCCAGGGAGTCATTCAGATTACCCTAATCTGGCAGACCTAAACAAACGACTCGCAATAGAAAGCCCCCATCAACAGCATTGTCTCTCAACGACACAATCCCCTTCTCGCATTTCAAGTGCACATGAACAAATTCACCTTCAGCAAGCGCGCCGTTGCCTCTTAAAAAAAAAGATCGATTTGCTTCCCAGTACTCAAACATTTCTTCAATCAATCAACTTCGAGGCAAACTCCACCCAAATGGCTACCTCACCTACCCAGATAGTAGTTGAGATACCTGAAATGGCTCCAATGGCAACGCCAACTCCATTTTCCCGCAATTCTTCGGACACATCCAAAGCTCCTCATCAATCTGATGAGAAGAGCGTTCCATCACCTTCAACCGGTTTGCTTGCACCACCCATTTCCATGACACAACTTGGTAGTAACACTCTTGATCAAGCATTCAAGTACGATCCGTACATTATGTCATCGGCCCAAGTTCAACCAGCAACTGGTCCAGAGCAAACAATGGCGCCTTTGGCTTTTTCCTCTACGCAAATCGATGTCGCGTCCACAACGCCTACCAAATCCGGCCCGTCTGCTGCACAAAGCACACCTCCCTCTTCGATAAATCCTTTCAGAGAGGGGAAGGTCGTAGTGAGAGTCAAGTCGAGAGAGAAGTTTGCAGCTGCTTCGGAGGCCAGAGAACAATTACAAACATCTCCGACTCCTGCAAGACGACCACTCACCAGGAATCGCTCTGCTCTTCTGAAGAAGCGTTCCCACCAGGATTCACCCCAGGCTCCCACGACGCCCGCTTCCGCTCCTTCCTCGACCGAACCTCAGATGCCCGAACCGAAGACTGTCTATAACTCCGCCGCAACACACAACTCCATTCGAGTCTACATCGGAAAGGTGGACCCCGACTACAAGGAGCCTCTGCCGCAATGGGGTCCTACCTGTTCCAAGAAATGGGAGGCAGAGAAAGCAAAGATGCGAGATGATGGACAGAAGCTGTGTGACAAGCAAGGTTGGAAGGAAATTAAATCTACCTTTCATTATTGGGAGTGGAGTACGAGGGGTCCGTATGGAGAGAGGATGCCACAATGGATTTTGACCAAGGAGGTCAAATCTAAAGTCAGTGTGTACTTAAACAGAGCTTAAGAATCTTAGGCGTCTGTGAAGTGATCTGATACTAATCGAGCACGCATCATGCCATAGAGATCACTACTAGAACTTGAAGATCGTCGAAAGATCACAAAACATAAGGATAATGTACGTCCCCTTTGTTGACAAGTCATCTGGGGATATCGACTAACTGATTGTGCAGGAGCTTTGGCGAAGACCTGGATGCGAGAAAAGATCACGTCGGATTATAAACAAAAGTCTGGGGTTGCTACAATACTATGCACTCGCATAATAGGATAGCGAACTCAAAAGATTGAGATAGCAATGAATTTTAGTTCGCCAACGCTTTGATATACTTACTTTCGAAGATTGACCTTGTCGCTCTACTCGAAGTAGGTTGCCTTAGACGCTGAAGCGCCCTCACCGTAGCGATATCGATGTCAGACTTAAGTCATTTTACCGATGCATGTATTAATAATCTTGTTGCAGCAAGTTTCTCTCTTCCCGATCTAAGATCAGAATTAGTGGGAGAGGGGACTACATTCAGAGACAAAATCTTGAAGGATACATTACCTCTAACATCCTTTCACCTCGGCGAAATCATTGAACTTTGATTCTTCTTCCTCTCCGGCCCCATATCTTTATTACTAGTTTGCTCCCATCACAGTCATTGCTTGATACATCCCCTTAAATTCTAATATTCAGATGTCAAGGCATTCTTGTTTTCGTTTTCAAAAGATCTCGGTGTCCCAAGTTCTGTGAATCACGTGCAGCATAATTCTTCTTTATCCCAAGAGGCTTTAGCTTTAACTTTAGTATTTCACTTGGTTTGGAAAGGTTAGAATAGCTTAGCAAAATTACTAGAGAATTTCGATTCCGACTGTGATTCTAGTACCAGGGAATGAAACGGGAGTGTGCCCGTTCATGGGGTAGCGCGGCTCTAACTCCGTCCAAATAAAAATGAAAACTTCAATATATATATATATGAACTGTTCAGTATTCATCGCTCAAACAGTATGTGAAAAAAAAAACCTTTTAAGACAATCTCTTGACTAGTACTACTCAATTCTCAACTTGTAAACTTGGGAAAAGGTCACCTCCATCAATCTTGGTAGAGATCAAGACCTAGAACCAGTATAACACCTATATCCAGCTTCAGCAATAACCGTCAGCAATAAACTTCTAACAGTAAATTTACAACAATGGTTGACTTCGAAGAAATTTCGCCGGCAGAGTACCATGATACCGAGCATCAACGAAATCAAAATGCTCAAGCGAGATCTTCACCTCAAGCAGGACACCAAATTCGTTTTGGCGAAGAGCTCAATGCCGTTCAATCTCGCGAGAATTCTCCAGCTTCGTCATCCGATTTGTCCGAGTTGGAAGAGATTTCACCGGAAGAGTTCTCACGACGAACCGGGAGGGAGACTGGTAGGCAGGGATCTCGGGCCTCCCAATCACCTCAAGCACCCGGAACCGACGAGAACCACAGCTCTCGTTCCTCTTCCATCCTTTCTGATTTAAGTGACATCGTAGAGGTACCAGAAAGCTACCAGAACCAACAAAATAGCCAACAGAACGGGCGAGATGATGACTCGGGATCCGAAATGTCCATAGACGCACCAGAGCACCAAGAGGAGGAACAGGAAAGTGAAAACGAAATCATGATAGATGGACCCTGGCACCTTGGCTATGTAGAAGATGACGATGAAGAGGAAGGTGTGGAAGATGAAGACCTGATGATCGCAGGCTCACGGCTCCAGGGACTAAGAGAATACCATCTCTCAGATGAACAATTGAGGGTCCTAGACTCACCGCAGCTCCAGGGCATAAGAGAATACTGGATATCAGATGAAGAAGATGAATTTGGACCCCTGTTGATCCCACCCCAGCACGAGAAGGAAGAAGCCCTGGAAGAAGAGGACGAGGAATCAAATGAAGAAAAGGAAGATGAAGACACGATCGTTGTTGACGTGCCGCAGCACCACCAACACCAAGAGGAGGAGGAGGAAGAGGAGCTCGAATATCCGGAGATCGACATCGAAGATCCCAAGATATTCGACCAGGACATCCTAGCCGAGCCAACAAAACGAATTTGGATCCGGCCGAACAGCAAACCGTTTCCAAAACCCCCACTATGTATGCCGAGGAAGATGCTTCCGGAGTATCTTGAACAGTGTAAAGAGTTTCGCAGAGAGTGGGAAGAAAAACTGCAAAAAGACTTTGAAAATCGTAAATTTATCCATCGCCATGGTGCTAACTACTGTGCGGAGTACAAATATAGACCATCTGAGAGGAGGTGGGAGTGGGAAATAGTTATGGAAGTTGAGGAGGAGGATGAGAATATTCCGAAAGCACTCAAGACTTGGTTTTAGAAGGGGTTTGGCTCAGCTACTGACATTGGGCAAAGCGGGTGTATTTTGGGTGGTGGCTGGAATTTCGCACAGCTGCCGTTGACGTTTAGCATCACTTACCTAGTATAGATGAATTGAATTTCGTAAATTTTTAATTGAGAGACTGTGCTAGAGTAATATCGCTGATCATGTAATAATCCAATACCACGCCAAACCCAAGAAAACATTGTGAGAGTAATACTCTTTAAATAGAGAAAGCGTCACGAATCTTTCCTTCAAAATTCGAATCCGCTCGCGCCAATTTCATCCCCGTCCCCGACCACAAACAAGTGAGAGCCAGTGCAGCTTGCATATCCTTTCACCTGGACCTCCATAGACGGTACAGTCCGACCGTCGTTGAAGTTGATGCTAAAGGTCTGCGCAATACAACCTTCAAAGGCCCCGAAGCAGTTAACATCTCTGAATGCATCTGAGACCGAGGAGTGATACGTCCAGTGCTGCCTCTGGTTCCATAATCCCTTTGCGCTGGCAAGGGCAATACGGGCAGCAACGCCACCACCACAACGAGAACGATCGACGTGCTGGTTAGAAAAGAAGCAGAATCCTGTCTCAGAACCTATCGTTCCAAAGGCGCGGTTTTGTATGAGGTCGGGCTTTGAATCGACGGCCATGATACCATAGAGTTCGCTAAGAGCTTCATTTCCAGGATGGATATAGTAGTTTCCCAGCTTGTCGTTCGCGATGATAGCTGCTTTTAGGTTTCTGGTCGCAATGCTCAACGCACCTTTTTCACTTTTTTGAGACGAGGTCCAAAGCCAAGTTCAGAGTCTGGCAATATGCAAAAGAAGGCCCCGCCGTAACTGAAATCCGCAACGATTTCAGTCCGACTACTAAGCTGTGGTCATCGCAGGTTTTCTGGAACAGGAATGTGGACACCAATGCCAGAAGCAAATGAAGGTACGGAGAAGAACCTCACGGTCCATCGTAGTAACTTCGATTAGAATGAGGCCACATGGGGCATGCTGTTGCAACAGAACCGAAGTGTAAGTTCATCTCTTTTAAGAAATTTCGGGAGTCTAGTCCATGTCTTGGACTGGAGAGATACGCATGAGTTTGCATGAAAAGCAACGCTTGAAGGCTTCCAAGAAGGAGAACACTGCTCTACAAAGCTAGAAACCTACCAGTACAAGACATGTGGAGTGATTTTGAGAACTGTAAACAAGGTTTTCGCGATTGGGGAAGATATTCTTGTCGTGGATATCGACCAAATATCGCCCAAGAGCAATAATAGCATGACCACACATAGAAGGATATCCTTCATTGTTCATGAACAGGACGCCTATGTCTGCCAGCCCCATATCAACGAATTCTGTTCTGCGACGTAAAATAGCACCTGTACCAAGCCTCGGAGTCAGTATACCTCTTATTATTATTCAACGAGCTGAGGATTGTGCCCCGGAATTTCCGGAATAATAAAGGGCGTGGGAAACTTCCTGAACGAACGCCTCAGGATTTCTAGAACAAACAAGGGGACTCATGAACTCCATGTCTTCAGAAAGTTACTCACCACACATATCGCGATGACCACGCGGTTCTGAGATGAATTTTCGTCTCACGTGATCGCGAGACGCTCTCAACTCTACTCGCTGCTTGAGAAGTGTGCCTGTGAGATTCGGCTCGTAATCGATGATACGGATGGACTCCCTGGTCAAATGCATCTCAACAGCAGCAACGTAGTTGACCCCAGGTAACTTGACAACAAAATCCATCTTGGCTCGTAGGTGATATCTGAGGGCCTAGTTGATGTCGGTTGTATGACTAGGACATTGGACGTAACGGTTTGATTTTGCAAGAACGGTTAGTTATGTAAAGATAGCATTTCCGTAGCTGAAATTTTTAATTTTGCCCACTGGGGACGAGTACAATAATGAAGCATCTTCTCAGTGTATAATGTAGGCACCGAAACGGATAACACTCGATTCAGAGCATTCATCAAGTGAATCTCGGATGGTCTGGTTAGAAGTCTTTGCATTACTTTCGTCCAATCATCTTATCACAGCCCCAAGGGTACTTAGTTCCATCCAGCGCTTCCGCTGTACTCAATTCCGATCAACACCAATTCTGCTTCTCGGTCCAAATTTTAGACCTTGCTCTCCTCCTTGTCTACCACCTTATCCTCCGGGGAAAACTTCATGCTGACGCTATTGACACAATGTCTCTCGTCTGTCGGCGTAGCATATCCCTCACCCTTGAATACATGTCCCAAATGTCCACCACAGTTCGAGCAAACAATCTCCGTTCGCGACATTCCAAGTGTGCTATCAGTGTGACGAGTAACAGCACCTGGGATGTTGTCAAAGTATGCGGGCCATCCACAGCCGGACTTGAACTTGTGGGAAGCTTTGTAGAGAGGAGCATCGCAAGCTGCGCAGGTGTAGACACCAGTGTCTGGCATGTGCTTGTCGTATTTGCCAGTAAATGGAGCTTCGGTGCCCTTTTCTCTTATGACACGAAACTGCTCTAGAGAATTGATTAGCTATAAATACACAATATATGTCTTTCACGAGACGTACCCTTGGAAAGAACAGCTTGCCACTCATCGTCAGATTTTTGGAGTGGGTAAGACATATTGTTGGAGGAGCTGCTGGTGCTAAAGAGACTGGATAAGAATGGGATAGTTGGCATTGATTTATAGATAGTGCCCCGGGTGAAGGAATTCAGAGCTTTGTATTGAGCTTGTGATGAAATATGGCTACTGTAGTTGCTGAGAGTGTAGAATGTGCGGATAATGGTTGGGAAAGTAGGGAAGCGCATGGAGTATTTGTAGGAAGATGAGACTGAGAACAGATGATTGAAACTGAGAGGAAAGGAAACTCTTTGGAATACTCGCAAATCGGGGAATGGTGGCACACATCCAGCCGCAGAACTATTTCAAATGATGCTGTCTCCCCCACCAATCGACGACGTCAGTTGAGGCGACCTCCCTTGGAGATGTCGGCTCCGTATTCGCGTCACGCCCTAAATTCCATCCAGCCACACAGCCACAATTGGTGATGTGGAATCAAGGCCTCCCTTGGAATACCATGAACCTTTATGCCCATTAACAACGTCGCATTGCCCAAGATCCTCGACCATCTTGATTACAAATCTGCAAGGCCGTCATGTCGAGGAGAGCTCCAAACCCAGCCGCGGAGCGCGCTGCGCAGAATACCCAGACGATCAAGAGCCTTTTGAAACTGGAGGGGAATAAGACGTGTGCGGATTGCAAAAGGAATAAGCGTAAGTTATGGCCCTTTCTCTTCGCTATCCATTGTTCTTGAACTAACATTTCTTGCTACCAGATCCAAGATGGGCAAGCTGGAACTTGGGCATCTTCATATGCATAAGATGTTCTGGCATACATCGAGGAATGGGCACCCACATTAGCAGAGTCAAATCCGTGGACCTCGATGCCTGGACAGACGAACAACTTCAAAGTGTCTTGAAATGGGGCAACTCCAGAGCAAACAAGTACTGGGAATCAAAGTTGGCGCCAGGACACGTGCCATCAGAGTCAAAGATTGAGAACTTTATTAGAACGAAGTACGAGTCAAAGAGATGGGTTATGGAGGGGCCAATGCCGGATCCATCAACTCTTGATGCCGACGGGGATGACGATGTGCCTTTGAGCTTGGTGAAGGAAAAACAGGCCATCGAACGTTCTACCTCTCAGAGGGCCTCAGCAGCACAGGGTCCTTCTCAAGTCAGAAGGGCTCCGCAGCCAGATCTCTTTGGGAATGATACTCCTCCACCCAGAGCAAACACAGCGGCTCCAACAGCCACGAGACCTCCCCCAAAGGCAGAGCCTGCTCCACCAAAACAGACCAAGCCAGCAGATTCATTACTCGGATTAGATTTCTTTGGAACAGAAGCTCCTCCACCAAATCGACCCTCCAGTGCAGCAGCCGCCCCAGGAACACAGTCACGACCGGATTTGAAGCAATCTATACTCTCCCTATACGCCTCAGCTCCCAGACCGCAACCCCAACAACAACCTTCCCATGTCTCCCAAGGATCATTTGGCGGAATGCAATCACCTATGCAGCAGTCCCCCCCAGCTACGCAGACAAGTTTTGCAGGAATGAATGATGCTTTCAGCAGTCTCAGCTTTTCTGCACCCAAATCGCCTCCTATGCAGACTCAGCAGAAGTCTTCCGCATTCTCAGGACTAGGTAATATATCTAGCCACCAGCGGGCACCTTCTCAAACCTCACCCCCACCTCTAAGCGGAGGCAGTTTCTTCGATATAAAACCCGCCGCTAAGCCTGCTGCCCAACCGCCGCAACCAACAAGAGGATTTAGCTCATCTAGCGGTTTCGGTGCTTTCGATTCAGCACCTGGCATGCCAACCCCCGTTTCGAGCACAAATGCAAGTTCCGGCCTCGGCGACCTCTTCGACTTTTCAGCGCCCTCACCACAACCTCCAGTTCCACCAAAGCAAACAGTTGCATCCCCCACTGCTCAATCCTCCTCTGTGTTCAATCTCTCACAACCAGCTCCTCCCAAACCACAGTCACCTCCAGCACATATGAGTGGATGGGCAAACACTGACGCATGGGGATCGAACGATGCATGGAGTTCTGCGACCAGTCCTCCAACCAGCAAGCCGGCTCCTCCACAAACAAGCTCTGGCGGGTTTGGTTGGGGTTCTGGCGGATCATTGGCGAATCAAAGCATTGTGCCTGGAGGCGGAGGAGGCTTCAGTGCGGCAGGAGCAACCCCAAAAGTTGCTCCAGATGATGACTTTGGAGGATGGAGTAGTGCTGCTCCTGTTACGCCTGGAGCTGGAACGGCGCCAGCAAAACCTGCGACTGGATTTGCAACGAACGAGGATCTGTTTTCGAATGTATGGGAATGAGCGGAGACGAAAACAAGATTTAGAGCACAGTACACCCACGAGCAGTTCACTTTTGTTCGTACCATCCAGTGCATGCTTTCATATATATAAGTGACATATTAGCGACCAGAGCATGCCCTTGACAGCCAACTCAATTCGTTGTCCCGCAACCAAACGCCAATGCTATGCTGTATATCGTCGTACAGTACAATATCCATCCTCGTAGTATACGCCTTGATCTCCACCTCTCTCTGTTCTTTGCTCACTTTCTCAAAAGAAAAGCCCCCATATAAACCATAACACTAACACAACCCCTACAATCATTCCCGAGAGCTTTAGTATCGCAACCTTATTCCCACTCGCAGCCATTCGTCCCAGCCTGCCCGCAGAACCTTTCAGACTCGTGCTCATGGAGGAAAATGTATCAGACTGTGCGCCGTCAGCTCCTATCTTTATTAGGCCTCGGCAATTCCATTTTTGTTCTGCGAAAGAGCTGAAAAACGGAGAGATATACTGTATTATCAATCACATCTTGCGACCTAGCATTATCGTAGATATCGACCGTCACTCCTCTCAACGCCGATACCTTCGCCGATAGCTCAGACAGGCGCGAGTTATTCTGACGTTCTCGTTCGTATGCGTCCGACATCCTGCTTCCTTCCCAATCTCTTGGCTAGCAGACTCGAGCTTAATATCTAGCGTAGCGCAAAGCTATCATCTTAAAGGAGTTTTGGTGTTCGAGGATAAATATGTGTTTGGTACCGGATTCAGCGGATGTGGATTGGATGTCCGACTGCTTGTTTTAACACTGCCTTTGTTCTTACGCACCGGGTGCGCTGAGGCGCCCGACTTGGCTTCTTTGCTTGTTGCGATTGCTGGCGGGGTTGTAAGTGTATGCTTATGGACAAGCAGATCTTTTCATAATCCTCGTAGCGGTACGAATCCTGTCGTGATTCAAGCAGTGATCTGTACGCCCGTAGAGCAGAAGCGGCAAAAAGTCAAGCCGGAGTTAAGTTCAAACGCGTGGAGGCTCAGCCACATCGTGTGGCTTGTTACTACATCATACCGAATTGTAAAGTAAGCCGACCGCGCATCATAAAGTTGAGCCCGGACGAACTTCCAACCTTTGTCGCATTTCTGCCTCGACAAAGAATCACTTTTGAGGACGGTATCTGAGCTGCATATCAGAGTATATTCGCTTCTCTTCGTAACAGCTGCGTGTGAGGCAGATCTGCGATCGTGCAAAGGACACTGAATCCTTCGAGCTACTCCAGATACCCCCACTACCTTCTAACCACGCGCTCCGGCTCAGCGCATTTTCACAACTTCACTCCTCGAGGTTTCCGAAACGTCCGAACAAAGTAGGCAAAAATGGGAATCCACAACCCTCTCCCGTCGTCTATGGCGTGTAAGCACTTTCTACAGATTACTCACCTCACATATCCAACTAACGCCCTCCACAGCGGAATGTAAAAAGTGCGGCAAGATTCTAGCTTCCTTCGTCGATCCTCGACAGGCTTTTGGACCAGACAAAATCATTCCCCCTCAGGTTCTCGCAAATGCAAAGGTAATTCATCTGTCAGCTACAGCTAGCAGGCTACAACTAGCAGGCTACAGCCTTGCGGAGCACAGCTAACCGGAGGTTCAGGGTCTCGCTATCCTCACAGTTATTAAAGCAGGCTTCCTCGGATCTGCACGATATGGAAACGGAGTAGTCGTCGCTCGTCTCGCAGATGGTACCTGGAGCGCCCCTTCAGCAATCGGCACAGGCGGAGCCGGATTCGGCGGACAAATTGGTTTCGAACTTACAGACTTTGTCTTCATTCTCAATGATGCGGCAGCAGTACGAACTTTCTCACAAGCTGGATCTTTGACACTGGGTGGCAATGTTTCGATAGCTGCTGGTCCAGTAGGACGCAATGCCGAGGCAGCTGGAGCTGCGAGCATGAAGGGTGTTGCGGGTATTTTCAGTTACAGCAAGACGAAGGGACTGTTTGCCGGCGTGAGTTTAGAGGGTTCGGCCATCATAGAGAGAAGAGATGCGAATGAGAAGCTTTACGGACGGCGTTTCACGGCAGCGGAGCTATTGACGGGAGCTGTGCGACCTCCGCCTGCAGCACAGCCTCTGATGAATATTCTGAATTCAAGAATCTTTGCTGGTGTCGGCCTTAGTGATGATGCTACTTACAACGATATCCCAGTCTACGACGACAGACATGATGATGTTGTCTGGGAGGGAAGGAGAGGAAGCGCATATGGTGAGGGCGTGAGGAGAGATCGTACTGGAAGCGTTAATGCTGGCGACTCGGAATACGTGTATCAGGACCGGCCGAAACGCGCGAGTACCTGGGCAGACGACATCTACGATCGTACTCCTACTGGCAGTACATCACGAATCAATAGCTTTGGAACAGGTCGTGGTCGTGGCGGTTTCGACGACGACTATACCTACTCAGATAGCCCCAGAAGCCCAACAGGAAGTGGCAAGGTTGGACCAGGACGACCTGCTGCACCGAAGCCACTTTTCCAGAGCAAGACTGGAAGTTTGAGGAACAATGAGGCAGTGGCATTGTTCACATTCGACGCAGATCAGCCTGGTGATTTAGGCTTCAAGAAGGGCGACATCATTACAGTGACGAAGAAGACCGAGAGTACGAATGATTGGTGGTATGTCTCCCTTTTGTCAATGTGTTGACACGGTTACTAACATTGAACAGGACGGGCATCATCGGTACCCGAACGGGCATTTTCCCAGCCAACTACGTGGAAATGAAAAAGTAACACTCTCAAAAGGGATCCAACAATCTACTCTATCATGATACAACATATCTACCTCCCACTTTTTTTCCTTTCCAGGCTCTCGTTTGCAATCTATCTTATACCAGTCTTTCAGCGGGTTCCGTTTTCGGCTACGGCTGCAGCGTACTTTCTCCAATTTTTCGCTATCCTTGGTGAAGAGTAGAGGGGATGAGAGATAAGAGGAAAGGCGTGGAACCAGGGTGGAGTTTAGGTTATGTTAGTTGCAAAGGCATCGATGGATTGAAGCAGAGAGGGGAACTGTGTGACCTGAGGGGTTTTGTAGATGAATAAAAGCCTTATTTTCAGCGGAGAACAGGCCTTGAATAACCATCGTAAAAGCAATTCAGCACAGTTGAGAACTTGTGATATATAATGTTCCAAGTAGTTCCATACTCGCCTGGCTGGCGTGTATATCTGAGCACAGCGAGCTCACGTAGTGTCCTCCGTTTGCATCAACCTTTCCCTGCTCCTAAACAACCGCATTTCTCGCTTCCCCTTTTCAAGCACAGTACCGATGAGAAACGTCTCTCTCTGCGCAATACCAGCCCCAGACTCAGAGCTGCACCTGTCCCATCTTCCCATTCTTCAAGCACATACATATCACCATACCTCTACTCTATATTCTCACCACAAAGAACCTCTTTCCATCCCAACCTCAGCTCAAAACACTGATTCATATCATCCCACGTGACGACACACTTCTGCCTTACCCCTCCCCCACCTCTCCTCACTAACTCTCCCCCCTCCATCGCACAAATCAAACTCCAATCCTCTCCTCCTTTCCCCTTATCTTCCCCTGTTTCATCCAAACGCACACCAATGGCCAAAGCTGAACTACCACCAATCACCGACCGCTCCTACGGCATAATTCCCATCCGCTTCCTCCCTTCAACCTCTCCCTCATCCACCTCATCCCCAGCCACTTCAGCAAAGCCAAACACAACCAATACCGAGCTCCTCCTCATAAACCAGAAAACACTCTCCCGCGCTGGTCTCCCAGCCGGAACATTCTGGTGTTTTCCCAAAAGCCACCCGGAAGACTCAGATGAGAGCGTGCAACATACCGCTATTAGGGAGCTATCCGAAGAAACCGGTGTTAAAATATCCATCTCCGATCTCATCCCTTTAAAATCGTAAGTTGAAGTTTCATATTTCCGATATCTTACAGTTATTGATATGTACAATAGGGAAAATGGAGAAGAACTCCAACTCAGAGAGCGCTATACAAACCTCATTCGTCGCTAGGGAAAAGAGGTTCTTTATTATTTCGGTTTGATTCAGAGAGAGCAGGAGTTGAGTCTGCAAGAGAAAGAGGTAGCGAGTGCGAAGTGGGTGGGTTGGGAAGAGGCGTTGAGTACGGTTACGTTTGAGGAAGGGAGGGAGATGTTGAGGGGCGCGAAGGAGGCGTTGGGGGATGGGGGTGAGGATGAGGATGATGGAGAAGGGAAGAAAAAAGTTAGGGAAAAGATTTGATTTGAATATTTGTTGGTCCTTCTTTCGTTCTTAGAGCATGTCCTGATTCCAACTCAACCCGTTCTCCTTGATAGAATACCGTGTTGGTAATGGGTTGTCTCCATAGCCATGCAGAATATAAGCATGGATCCTGGCCAATTTCAAATCCTCATTCTCACTCGCCAAACATTCAAAATAATGCCCAAATCCTTCGATGCCACGAAGATCAAGCCTTTACAACTTAAAGTCTCATGACTACAATGCACTGAATCCATTGTGAGTCTGGTGTCCACACATCAAAATCTGTGTTCCGGGAACCATGGCTAGTCTCGATCTCAACTATGAAATTCTGAGTGAGATCCTCGATACGCGGATGCCTCCCGAGCATAGCGCATATACTTGGTGTTTTTGCTATGACTCGTGGCAACTGGTTCTTGCGACCCCACTTGCGAGACATGGAATTCTCTGGTAGCAAAAACTTGGATTTGCCGGAATTCTTCATGTGTGTATTACAGATAGTGATCGTGGACAACCTAAGAAAGGCGAGATGCAGCACAATGGCGCTTTGCTCGAGGACATACATGATACATTCTTTCAAGAATTCATGATAGGTATCTACAGTGCAGGAATGGAGGAGAGCACTTCATATGACCCATAGGTCATCCCTTTGAAGTCTACACATAGATTCAACATAAATTGAATTAGAATATTCTTTGGACCTGAATGCTTGATATAAAAATGCTATCATCGCTTGAATGATTTGAGACAAGGCGAAAGACGCAGGAGCAAGCCACGCACTCCCCATTCATCGAGACCGTCGTTCGAATCTGGCAGCCTGAGAATCGAGGCATCACATCGCAATGTCTGAGCGTCGAAGGAAAGCAAGGGGCCTTCTTAATGAGGTGCGAAAGTGATAGCACGAAAGATATAGGGAGGACCTGGGAATAAATGCAAGTCTCGTCCAGCTAATCATGCAGATTGGATGTCCACCCTGTCAAGAAATTCCACAATAATGGAAAAGATATCTAAAGAGAGTTTCGCGAGGGGCAGGCAGGAGTCTCCTGCATGAGCGGTAGTTGAAATCATACCTGGGTCAACAAAGCTCGCTGAACGTGATGTTGCACGTTTATGTACTTGCGGTACATGCACAAAGACGCAGGTTGAAGTGAAGGCGAGGCTGTAAGGGAGCTTGGACCACTTCATCACGTGAAACCATGTCAGCGAACTGTGTTGCCCAGCACTACGCCCTGTCGCATCACGTCGCGCTCTCCTTGCTGGTACTCTTCACCACCTTCATCGCTTTTCTAGCTTCTCGTCCACATAAGCAAACGTGTCGATTCGTGCCTACCGATTTTACGATTTTGCACTTACCACTTAAGTGCCTGCGAACGGCCGTTGACTCTTCTCAATTCAGTTGGCGCACTGCTTGCCCAAAACCAGCCTCTTTGACTACTACCTACTTTACCGCAAACCCAAAATGCCTCCTCGTAAGTCACACAATCGCGTTCCTTACGTTGCCCCGACTCTACGTCGCTGAAGCTCTGCCAAGTCGAGATCATGGCTAGCATAGTTTCAATCTTTGACGTTAGCTCATCGCGACAGAAATATCCGACGATGAAGTCTCCGATTTTGGCAGCGAGGCCGAAGCTGCTCCTGAGCTCGTCAAAGCAAAGCAAGAAACGAAAAGCATGGCTAAGACACAGATCGAGGAACCCGAGCCGGAGTCACTAATGGTCGAATCCGATGATAACAAGGAAGGAGACGAAGATGATGAAGTTGGAGAGGATGAGTACGTGCTTATGTATGGTGTTGGGATTTGGCTAACGTATTTTGTGTGTAGATATGTGGTAGATAAGATTACCAATCATCTCATTGATGAGGTGAGTAGATCCTGAGTCTGGAGACAAACGCGTATGCTAATTATCTTTCAGCATGGCGTGCTCAGATTCGAGGTTAAATGGGAGGGCTACGAGAAGAAGTCCGATCGGACCTGGGAACCCGAAGACAACCTGTTGTACCTACTCCCATTCTGGCCAGTATTGCTTAACTGACCAACTCTTCCAGAGAGACGGCGTCGAAGATCCTCAACGAGTATCTTGCATCAGTTGGTGGCAGAGATGAAATTTTCGCTCAATGGGAAGAGCAAAAGGCAGAGGAAGCAGCGAAAAAATCAAAAAAGCGCAGCAGAGCTAGCACCGGCACCGACATACCCACAAATGGTGCGAAGAAAGGTCGAAAATCGAAGAGCCACCCACTTGAAACTACACCCCCAGCCAGCGCGTCGCGTGCCGAATTTGTACCCCCAACGGGTAACTGGGAGGAAGAGGTAGAAGGTATTGACGCATGCGAAGGTACTGATGGGAAACCAGTCGTTTTTATCACTTGGAAGTCCGGACAAAAGTCACAGCATCCCCTCGCTCAAGTCTACAAGCGATGCCCACAAAAAGTATGTGCATCCATTTTGATTATTGTATACATGCTGACTTTGATAGATGTTGAAGTTTTACGAAAGACACTTGTGAGTTGCCTGTAAATTTCTCTTTTCTATATCACAGTGCTGACTTCCATTCAGAGTATTTAAGAGGAACGACCCCGAGAACTGAAAACTGCAAAAAGCTGCTGCGAAGCATTACATTCAGCTGTACACTTTCGGGACCCGCTCTGCCTACTAATTAACGATCCATTGACCTCTTTGATGCTGAAATGCGATACAGCTATGCTTGCTTTTCTTCGCTTCTCGATTCTCGGTTTCTCCTTCATCTCTCTGTAAGCGTTTGACTTGGCTTCGGGCGTGGCGTTGAATGGCAAGGTGACTGGATAGTTGGCCGACTGCGAACTGACATGTATCATAAGAGCGACCAAAAAGCGAAAGGTGATTCTGCGATCGACATGTTCGCATCTAATGCAAGTCAAATTCTCGTCACATTGCTCGCCTCACGAAACAAATCTGCAAATCCTCCTTACTATCCCTAGTTTCATCTTCCTGATCTCCTTGCATATTTTTGCCTAGAAAACTACATTATGCTTGCTCCTAGTAACAGGCCTCCAAGATGCGAATTGTGACAAACAAGTATCAAATGACGCCCCAAGCTCACTCTTGCATTTTCATGATACATACCACCGAAGATTTCGTAACCTGTTATTTGTGCTGAGATAACATGTCTTCTTTTCCCCAAATCCTTCAGATCTACAAAGTAGTTAAGCCTTAGCCTACACATCACCTCTAGTCACTCCCCTCGCTATTCCTCAACCCTACTTATCAAAAGCTCAAAGGGCCATAAAATCGGTCATCAATGCGTCCCTTCACCTTCACCTCCTCCTCCCCTTCCAACCTCCCACCCACATAAATCTCAATAAGCAAAATCTCCACCAGCAAGGGCATCCATTTACACGCGTAAGTTATCACCTCCCATTTCTAACAACATTCACAACTAACAAATTAAATAGCATATCCCATTAGTGACCTGCAACTTGGGTTCAAATCCCTTGGTACGACTTGAAAAACCCGCCCCCCGGCGGCGGGTTTTCTAAGCGCCACCCTACAGCCCCCCGGCGGCTGTGAGGTTGGCGTGGAGTTTTTGTTTTCTTTTTTTCTTTAGGATTTTTGAGGGGGAAGCGAGAGATAAGCGAGTTAGAGCGTCAATACTCCCCAGGCTAGTATTGCCGCTTTTTTTTTTTAACTTTTTTGTGTCATGATTCTAAGAGATGTGTTAAACACGAGCTAAACCCAAACATAAACAAAACTCTTCACGGAATCTCCATGCTCTGCGGTGAGTTGCCGAAGGAGGTGATGGGAATTGAAGACACGAGGCTCGGATGATCACACCTTTCAACGAAAGAAAAAGGAGTTCTCGGTAAGTAGACGTCTTTCTCGCCTCGTCAGCTCACATCTCGCGAATAATAATAAAAAATGAAGTAATGGACAAGCTACCCAAGGCGATCTTTCATTTCCATAACTATTTCTAGAGAATGGAGGTAGGGTAGCCGAGCCACCATCGTTACTCAATGCCGCAAGCCAAGCCAAATTCGTCAAGGTAATAATCCCTAACGTAATGCACAAAAACATCCGCAAATCGCGAGACAGAGGGAAGGAGGGAGAACAGATCGCGCAGTAAGGAACAGGAAAAGCTTTTAATACAACCCACGCAAATGCATATGAACTGTGGTTCGGTTCTTTCTCGTCGAGCCCAAAAATCACACCCGCTCTGCCCGCATCCGCATGAAGAAGGAAAATAACAACATATTGAGTTTTAGAGTTCGAGCTCTCTCGCCTCTGTTTCATATATCGCCACCCAAATTCTCTTATCTACTTTTTTCTTTCCTTCTGGTTGGAAATTTAGTCCCAGTTCCCATTGCCGTTCGTGGTGCTAGTAGTTCCGTATCTACCGTTTGCGCTTCGGTTTCCTCCACCATTGGCATTGCTACCATCCTTAACAGCTTTCAGAATGAGCTGTCTAGCTTTCTCGACTCCTTCTGCGCTGCCGATGATTTCGATAGGCTGATTTGCTGCTTGGTCACGCGGCACGGTGATCTTGCAGCCGGTTGCTTTTCGGATGCTGTTGACTTTGCTACCACCTTGGCCAATAACGTATCGGTAAGTGGTAGGATCAGGAAGGGTGAGGTGGCCCATGGTATCGTTCTTTAGGGCTTGCTCGATCGCGGCAGCTAGAGTTGCCTTGGCCTTTGCGATGCTTTCGGGTGAACCCCTAAGGATCCATGGAATTTCGCCGTCATCGTTGGATCCAGAAAGGCTGGTGGTCCGGAATTGATGTGCGTCTGTAACGTCCTCGTCCGTGATCAGTGGCATGTCACTTACCAAAGACCATGCAGACTGTTCCGCGGATGGCTTCGGTGGGAGTTTGTGACCCGCATGATCAACTGTGACCTGATGATCGTTGCGGAGCTTTCGGAAGAATTGGCCATTGTCCGAGATGGAGTGGTGAACTTTCCGTGGAACTTGGACAGTCTCTCCTGCCTGTTCCTTCGTTAGGTCAGTGATATGTGCCTTGGCTGCCTCGACATCTTTTGGCATTCCTGTGATTTTGATGCCTGACTGCTCGCTGCCTTGTCTGGGAATATCGATTGAGACTTTGAATTTAGTCTCGAGGTCTTTCTTCGTCTCCCCTCCACGGCCAATGAGCGAGCGGTGCTTTTCGGTTGGTACTTCAAGGATCTCGGTGGTTTGGTTATCCCGATCGAGAACAATCTGTTGCATAGCTGCGATGATTTTGTCAACGAGGTCTTCTTTACCAGTGACCTTGATGGTGTTGCCATCGGCATCAGCCTTCGGGAATTGAACGGTCTTGGCAAGCTCTCTTTTATCATCGGAACCTCCTGCACTAACGACGATATCGCGTAGAGCAGAACCTAATTCACCTTAGTATGTTAACAGAACAAACGCAGAGCTTTACTGACCTCCTGCACCAATCAGTGCCCTGTGGTGCTTCTTGTCAACCTCAACGGTCTTCACCACGGTCGAGTCGTAGACAGCTCTCTTCTCCTCGATCATTTTCTTAGCCTGGAGCGCCTGAGCTTTGGTACCCTTGATCAAGATCTCGATGCGAGTAGATGGGTCCTGATCTCTAGCTGCCTTGGGAATATCAACCCTTGCACCACTGACTTGGCGAATCTCGTCCATTACACTTCCTCCTTGTCCGATCAAAGATGGGATCTGACTTGCTTGGACAGAAATCTTTTCCTCGTAGGAGTTGTCCTTGTAGTATTGCAGAAGGGACAGAATTTCTTCTCTGGCCTCATCCGCACCCTTCTTAGGTCCTCTTACGATGACCTCGTCAGGTAGTTGTTCCCGTCTGCCTCCTTTCACACTCGCAGCATCAGCGCTAGATTGATCATCTCTAACAGGTTTGGCGGATCTCGGGAAATGGATCTGGACTTTATACTTTGTCTGCAACCTGTTGATCAAAGCACCCTGAGCCCCAATTAGCTCGCTGTGGTACTTAGGTTCAACCTTCAGCGTATAAGTAGCTTCATCGGCCCATTGTCTCCCAAGCGACAAGATGTGACTTTTTGCAGCTTCTGCTTTTGCCTTCGGCCCCTTGAGCTCCACTTGACCATCTTTGACATTGATGTCGACGTCAAATTTGTCTCGAAGTTCGCGAATATGACTACCGCCCTTACCGATGAGTTGATTCGCGTGCTTCTGAGGGAAATCGAAAGCTGGCAAGACGAAGCCTCGCTCCTTCTCGTCGGCAACTGCCGACTCTACAAAGGCGTTGACCTTAGCAGCAAGAGACTCAACAGCTGGAGTAGGGCCACGAAGCGTGACCAAGGTTCCAGAAGCACTGACTCGTACGGGGATCTCATCTTCGGCGCGATTTTGCTGCTCCTCTTTGATAAACTTCTTCAGCTTATCGTGGTGACTGCTAATGTTAGTGATGATGCGGAACTTGAGCTAATAGAACTTACATTCTAGGCACATCGATGGTAGTGCTAATGATGGCGGCCTGCTTGCTGATGATATCCAAAATACGAGCACGGGCATCCTGCAGACCTTGCTTGAAGGCGGCCCTTTCTTGAGCTGTTGGGAGACTATGGGGAACTTCATAGCCAGACTCGACACTGTTTGGTCCCTCGAAAACAAGCAGGACAGGTGCACCAGTTGGGGATCCTTCGGGAATAACAATGTGCACTCCATGCTGCTGTCTCACCTCAGGGCTGATAGTCCGTCGAAGATGAGCGTGAAAGAATGGATCGATTTCCAGAGGAGCCATTCGCTCCTTCGGATGCGCTCGGATAATTTCTTTGATTGCATCTTTGGCCCTTTTGTTGTTAAGGCCACTCTGTGACAAAATTTCACAGGTTATTTCTCCATCTTCATCGACCGATGTCACGATGTAAGCCTCGTGAGCTTTCTCCATTCTTTCAATCTCTTGGCGCTCCTTAAGGTACTGTGCGAAATTTCGTGCCACAGCAGAGGGAAGCGAGAAAGAGAAATCCGAGTTACTGACGGCGCTGGCTTTTTCTTCAGCAAAATTGATTGCAGCTGCTAGTCTATCGGCCGGTCCAACAATGGTGACCTCGTCTGTAGCCGCATTAGGAGGCATGATGAGGGAGCATTGCGTTTGAGCTAAAAAGTCTTGAGGGGTCATGCCACGTTTGCCAACGACGAAATCGCGTTGACCACGAGAAAGAGAAAATCGGCGCATTGCCAACTCGTTTCTAAGTTGTTGAGCTAACTGCTCGATTTCAGCACGAGCTGCTTGGACAGCAAGCCGATCACCGTTCAGACTGATGTGATTGTCACCGCCTGCTGGCACAAATACAGGAGGTTGGCCTGCGACGGGCACAGCAGATGATTGAGGCAACCATTGTTGATGTGGAGGGATCTCGATCCGGACTTTATGTAAGTCTTCCAAATCGCCTGCTGACCGTGAAATAAAAGGGTAAAACTCGGCAGGTATGGTCCGGAGCTTAGTGTTGACATTTGCACTTCGCTCGTTGGCAATGTTTTCGATCGCTCTCTTGGCTAAAGCAACGGCCATGGGATTGCCCTCAAGAACGATATCAATATCGTCATCTTCCTCTGCAGGCTCTATGTCGTCCATTTTCGGCATCTGTATGCGTGCACCAGTGGATTCTTGCAAGGACTTGATCATCGAACCACCCTTTCCAATTATATGAGCTCTAGCAGAGCGTGGAATGGCAACTTTGATGGATGACTGCTTCATTGTTAGTATGGTGGCTCTGAGATCTTTTGAGAATACAAACCTTGACTCCAATTTGTTGTCCTAGATCTCGAATAGCCTGTTGCTTCAAGGCCTCCTTTTGGTTACTAGTCTCCCTAAATTCCAGAACACCTCCGGCTCCTTGTGTCATCGTCAAGTTTGTTCTCAGCTTCTTATTGATGTCCTTCATTATGTCGGGCAATGGCTTCTTCATTTGGGCTCGTGGAAGGACTTCGTGCTTCTGCAGGACAAGCAACGGCGCTTGAATCTGCCCTGCCAATGATTGCGGTGCGACTCTCCCTGACGGTGGTGTAGGTACATCTGATGTTGGGGTCGAAGCTCCCGTGGTAGGGGTGCCATTAGACCTTCCATTCACTGGCGCTGGGCCTTTACCCCAAGACCCGTTAAAAGATGGAGCTGGTGCAGGTTTGGAGCCCCCCAATCCAGGGAATAACTCGGAGGATTGGGTGTCGAGAACAGGCCGTTTTTCTTTGGTTGACGGCTCTTCTGCCTTTCGCTTTCCCGCTGCTTTCGCTGATGGCGCGCCACCCCATGAAGGGGCAACAGGAGCATCATTGACTGACTCGAGAGTGGTCTTCTCGCTTTGTGGATGCGCCCCACCATTCAGATCAGACTCGTCTGGGACCTCCTCGACAGTCGGGTTGTGAGGGTCATGGATGGTGGAAAGCTTTTGCGCCGGGGTAGCTCCAGATGCAGTGCCATTGACGCCGTTTTGCGCCGCAGAGGTAGCAGAAGCCATGCTGTGCTAAAGTAGTTATCAAGGATCCTGGATTCGTAGAGTGTATGTGGGGGTAGGATGGGATGAGGTATGCGTGTACGTGTGCGGAGGCACCCAAAATCGAGGGTAACTGTATGCGATTGGGCTGTCAGAAGTGGCTCGCAGACTGTGCGTGAAGATAGAGTAGTCAGGTGCAAGACATACCTAGAAGATAGACAATAAAGGGGTGAATTGGGAAATCCAATTAGCCTTCAGCGAAAGTGACGTTTTAAAGGCCACGAAGACAAATATTAAAAGCACTGCCCTAAACCCTAGGAAATTGCATAAAGGGCAGGGGAATCAGTGTTTAAAAATGGACCAAGGACGAGAAGGAGGTGTGAGGTTGTGGAGGAGCCCGTCGAAGGGTTCTGGGTTGCGATGATAGAATTGTGGGTGGTGAAGGACAATTGGAACTTTCTATCAAGGAGCTTGGTCTCCAAAAATGGTGGAGATCAATTAGACGAGTCCGTCAAGCCCGATGTGAGCCTCGCGCGGGAGCCTTGAGAGCCTCAGGCACCGACTATACAAAGGATGAGAAGGAATTTTCTTGCTTTCGAAAGAGCAAAAATGTTTGATTGTATATGAAGTTGACTAATGGCGAGCCTCTTACCTTTGACTTTCGATCGATCTTCTTGCAACGATCCTCTATATAGATCTTCAAAAACATTGAGCTTTGCCTGAAGTCCACGTGACCCTGTATAGCTACAAGCTGAGGTCTAATACGGGGTGCATATCAAAAATGGGTTCATTTAACGATGCAGTAAGTATAGTAACTTGGGCAAGTCGGTTATTAAGTCCTTTCTATAGTAGATACGTGACATTATTACTGTTATATTAGATTCTATTCCAGTGTCGAATATTTAGAATGCCCCTACACGCCTTAGGGCCAGGATTGTACTGAGTGTAGGCTGATCCCATCAATCATGACACATACATACGCAAGAGTATAGTAGAATTCGATAAATACAGTCAGGCATTCCGACAAAGTGACAAAGATGAGTCGTTGAGGTCTTGCTCGGAATGTCCTGTCATATCAACGAAAATTGTTCGAAACCACGGCATATACCTAGCTTTGTGATGCTATCTGACGGGCCGAGAATACGCTTCCGACGCTCATGTACCAGCTTCGGCCCTCGTTATCGTGGCAAGATGAAATTGAGTAAACTCAAGCTATAGGACTTTACTGGCTACGCTGTTATATGGCCCTCTGGCACTTTGTAACATGCTTGGTAGTACGAAGTTTTGTCTTTGAAGGTGCTTTGGAGGTGAAGCGATGCTAACAATCTCTAGAAAACTTTTTTGGTATGGTGTTGCATGGAATATCGTTATATGTTAGACAAGTAGAACTATTTAGGGGGAAGGGTGGTGGTGGTGCCGTCATCGAAACCGCAGGGACCTGTTTTAAGAGAGAATGAAGTTTATTAGTCAAAGCAACGCCTGTTGGTTCCAACGGATGTTTCATGAGCTTCATTAATTACCGAATGGATTATTAGGCCATAAAAGTTGAGTCCTGGAGACCGAGCCCGAGAACGTTTCTGTCGGTTCCGCTGGGTTACAGACCGCCGTTGTCAATAGTGCTGGCGGATGAACAACGTGGCTGAACTTTCAGACGAAATCCGGCACAAGTCCCGACTTTGATCGACGAGGCTCGATAGTACAGTAATGATGAGCGCAAGACAAGGGATTCAGTACCACGGCGTGACTTCAAAATCTCGAGTCGATGTCGAGGTGCAGAATGTTGTGTCCCAGACGTAGGTACGGTAAATCTTCAGCCAAACCTTCATGCTGTGGCAGGAGCCCACGTTTAGAAGAATCTGAGAGGTGAACCACAATGCCATTCTCACCCAGCAATTGCAGTCGGAGTCCGTATTGAATCGCAAATCAAGTCTTGAAGGAACCGGGCAGGCGAATGCGACGAATCTTGGTTGCCGACGAAGCCTTCCAGATCAATCATAGAACCAAGGATAAAAGCAGGTCAGGCAGGGAAAGCTGTCTCAATGGTGGAGGATGATGCAGCATACCTTGGATATCCCCTCATGCAGCAACTTGTCGTCGAGAGGTTCGGTAACAGTACTTGTTAGATTGTTATTGGAGAAGCGGTGCAGGCTTGCATCAGTATTACTCTGCCAGCGAGCAGTGATTAAAAGGGCTGTGCATCTTGAATTCAATTCTGTAAGAAAATAGTACTTGCAACGGTTGTACTCGTAATGTACTGTCTGCAGCCCAGCTGCAACATGCCTAACTGCTGCGCATCATTATAGTGACGAAGCCACGACGAGGATCCGTATCGTCGTACCTAGCCAGCTCAGATGCACACTTGAGACGGCCATCTCTTCAGATACATGGGCGTGCCGACGAGATATCTTGTCTGTCTCATGGTAATCTGGTCTTGGGCCCCAACACAAGACGAGCTGATATCGAAGTCAATCGTCTCTAGGGAAACCGGCTTGCTTTTCCAGCAAAAGTAATAAAGCAGAAGCCTCCGTATTAGCCGCGGAGTCGAGGGCGAGGACCGGAACCAGGAAAACGGATTTTGGACGATTGTGGAGAAGATTGACCCCTTCCAGCGAGCGTCGACAAGCTGGAGGGTTCCCCAGGTCCAGCCAATACAATCGTCCTTGTCTGTCCACTGCCCAGTGCCTGCCCATGCAGGCAAGGGAGAGGAATATTGGAGCTACGAAGAACGAGTGGAAAGTCTGCTTGCGACCAAAAAGTCCACCATCACCACCGAGCCATCAGTCCCAGACCCGTACCCAGACCCGTACCCAGACTCGTACCCTGACCCCAGAGCGACCTCATCTCTCTGCACCGTCGGCCCTCTGCTGGCTGCCCACCATTGCGCTGTACTGTCCAGTTCCATGCCCGGCTCGTTCGAGCTACCGTGCTCTGCTCCCATCTCGTCTGGCGCCGTCCGAAGCTGATCCAGCGCAACACGCTCTCCATTCTCCATTCTCCATCCTGCATCTCCATCCCCATCCTCCCCCCGTCTGCACAGCGTCTGCGAGACCTGGTCTCTGCACGATATCACGAAATCCAGTGCTGGTCAGTTCTGCCGCCGTCGAATGGCCACGGTGATCCGTTGATACACAGAACGGTCGTCCCGCAGCCGCCAATTGCATCGATCCGCCGGTGATTGGGCGCAGCAGCAGAAACGCACCTTGCACCTTCCACGACCAAGGCCGGCATCGTCTCAAACGGAAGGAGAGGTCTGAGTGACCCGATCCCGTCACATTCAAAATAATGGAGGATCCTAAACACGATCCGACTTCGAACCCCCGACCAACCTCACGGAAACTCGTCAAGAAGCAGAAGCCAGGAAACCAGAGGGACAGCGTGAGCCAGGCGTCTGCAAATGCCACCTTAGCGACTGATGTTCGCGGCCTCCACGACCGTCAATCTCTGCGAAGCCAAACCAGTCAAACGAGCCTCCAACGAGCGGCCTCTCACAATAATACGAGATCAAACCCTCAATACACACATCAGCGGACAACGACATCTCCCAACCCCCTTGTCTACACTTCTTCCAATTCATCCCTCGATCGCCAGATCTCTGGACCCTCGCCCGTCCTTACCAGCTCCGAGTTCTCCAACTCCTCGGTTGGTGGGGTGTCATACAATTCCACCGCACCGCGTCAAACGCTCTCCGACAAGACTTCGCAGGAGTTTATCGGCGCGCCCTTTGATGGATCTGGGATACTGAACCATATAGATTCGACGAAGGCATCTGGATACCAGAACTCGCTGCGACGACCTCCGCCACCTCCCCTCACACACACAGCGCCCGCCCCGCAGACCATGAGCCCGCCCTTGAGGCAATCCGCCAGCTTCTCAGCGGGCGATAAGATGGGGGAGAAATCGAAGTCACGCTCGAGCGATGGCCAATCGTCCGGTAAGCGTTTCTCGGACGAAGCCAAAGACCCAAAGACTGGCATGACGCGAAAGAAGTCGGGCTTCTCAGCTGTGATGAGCAACATTCTCGGCACACCTCGCACACCTAGGATTGGAGCGCCAGAGAACCCGGTTCATGTTACTCATGTTGGATATGATAATGAGACGGGCCAGTTTACTGTGAGCATTGAGTGGATTGGAGAGGAGGGCGTTTGCTGACCGATTTAGGGACTGCCTCAAGAATGGGCTAGGAGACTTGAACAGGCAGGAGTAACGAAACAAGAACAAGAACAGACAGATGAAGGATTGCTTCGCAATGTGGTAGACTTCTACAAATTGAATGCCGAAAAGGGCGACGAGGAAATCTGGGAGAAGATTCCCCAAGCAAAAATGCCAGACTTGCGAATCGGCACGTCAACACCTGGCCCTCTATCGCCTGCGCTCCTCAATACTCCGAGCTACTCCGTATTGACGAGCCCTCCAGCAAGTCCAAGATTTCCGGCGAATCATGAAACTAGCTTCGAGAACCCTCGTTCGCCGCCCCCAGTCCCACGACCTGGCCAGAGTCCAGCGTTGACCTTGCAGCAAAGAGACATGAACGGTATGGTGCCGACACGTCCTGCACCAAGACCACCAGTATCATATCCCACTCGGGCTGCCCCTCCTCCACCAATGCCAGGTAAGGATTCAGGTATAGGTATGCCCCGGCAGAGTGAGGATCTTCCTGCACTTGCGTATGTACCTCCTGCTCAGCCAGACACGGCTACAATGCTACCAGAAGAGCACCGTTCACGCTCCAACTCTCGAGCAAACGGCGTGCCTTCACCATACGCGACGGCCCCTGTCCAGGTCACGTCCCCTCAGGCTGTATATCAGCAGCAAATGGTCCAGCAGCAGCAGAATCAAGCTATGCAAGCCATTGGCCGTGCTCCAAGTAAGCGTCAACAAAACAATGCCCAAGCGCCTCAGAACGAAGTCGATGATTCCAATTTAGAGAATGGAATTCCGCACCCCAGTCAACAACAACTAAGGGCTCGCCAGCAAGAACCCCGGGCTCGCCCTCGCCAGAGACAAGCTCAGAATACTGATATCGTAGCTCGACTCACTCAAATCTGTAGTAAAGGTGATCCACGACAGATTTACCATGATTTGAATAAGATCGGCCAGGGTGCTTCGGGTGGCGTTTACACTGGACATGAGATGGACAACAACCGTCTTGTTGCAATTAAGCAAATGAATCTCGAACAGCAACCGAAGAAAGAGTTGATTATAAACGAAATTATCGTCATGAAGGACAGTCGGCACCCGAACATTGTCAATTTTATCGACAGCTTTCTGGTTGCGGGAGAATTGTGGGTCATTATGGAATTTATGGAAGGCGGCAGTCTTACGGACGTGGTTACCTTTAATATCATGACCGAAGGACAAATTGCTGCGGTCTGCAAAGAAACTTTGAAAGGTTTGCAGCATCTACACTCAAAGGGTGTTATCCATCGAGATATCAAGTCAGATAATATTTTGCTTTCTAATGATGGCAATATCAAGCTGAGTAAGTTGTTTATGCATGAATCTAGAGGATCGGTCTAATTGTCAAATAGCGGATTTTGGCTTCTGCGCTCAGATTAATGAGCACCAGAGCAAGAGATCGACCATGGTTGGTACACCCTACTGGATGGCTCCTGAGGTTGTCACAAGAAAGGAGTATGGCCGAAAGGTCGACATCTGGTCGCTCGGAATTATGGCTATCGAAATGATCGAAGGAGAACCTCCCTATCTCACAGAGTCACCCCTTCGAGCTCTTTATCTAATTGCCACCAATGGTACACCTACTGTGAAGGAACCTCAGAATCTCTCGGAGGTCTTCCAAGATTTTCTATCATTTGCGTTGAAGGTCGATCCCGAGAAGAGAGCCAGTGCACATGACCTGTTGCGAGTAAGTCATTAGCCTCCGTCTTGCAATCCACCAGTTAACACCTCTCCAGCATGATTTTATGAAGAAGTGTTCAGATCTGGCTAGTCTTGCTCCCCTTGTCCGGTCGGCACGAACAGCCCGTGCCCAGGAGAAAATGGGCAAGCTATCCGCAACGGCGTAAATGCCTGTTCTCCTGTAAGAGTTTCGAATAATGCTATCACCAGGAACGGACATACGCCTCACAACACATCACTCTTCCTGTTTCCCTGTTCTCTATCTTCGGGCGGCTCGCTCAACAAAAAAGCAACACCATTCAAAACGTTTATGAAAGAAAGCGAAATAAATACAGCGAAAGCATTGGCGTTCAGGCAGGGCAGCAGTTTCGCTCGACATCGGCATGGCGTTCTCGGGTCATGGCTCTTCTTCAACTATTGGGCTGTTTTATCTCAACTGTACAGCGAGATAAGATGAGATACTAGCCTATTTCGACAAAGCTCGACTTCTTCTTTGAATTAGCGTGGTCGGATTTGGATGGATTGGGTTACGCGTCTGGGTATGGATGGTATTACAATACATGTGATGGATATGATGGAGTACAAGTATGGGGTGGATTGATGAATGAATGAATGAAGGATGAAGGATGAAGGATGAATGTATGGACATACAATGTGAAGACGTAAAAATTCGAGATGGAATCACACATCGATTCTCTTTTATTTATCTCATCCTAGCAGAAACACTTGGTGAGTGTGAGTGTGAGTGTGAGTGTGAGTGTGGGGATCTGAGTACGGAAGATGCGGTGAGATGAGATGAGATGAGATGAGATGAGCGAAAGGTCCTAAAGGCGTTTGTTCCATGAATCCATAAGATGTTGTCAAGTAGGGGGATGTGGCATCGAGCGGCGTATGTTGATAGCAGGATAGCCCAGATCAGCGTGTACTGTACATCGCGCTTCCGATCCTAGAGCTGGCTGAGTGAGAAGGTAGAGAGAGGATCCATTTGATTCGTTCATGTTCACCTTTCCAATTTTCACAATTTTGTTTGCTCGTGCTTTTGTGCTTTTTGTGCTTCTGTCCTCTTGTGCTCTTGTGCTTCTGTCTTTTTGTCCATGTCCTTGTTCATCATAGTTGTGATTGCTATTTATGACGGCGGTGAGTGAATGATTGAGGAGGAGGGAGGTAGGTGAGGAGGGAGGAGGGAGGCAGGGAGGGAAATGAGCTAGCTAGCTAGCTAGCTGCATCTCTTCTGTCGTCTGGAGTGCAATGAATGTCCTAGGAAGGGGTGTGAGTCTTTGATGCCTTGGTGCCTTGATACTAGCCAGACAAGACACGACAAGGTGAAGCTCTTGGACGAAAGGGGAGGGGAGGGGGTAGGGAAGGAGGCCGGGTTTTCTTGATGGTTTGTTCGGCATAGATAAAGAGCAAAGAGTAAAGAACAAAGAGCAAGAAAGGGGATCTTGGAGTGATGGTGCTGATGCTGGTATCAGCGATTCTTCATTTGGATTTGCATCTTGAATTTAGGCTGTGGGCGGTGTGCTGTGTGCTGTGGTGACAAGCAAGCAATCGTTGTCTTGGAAGGGGCTAGTGAGAATAGCGGGGAGAGGTGAGTGAGTTAGTGGGTTGTCGATGTAAAGATAAAGGTAAAGGTGAAGGCGAAGGTGAAGTAGAGTAGAGCAGAGCAGAGCAAAGGCAAAGGATAGCAAAGTGTGGAGGTAGTGAGGTGGTGAGGTGGTGAGGTGGTTTCTCTCCTAATTGTGATTGTTTGGCAGGGGTAAAGAATAGGGCTTGTAAGTGCTAGCTAAGTAGTCGTGTTGTGAACCGAGATTCCGATTTAGGTTTTGGGTCTAGGTTTGGATTTGCGTTACAAATTAAGCGTCATTTCTTGGGACGAACAGCAACGATCGTCTGGAAAGTTCAGAGGGGTGGGTAGATGGGTCTTGGAGTCGGAGTTATGCATTTGTCGGAGCTTTGGGTTTGGATCTGGATCTGGATCTGGATCTGTAGCGGTAAGTGTCGTTCCTTGAGGAGAGGAGGAAGATGATGCTAGTAGTGTCCAGTTGTAATATTAGCCCGGATTAATGAGGAATAGTAGTCGACCCAGCAGCAGGCAGGCAGTATGGGGTCGTTGACAACTAACTTTAGAAGAGCCCTTGTATTTTTGCGATTGAGGACTGACTTTGAATCCGACGAGATTTTGTTTGAGGAGACTTGTTCGGGGAAGTCTTTGCGTCAATTAGGTCAGTTGCGTCAATGCCTTGGCGATATAGTGAGTGGATCAAGCAAGCAAGCAGTAAATATTTGGTCAAACAAAGGATATCAGAGAGTGCTCTCACGATTGCGCTGTTGTTCGAGATTTCAATCAAGCATTATTCCTTTCGACAGAAGAGGATAGTACTGTTCTCGTTATTAAGTTGTGATTTTGAAACCTAGGATTTAGGATGAGAGAGACGTATCATCGCCAAAGTATGGCCACATAGTTATAAGTGTAATTGCAATTATCTAGCAAGAGCAAGAGCGTAAGAGAGCTTTGAAAAAGTTAGAAAGAGGATGCATATTCTAGATCTGGATCTAGATCTAATTCTAGCGTCAAGCCTTCTTTCCAAAATGAAACATTTTAACGCCTATGTAGAATAAATATCAGCAAGTAAAAGGGAATAGATCATTATGCCCGGACAGCAAGACTAGTATAAAAGTCAATCACAAGCGTTCATTCCCATCATCATTATTGAGACATCCATTCTTACAACTAACAGCAGCTGATTTTCAGCCACAGTAAAGACTCAAGAGCATCCAAGGATCTCGAAGCGTGTACAGTACGCATTTGAGAAATTCTGACTTTGAATCGATAACATCAAAGACTAGACTATTTATTTTCTTACAAAAAGAGGGTGCGTACAGCTATCAAGATCTTAGCTTATTCAAAAGCATCTCCAGCCCACAAAAAAAAGGGCAAGACAAATAAGCACCTTATCCCAACATCCGTCCGTCTACAGGAAATCCATTCACTAAAAAGCACTACAGTACCTGCAAAAGAGAAGCACTAAGCATCCGTAGCAAGCATAGCGTGTACAGTAGTAGTCTTACTACTAATGTACCAACGGATTAAATGATCACAGCCCACGATCAACGAAAAGGAAGACAGATAAAGAAAAGAGAAACAAAATATCCAGCCCGTCCCCAATAAACATCTCCTTCGACATTCGACATTTGAAAAGGTTCGTCAGATACCCTCTGCCTACCTACCTACCTACCTGCCTAAGGGGCACGAAGTATTCCTCACACACTACACATTACACATTACACAGTACAGATCTCGTTCGTACGAGGAGCTGGCGTTGTGTTCTCTCGCCACAAGGCTGTGCCAACTTACCCCCCTTGAGATTTTTAGTTGTTCGTTGTTGTAAGGAATGAGGGGTGAGTTGGTAGGTGAGTGTTTTAAAGAGGTTGAGGATGCGATGGGGAGGAGAGTGGGGAGAAGAGTGGATGAATGTGATTCGTATTCGTACGGCTGTGTGACGAATATCGGTCACCAAGGCATACAAAGGGTTAGGATTGCCAGATTAGGACTAGCGCCTTCCATGCTTTGTCCTGCAGGCTCAAAGGAAGCCTGTATATTAGACAGGCTCTCCCCACACCCTCTTCTAGAGGTTGTCTTAGTTATTCTTGAATACAACTGTATGATTTGCTCTGCTCGTTCCTCACAGGCTGGCTGGTTTAGAAAGATGAATGGATGGATGGATGGATGGATGGGGTTTGGTGGAAGATAAAAAGAACGATGTTTCTGTCTTGATCCCGAAGTTACAGTGTTAAGCTATGTGCTATATGCTATAAGGTTGGGCATTGATTAAGTGTAGGAGAAAGATAGACGCTCAGTTTATAGCTTGGTGTCAGTTGGACGATAGGAACACGTCACAAAGAACAAGGAGTGAGGAGTCACAAATACGAGTGCAAAGTCTAATTCTGGATTTTAGTATCTCAAGAAGAAGCAACCGTCTAAAAACTCCCGCAAGCCAACTCTCAATGAAAACAAAGAAATCGTTCGCTGTAAAAGCAAAATGAAGTACGCGACCCCACGTCCAAGTCCGTGTGCCGGTCTCCTCGTCCCCGTTCCAAATATTCCCTTTCCGGCCCTGCATGGCCTGTCTATGTTTTCTACTGGTATAGTTTTGTGTTTTATCGCAAAATGACGAAAAGGCTGTCTGTAGACTATATACTCCCCTAAAATCCGTCGCCAAGGATACCCACCTCAATATCCTTCAGTAGAGGGTGTATCCGCCGTCGATGATGACATTGGATCCGGTCATGAATGCGGAGGCGTCGGAAGCAAGGAGGACGGCGAGACCGTTAAGGTCTTCAACTGCGCCGAGGCGGTTTTGTGGTGTGAGGGAGCGCCAGATCTTCTTCTGGGCGTCGAGAGCGGGAACGTTGTTGAGGGCGGTGTCCATGTAGCCTGTTGCGAGAGAAGTGTTAGTGGTTGGATTGGAATCGGAGGGGAATTTGAAGGTTGAGGTTGTCGAGATAGAGGGAATATGGGGTGATTCCCGATGGTTTCGACGAGGGTCGGGGAGGGAGAGAAAAGGAGAAGCGAGAACAAGGATGCTTACCAGGAGAGATGCAGTTAACACGGATGCCGTACTTGGCCCACTCAGCAGCCAAAGACTTTCCAAGTTGGATGACACCAGCCTTGGATGCGTTGTAGCAGGATTGTTCTTGTGGATAGTTCACGATAGAACCAGACATGGACGCAATGAAGATGATGGATCCGGGCTTGTTAGCGGTGATCATGTGTTTGCCGACGGCTTGTGCCATCAGGAAGGAACCGGTCAAGTTGATGTCGATCAGGCGCATCCACTTCTTGGTATCGTAGGACTCGGCTGGCATGTTCGAACTGGGAAAAGCAAAGTTAGTATTGGTTTCGTCATTTGTGTTGTGGTGAATAGCTGGAAAGGCGAAAATCGTATGACTTCCAGGCTGGGTTGTGAATAACAAAAGGGATGAACTTACTCAGCGATACCAGCAGAGTTGATGAGAACATCAGGGACACCGTAGGCCTTGACGATAGCATCGACTGATTGCGCAATTGCATTCTCGTCACGAACATCGACGTTGTAGAAGGCAACTGGGACAGAGTCACCAGTCAACTTGTGTAGCTCCGCGACGGCCTCCTCTCCAGTGGCAGGGTTGGCATCCATGATGATGAGTGCCTTGGCTCCAGCCTCTGCGCAGGCTTGGGCCATGTGGTATCCGAGTCCTCGAGCACCACTATATAGACACGTTAGCTATTGCAAAAGAGCCGCCATTGAGGACCATGAGATAGAAGAAGCGATCTCGACGCGCTCGGGCAATTGAGGGAGAAGTGACGGGCTTAGGACTTCGGGGGAGCTTACCCAGTGACAACAACGACCTTGTCCATCAAGGTCATTCTTTGCATGGTGCGAGGGAGTTGTTGGTAGAGGGTCCTGTTCAAGGGAGCACCATCCATGGATGGCTGGTCAACCTTGATAGTGGTACGCTCAATGTGTCCATCCGTGTAGGTGGCAGCGCCGACCTCAGTTGCGGCGATGACATCTGGAACGGGCTCACGCAGACGGGCACCAACTGTGAATGCCGCACGTTGGACCTTGGTGGCCGAAGGAGCTGCGACGCGGGAAGCGCGGGCGGCGCGAACGATTTGACGCGATAACATCTTGCAGATGGGTAGTTGTGGATTTGAATTAAGTGTAGTAAAGGAGGTTGCTTGTGTATGAAGGTTGCTATGCGTGAGCAAGAAGAATTGTTTGCAGGTTGGAAGTTGAAGTTGAAGTTGTTGTGTGGAGGATGGAAATAGTTTGGGGCGAGGCGAGGCCGAAGGCTTTTATATCTGTACCAGTCGAGATCGAAATGACGTTCCACCAAGATGATTCACGTGTATAAGCCGATATCTCCTGATGCTCGCTTTTATGTTCGGATAGGCGCGAGAACTTCTGACACCTGGGGCTTTTCTGATGTAGGGGAAAGAGAGAATTTTCTACCACCAACGTATCAGTAAAATTCCTGTCTTAGAGGTTGTTTGCACCGACCTGGAATGCAACAAAGTTGTTGCAGGAGGGGTATCGCAAAGTTGCCAAAGAGAGACGCTTTTTCTGAGCTCAAAGCAAGTGCTGAAGACGCAAACAAGATTGGGTATAGATATGTGAAAGGGGACGGATAGCGGGAGCAGTGTACAAAAGGGCAGCAGAAATCCCAGCTCTTGGTCTTCCTATTAATCTCGGATCTCTAAAGCAGAAACAAGTCTAGAAGCTATCAAGCAAAGAAGTATGTCTATGGAGGTGCAATTCAAGTACTCTTTTCCCTTGCGGAGGCCAAATTATATCTAGGAACTCGAGTTGTCAGGCGACTGGGGCTTGGTAATGGCCACTGTTTCGTATTCGTCACGAGGAAGCAAGTAGCGCGAAGAAGCAAGCCTTTTCTAAAAACGAACGCCGTTCCTGGGAGACACGACCGAAGACTAGACCAGAAGGGAAGCCGGAGATGGACGAGGTGAAGCAGTTTTTCTGAAAGGTGGTATGAGGTGTTTCCCAAGGTGTGGTGCAACGAGTGGAATAAATACCTCTGTATGGGGGGGCAAGAGGTCAGATTTTCTAGAAAATTTCACAGCAAGAGGGTCTGATAACGCCGCCGCGTTCCAGTAGTGCCCAGATTACAGAGCAGCTGGGTTCCAGGGTCACAGCAGAGCCAGGGTAGCTGCACGGCAGCTGCGACTAGTCTGCCATGGCCTGCCATTGCCCGTGCACAGTGCATCTGGCGCGCCAGCGAGGGCTGGCGAGGGCCGAGTTAGGGGAGGCAGAGTTGGGGGAGGTAGTTGGGGAGGGGAGGGGAGGGGAGGGGAGGAGAGAGGTGAGGAGAGGCGAGGAGAGTTGAGGAGAGTGAGAGGTGAGCCACATATTGCCACATTCCTGGCCCGTCTGGACTGGGCACCGACTGGGCAGCCGGCCATGGCAGCGCATCATTATGGCAATATCCACCCAGATACGCTCCCCGTCGCCACTATTGGCACGCCGGGTCCAGGATGACGGTGCCGGAAAATAGTATCATCGACCGGTCCACCAGGGCCATCAATGCTCCAGGGTCCACACGCTTTCCGACGTAGTGAGGTCGCTTTAGGCTCGCCTTAGGGCTCTGAGCTTCCTCAACCTCGACCTCGACCTGGACAAGTTGACATGCTCGACCTGCCGTGGGGGTGCAAGGTGCGAGGTGCGAGGTGCGAGGTGCGACATTCGAGATTGGCTCCCGCTGCAACGACATGAGAAGTATGAGGCGGTGTGCCGTCGGACGACATGCTCCCACCAGCGCTGGCGAGTCTAGCACCAAGTACGACGCAGCAGAGGCCAGAGATTACTGTAACTATTGCTAATACGTTATGCTCTGGATGCTGCTGAGTGCGCTGTGCGGCTTCAACTCTGGATCAGCTGGACAACGGCTCGAGGTATCACCGCAGTCGCAAGTCGCAAGTCGCAACGCAAGCCGCAATCTGGGCTCTGGAAGCGCTCGTCAACCCAGACTCTGTCACAGGCCGGGAGATCCAACCCGGCGGCTGACGAGGCCAGATTCTCGACGGTACCGGGTTTGTCTCACAGCCATGCGTGTGCGTCGTCGTCTGGGAGGAAACCGAAATTCGATATCCATCTTTATTTGTGGGAGAGATGGAGATGCTGAACCGCATCGCAGCCACATGCAACCAACAAGCAACTCCCTCATGTACATGTGGAGCAATCCCCAAGCACGATTCAGCAGGCTCGTGCTGCTGTGGAACCTGAGAAGGATTAGTACGTCTGCATGCGGGATGGTGGAGCATCTTGGATATGATTCTGTGAAATGATGGGCAAGGATCGCTCTTGGAGGTGAATCCTTATTTCGAGGCCTGGGTGCCAAGAGCCGAAGAGCGAGCTCCAGCGTCTCTGCTCTCTGGATGCTTGTTTCCGGAGTTACCCCCCTTCTCCAGGAAAGAGGAGCACAGAGTGCCATGGTCCTACTACGGTCCCACGGTACCACGGAAGTCCGACAATGACACATGGTCTGCTCATGGCGGTGTGGAACAGTGGGAGGCTCCAAGTCGCTCTCAACAAAAAGTCTCACAGGCAACAGCATCCCACGCCAACGTTGAGGGGGTGGCTTGAAGGATGGCTTGAGCGTGCGTGCAGAGCGCGGAGAGCAGCGAGAAACAGCAGCACCATCATCATCTGATGCGCGGAAAAGCGTCCTTTGCCGCGGCTGTCCGACATTGCTTTTGCTGCAGGTTACTCGTAATTGCAGCCTCGATAGTTCTGGTGATCAGACCATCCGTCTCTGCTGTGTTGCGGCTTCACTGGTGGCTGGCATTTCTCTGGCATCCCCGGCAGTGTCGGCCGTAGGAGCGCTTGGAAATGTTGGAAATGAGGTGCGCCACTGTGTGCGCTTGCGCACAAGGCTTCTAGAAGGAAATGCTTCCCGCGACAAGGGCACTCTTGGGGGGTCTAAGCTGTTCTAAGCTGTTTTCGGGTTGGACATTCCTGAAGGGAACCACGTTCTGCCTCCTTTGGGTATAAGCCTTTCGAAGAACCGCTGCCGGAAGCTAAATATCTGTTCTATTTCCCGCTGTTTTCAGGCACAAGCAGAAGCATCACCACGTACGCCGACCGTTCTCATCCTCCAGCAAACATTTCTGATCGCACAAATAAGCTCCCAACAGCAACTCACACCACTCCAGTATCGAAAATCATACTCCATTCTCAGATGACTAGCAGAAAATTCCAGTTACCCAAATAGGCAATCTAACCTCCCGTCCTTAACTCCTTCGCTTGGCTCATCCCTATCCCTGAAGATCCGAGCGCAAGCGACGCCCCGAATTAAATCCTCCCCAATTCCCGGGCTGAAACATGCTAATCATAGAATGGCTCGTGATATGCATAGTTTTCTTTGTTGCGAGTCGACACTTCTCACGGCATTCCTCCTTTTATCTTTTATTTTGTAGTGATAATGATGATGAGGAGGATGAGGAGGAAGTCGTGGTCAAGTTACCACGTCATGTCTCCGCAAAGTATATTTTGACTCCTAATGCATAGTCGAGGGAAAGGCAAGGTTTTCGGAGAGAGCCGAGAAGGCGTATTCTCAGAGCATGATACCACCAGTACCTTTCCTTGCCAAGATCTGAGTTTTTAAACATCAGATTCTGGGTCGAGCGGCGGATTGGCATGATCAGCAAAGATGTCCACAATTATGGATGGCTTTTCGATGAGCTGTTCAGATATCCATGCTATTTCGATTAGACGCCGGCTCAAGGAAACGGAGTTGCGCCTCCGGCAAAGATATCTACAGTTCTAGAGCCTGAAAAGGCAGGAATAGCAGAGATGACTACTTTTGCTTCAACTCTTGCAGCGGCTGCTATCACAGTTGTCTTACTGGACGGTTGTTGAGCGATGAATATTTTTGCGCAAACATGGTGGGGGTATGGTTGTGGAATGCAACTCTTCCTCGGTTCGTGGTCAAGATTATGGAGTTTCATCATGATCATACGTGGTAGTGCAGAGAAGCAAGTGCAATTGCCCTCGATTCGTCACTCTTCTTACTTCTACATGGTTTTTTACTTCTTTGGTCGTTCTAGTTTCTATGATTTTGCACCTCAGCAATTCTGACACTTTCACCAAGCTTCTGCTCAAGTTTCCATTCATCTTAGACCTTTAGAGGGTTATTTTCTATCTTAGCCATTCCCGGCATCATGAGCTGCGTACATATCTGTAGAGTTACTAATGAATGGAATATGGAATCTAATGTATTCCGCTCTCGGTTTTCTGCAATGTCTCGATCACTCCATCCAGGCGCGTCACTGATGAATGCGATTGTTCGGCCGCAAAAGATTTCGGCCTCATCCGGCGAAATGCTTTCATCGCCAACAATACTGCATCAAGCCTACTAGGCATTCTTTGTGCTGTATTTGATGACGTCCCATCTCGTGAATGAAATGAAGACACAATATCTATTGGCTGCCGTGCCTAACCTACATTTTCGACGACGCGGTTTCCAGAAAGGTAGTTCACATGGCGACAGCATATACAGCAACAAATGTAGGTAACTCGATCGAAGAACTCTCGGACAAAATCGCTGCAGTCTCCGAGCCAGCCAAGCGCCGGATCTGGAATGATGTGTATAACAACTATGCTGCCATTGCCTTCGAAGAATATTCTTCATCGGGCGTTAGGATTACGCCGGGAGGATCTAAAATGCTCCTTGATGGCATGCATACTCATCCCTATGGGCATATCAACGACGCCAACGAATTCTTGAGGCTATTGACCACTGGCCTCGAAGGAGTTCTTGATGGTTTAGACATGAACCACGCGCTTCGGCCAAAGATCGAGAAATTGCTCTCTTATTGTAAGATCATCGCATTCATGTCTATTGTCCATTCTTTTGGCCGAACTTTGGCCTAGTCTCGTATGCACCTAATCTACTTCATTTCCAACATACCACATTCGAGACCATTATCTTCCATAAGCATCCTTCGCGGCAATCACTGACTTCTCATGTGCTCTAGGGTATGGCGCGAATTCGCTCAAACAACTAGATCGCTTTCTCGACGAAAGACAAAATAATCTATATCAGCTGCCCCTCTTAGATGGATCGAATATCAAGACCAGAGCAACCAATCCTAACAGAGACGTTTCCTTTGGCCAAGAATGGGAATTTCGAAAGCTCTTCATACGATGTTTGCATCTTCCCGGCTTGATCAGACGCGACGAGCGTCCTGGAGGGAAATATGATATGCGCTATCTCGTTGCTTGGATCAACTTATATTACGTTAGTAGGTTGCTTTTACAAGCAGAGCACAATAGAGTCGGAGAAGAAGATCCAGAAGAGTATCCTTATAATAGAGATGATTTTCGCGAAAATGATATGAAGTGGATCAAGAAGTCGAGAGCCATTATCGAGGAAGCGCTGCTCCAAACTTTCAATACGGCTAGAACGCCGCGCGGGCCGGTAGTTGCTATGAATGCACAAACCCCAATGTCTCCTGAAGACATTGTTGCGACGAATATGGTACATGCTCCGGTGTCTCTGATGGATTCGATACAACAGGTGAGTTGCGTTTGAAGAAGCTAAAAATTGTACCAAACTGATTATCTTCAGCAAATTGACAGTAATCTCCTCAACAATCCTTTCGAGCGTCTTCTTCTCGATCTACTTGACAAGGAGAACACATTCGAAAGACTATTGAGCATTGAGCATATAGACGACAAACTTATCAACAAGCAGATTTCGCTGCTCGACGAAGAAGACCTGGTGCGAGGGTCAGACGCTCCTGAAGTTTTAGAACGCTTCTTTGAGGAAAGGGAAGGGTTTGAGCAAATGATGTGGAAGATACTACATGATGTTGCCTTTGTGAATCGTCAGCGCAGGAACTTTCGTCTCTTCAAAGATTGGTCGAAGGGTCATAGACCTTGGTAAGTTCTTCTTCATCTACATCTTCCCTTTTGTGATGATCCCAGACGCCTCCGAGATGATAGAGCTAGAGACGAGAAGCTCTCTAGGATCACCAGGAAAGAGCCAGACAGTAATGACGCCTCACTACCGTTCTGCTTGCTGATAACATTCTAGGAAACAAATGTACCAGTTCTACGATAGCTCACACCCAGAAACCGCCTGGCTAGCTGCCCCCATCAAGGAGTTCGAGCAGAAGACCGACTTCGAGTCCGCTCCTCGAGACGACGACCAAACGCACCCTACCTCCTACTTCACGCTCGCACCTAAGCTCTTCGGTCTCCATCCCCACGACCTCGCCACCAACCCTATGCCCCAAGGCTGCTCTGCCTGTCTCTTCTGCACCATCCCCTTCACCTCGCCCTCGCCCTCCCCACCCATTCCACCCTTCTCCCCAAACCCCAACCCGCGGACCTCATCCTACAACCCCAACTCCCCCTTCGCACACACCGCCACCATGCTCCTCTGCGGCCACATCTACCACACCACCTGCATCTTCACCTACTGGGACGAGGCGTCCCAATACACGCACCGCTGTCCCACCTGCTCCAAAACAGCCCGACTCAACTGGGAAGTGTGCGCCCTTCCCCCGCTCGACTACGTCCCGTCTTACGATCCTCACGACCCCGGTTCCGTTCCCCGGAATGTCTTCGCGCACAACACGTTCGCGCACCACCGCGCCGAACTCCTATTCACGGAAACCCAAACCCAAACCCCTGCTGCGGGACCGCTTCCTCAGGGAGCAGGAGCAGGAGCAGGAGCGAGACCGAACCCTTCTATGGCGGGGAAAGATAAATTCGTCTCCGCGCTTTATGACCTCCCAAGTTCCGAACGGAATAGTTCGGTGGGGGCGAATGGGTTGGGGAATTTTAATTTTCATAGGAGGGGAATAGAGAGGTGGAAGGATAGGATTGCGGCGGAGTATTGGGTTAGGGAGAATATGGCGTGTTTGGCGTATGAAAGCCAGAATGTTCATTGGAAGGCGATGTATTTCTCTCCCGGGGAGAGGGCGTCGGCGGGGACCAGTTTTCAGGTGAAGAATACTTTTCTTTCTCTCTCTCTCTCTCGTACATTTTGAGTTCTGTCGGGGTCTGGAACGCTGCTTTTCTATACGTAATATTATGTGTGGGAAACGTGGTTGTGTGTTTGGTATCTACATTTGAGATGAATGAGGGCTGATGTACGATTTTGCCTTTAGGGACAACAACTCGGTCTACCCGGCGTGGCATTCAATGCCGTGACGTCTGCTGCTGGTGGTGATCAGAATTGGTTTAACGGAGACCCAGGGCCATTCGGTACGTAATCTTCTACTCTCTCTCAATCCTTGATTCCTACCTCCCTCTTCCCCCTCGTCGTCTCCTCTCTTGTTATAAAATTGTATACTTTTCCTCCTTCATTCCCACACAGATCAATATCCAGTCCCACCAAAAGCCCTTCCCCTCCCATAATTCAATTCTCGCTAACCCTCGTATCCCAATAGGCCAACGCCTCGGCGCCCGCTACATGGCCTCCCAATACGACGTAAACAACCTGACGGGACGAGACGATATCTACGACATGGATCGGAGGAGGGTCCTACCCGGGTGCAGGATGATCCCGCCATCCTACGAGGCGGCAGTGTTGAGGAAGAGGAGGAGAGAGCGGGATCGGAAGAGGAGGGAGCGATTGAGGGTTTTGGGATTAGGGTTTTGAGTTGTGCGGGAAGAGGAGGAGGGAGGGAGGGAGGGGATGGGGTTGGGGGAGGGTGTTATTAGATTGGTATTTCAGTTTGGATTGAGATCTCTCTTTATCGTTCACTCACTCACTCTAACTCATTCATTCTATATATAATTCACGACCCCGGGAGTACTAGTGAAGAGTGCATGCGTTTCATGGTCAATCTTATTAATGGGAGAACACCTTTGATAGATCGACGCTCCTTGGTACAGGTAATCCCTGGTGTGAAATATGAAGGATGGGCTTTATGCTGGCATTTCCTTTCCATATTAGTCTCGGGAATGTGATTGGACCTTGAAGGTCACGAGCAGCAACCCAGGGTCGAGGTATCAGTCGGTACATTCCGGGATAGGTTAAAGCTTGCGTATTGTGAAAGTATCATATTCACGAGCCCTGATTCACGAAGACTGTAAATTTTGTCAATGTCTAATTCATCAACACAGAATTCATATCGCATAAGTCATTCCGATTCGTCCATCCCACCCAAGCGAGCTTTATGAAGAGACAACGTGCACTACTCAACCTCATTACCACTTGCACCACAGCTGCTATTACCTCTCCTAAGGAGTTCATGTGGATTTCTCAAAGACAGCTTTCTCGTAGAAAACCCAGCAAAATGATATGAGAATAAGCCTTACCTGTGGGACCACCAATAACAGCAACAGAGTATCTAGATGAGCGTTAGTCCAATATCGTTCAAAACCACTTACTCTCGATGCTCACCTGACTACAGCTAAGGCGCAGTCATGGTCACTCCATAAGTCTGTCTGCGAGAGCTTACGCCACGTGAAAGATAGGGGCGGATGCTATCAAACCTGCCAAGAAATCGACAGATCATGACTGTTTGAAGATTCTCGGCGGTAGCTACTCTAATTAAGAAGATTCTAAAGATGGAATTGGCTGGAAGGAAAGACATATTTCTGTCATAGAGCTCCGAGAGTGGAGCAAAGATCTGATGTACAGTATGTATATTAGAAAGTAAGCAGACAATCAAAATGGGTCCCAGTTCCGAGTGGTCGGAAACCGAATCCCAGAACAAAAAGAGAGAGTGACAGAGTAGTAATTTCTATGCTAAATCTAAACTTTGCTGAATCTTGATCGAATGTCGGAGAGAAAGACGAGGAGGCAAAAGCAGCACCCATGGTGGTGAGACCGAGCATGACCATGATCTCTAGTCTCCTTCCTTACAAGCCAGTTCATTGGGTTGCTCGGGTCCTTTTCTCCGTGCCAGGTTGCGGTATTGTTGGGCTACTTTCCCAGATCTTCTGGCTTGTGACTCTCATATCACGAGTCTATAGGTATCATACACTCCATATTAAATTTGAATCGAAAAGGAAAATGCCAAAAAGTATCGCATGGAATGCTTAAACTTCAAGAGCAAGAACAGAAACAACGATTTGCGGTAGGAAAGTCTCTTATCTTATGCACAGGAGACATTCAAAGTATACGCTTTGCGTCTTATTTTTAGTATGTCGTCACTTGATTTCGCTAGTTCTGCAGTCCTGTCCAACCCCTGAGGCCTCGCTAGAGGCTAGGGGAGTATAGGTGACATTGGCGTGGCACGAAGAACAGTAACGCCCAAGCTACCGGCAATGATGCTGAATATCATGGAAGACCAATGGAATAAAATCAAAATTGCATGTATTATAATCGGACTTTGCTTCTGTCACAGGTCGTCGGGATGGCGCCTGAGCTTCATCTCCTCAGTGACTCCTCTCAGGAGATTCTCTTCGCCGCGGACAATGCGGACGACCTGTGGTAGAGACCACTCTACTGCTCGAGAGCAAAGTCTTGGCAAAAAGGAAAGGATAAGCTTTCTCTTGGCTTCTCTCAGTGAGTGTTGAACATCTTGTGGTATTGTCCAGGTCCAGTCTCCCGCTCCAGACGTATATTGCGGGTTACGAGCGTTCTCCTCCGAGCAATATATCTCATGGTTTTCTTCCACCCCCCGCGGCGAACTCATCGAATGCCTCGAACTCGAGTAGAGCACAGAATATATTAGTTCTCGATTGTGATGCCCAACCCCACATACTGCTCCTAACGGCCATTTTCTGGACCTCGAGCTGCTGCTGCGGAAACTGCATCACAAAGAGATCAAAAGCGCTTGAAGGTTTCCGGAGGAAATACTTTTCGAACAAGATTGTATCGATACTTGGATTCCACATGAGATCTCTGAAACCCCCCGCATTGGGCTCTTAAGTGTCCATTTTCGATACCCAGACGACAAGGCTACCGTACGTGACTCACTACAAACTGACAATGCAGCAGGAGACTGAACTCGATATGGATACAAGCGGGGGCAATAAGGCGAGCGTGGACGACTCAGATCGCAATCTGAGAAGTATCTGAAAGGATGATCGCCACTGACCAGAGACAGGAAGCCTGGTGCATCTCGAGGCCTGAAATCGAACTGTTTACAGCTGAGTGGAATGACACGAGGCTCGAGCGTTTCTGCCCATATTACATTTCGTATCTTTTTTGGAAGCAGCTGGAATGGCGGAATGCGTGAGGGTCCTGCCATTTGGTGTTGATCAGAAGGTTTGTCTGGTGAACAAGGAATTGGAAAGAGTGAAGACGATGGTGGTTGCGAAGTCCCTCTCAAACTCGATTAGATACCTAGGTGCGTTTATGGCGTTACGTGCTCTCAACCGTTCCTTTTAAGACTATGTGAAACTCGTTTCGTTCACGAACACATCATTCACTTAGGAAATCCACAATCGAAATTGAGATACAACATAGAGTTGAGGTTTATCTTTCGTGGAAGATTGTATAAACATGAGACCTCGCCGAACACATTCTCATATCCATTATTTTTTTTCGAACTGATGCCCTGCTGGCCCAATCTCGAGCGAAGATTGTGAACTCTGTTCTCTCCTTTGGCAGCTGTCTCGACAGACTCTGCTCCACTCTTTCCTATCTGGGGAGACTTCAACAATTTCTCCTCCTTGGCGCATTTCTCGGACTTAGGGTTTTGATATTGAGTCCACCTCTTCTGAACTCCTTCGACCACGGATTCCTTAATTCTTTGGAATTTCTTTGGAATTCCCGATTTTGTACTCAATCCGAATTCCTTCAACATGTCGATTTTCTTTGCAAATTCTAATTTCGTCGTCAATCCAAATTGCTTCAGCCAATCGACCTTCCTCAATACAAATTCTTTTAGCTCGCGCTTAAGCTCCTTCCAAGCCACCCGAGAACAAGTGTATATGAATGCAAGCTATATTCCGACTTGCTTCGAAGAGGTGAAGAGTTCGTCACATTCGGGATTTCATATCGCCTGGAGATAGGATTTGCTTTCTAGATCGACTGCACAGCATGTCCGATGATATGCTCGGAGGCAAGTACGCCGTTGTTTGAGTGTCTATAGCATTCCGGGTATTTATGGAAGGAAAATAGCTTGCACCCAAAGGACGAGAAACATGGATTTTCAAGAGAGAAGTGTACACTTTCCTTTTCAAGCCATTGACCGTCCCCTTCCCACCTTAGGCTCAGCCGCTCACGCAAGGACGCTCCAATCTCTCTCCAAACGTCACCACAAACGTTCCTGGAACATCCCACCTTCACGACAGCTAGATTGAATTATTATTTCCTTCAATCAATTGAGAAGTATCCTACCCGCCGCTGGAAACTGAGGGCATTTTCGCAACTCCTAATACCTCATTTCGGCTTGCACCGCCAAATTCCTCTTGAATGCCGCCTCATGCGAGTCGCTTCTTCCAACCTGTTTCGCCGACCACCGGAATTGGAATGAGTTCGCCCTGTAGGTACCATTTTCTGTACCACATTGTTCCCGCTTGAATTGGAATAATTCCAGAGTTCTCCAGACCATCCTTTTTCTCCACAGACAGTTCGACCTCTGCTGGACATGAGCTGAACCGTGCCCTACGCCTGACCGCGCTTCTTCTCTTGATATCTCTATTGTCCGTGATTTCACTCATTGGGGCGTTTGAGCGATTACATAAATGATGCCAGCACCCAAGCCCACGAAGATGAGATGACGGGGTTTGGAGAAGAATGTTGGACGTGCATTGAAGCTCTTGTGCCGTTTTGTCGTTTTTGTGAAGGGGAAGATATCGTTTCGCAGAGGTATGGAGTATCGTGCCAGCGTTCAATGTGATCTGCTGCTCATATTTAAGAACTAGAATTAGCGGAACTTTGTGAGTAGAGTGCTGTAGAAAGAAAATGGTTTGAAAAGATTAGAAAGTTCAAAGCAGGCAGGCAGCAGCGACAAAGTGAGCTGTCGAATGCGATAGGGTCTATGCGATATGCAGCCCCGACGCAAGGCAAGAAGTCTTTTCGGACTAGAATAAAAAAGCAAGAGATAAATAAAGTGATTTATCATAAACGGAGCGCATCTTGAACTACACCACGTGCTTCCCCAAAGCGTCACCCAAGATCTCTGTAATAGTCAGAATCTTCTCCTCCTGGAACCTGCGCCCCACAATCTGCACCGCGACGTGCGCTCCATCATATAGCTCTGGATCATCTATACAGATCAGCAAATTACTAGGACCTAGGATCAATCTCAAACTCACAAGCCAAATGTACCTTCTCATCTTGTTCATTCAACGGCTTGTATCCCTCATCCACAACATCAATACTCTTATCCACCAATGTGACCGGCAGGACCGCAGACGTGTAATCGACCATATTTACCCATGCACTTAGGCCTGGCAATACACGTTTAGCCTTCAACGTCCTAGTTCCAAATTTTGCCCTATTAAACAGAATGAATCAGCTTCGTGCCTAAGGATAACGTACCGTAATATTTATACATATCTGGCCTCGCAGCTGCAAAGGGCGCCAATGGCGCAATAACTGCGTCGATAGGACGGCCAGTGCCCGTTATCGTTGAGGTACTGTTCCAGTATTCCATATATTCTTTTTGGTAGGCACGTTTGGCAACGTTGTTGGCTGCTATTTTTGAAGCAGTGTATTGCTCTTGCAGAGTCCCGTAGGTAGAGCTGACTTGGCTAGCCATAGGCTCCCCGGATAGAGCGAATGCGGCGTGGACTGGCGAGGTCAGTAGAAATATCAATAAGCGATTGGAAGAAGCAGACCATCAGCTCCTCCATCGTATTGCCATGTTTTGAACTGAAGCTGTCAGCGATTCTCTAGTTACGGAAATGTCCCAACATACAGCAATTTCCAAGCAGCGTTTATGATCAGGAGGGTTCCATTCAAAGACCTTGTGGCCAAGCTTCTCAGCAGTCTTGATCACGATATTGATTGCTCTTCGAACAGGAGGTTGGCAATTGACAATGCCGTCACTCCTCGAGACACCAAAAGATAGCTGCCCTCCACTAGCACTCACAATATCTAGCACAGCCTGCTCTTGCTCATGGCGCCAAGGAATTTCGGCGACCAGAGGATCATGCAACCAAGGCTCCTGACTGAGAAGTCCTTTGATGACAAGTTTCAAAGCGCCGGCCGATGTAGCTATTGGACCGACAACGGACAGGATCGAGTTCTGCCCATCCATACTGTTGGCCACTCCTTCATATGGCAGCCTGCCAGACGACGGGCGAATACCATAGAGACCATTGAATGCTGCCGGAATGCGAATGCTGCCACCAATATCCGTGCCAAATCCGACGGGACTACCTTTCAATCCAATCAAGGCACCTTCACCACCGGAACTACCGCCACAAGCAAGATTCCTGTTCTTGGGGTTCCACGTATATCCGATAATGTTATTTACCGTCTCGCCGGCCATTAAAGTATGAGGCACGCTAGTCTTGCAGTACAAGATGGCACCAAGGTTTCGTAATTCGGTAACCATCTCGCTTTCAAAGACCTTCTCTTTGCCTGTGCCTTTCACGCCCTCGAATGTCCCAATCCACTACAGCAATTTAGTTCGATGTAAGTCCTCTTCAAGAATGAAGTATCAAAGTGCTTAGAATGACAGTCCGTCACGTGCTCTGAAAGGCAGGAAGAGTTGTGTGACTTACCCCAACATAGCCCATGGTTGTCTCGACATCTTTGACATGAAATTGATCTTTAAGACTGACTGGTAATCCATGAAGAGGCCCGACTGGTTTTCCGTGCTTCGCAAAATACTCATCCAGCCTCTGAGCATCAGCTATCGCAGCATCAAAAAAGATTTCGTGAAGACAGTTGACCTATTGTAGTAAGAAATGATGGTCGTGACGAGATACGGAAGCCTTTACATACCATCTGATGAGCTAGAGCCGCTCTGTGGCAGAACGCCTCAGCCACATCTCGAGCTTTCCATTCCGCCGAAGTTGTCTTCTTGACAATACCGACTGCATCAGTTTCGGTTATCTCGATTTCAGCTGGTGAAAGGAATTGCTGGATGTATTTTCCAGTGACATCTCGCTGTTCTGCGGCTGGAGGGACAGGAGAAGGTAACAGCCAAGCCTTGGGAATTAAGGCATTGACAGACTCCCTCTTCTCCTTTGCCAGAGCCTGCCAGTCAACCATTTTGTAATAGATCGTGAGGGAAGAATGAAGTTGTGAAATTATAAAAAAAGGATACAAATTCAACGCATTCTCTGTTCGTGATATTGATAAAGGTCTGTCATGGTAAGCTTATCGTGGAGGGGCAGCTTATTGTGGCGCTATGCACGCCGGCATATGTTCAAAAGTGGGAGGAGCCCGTATTAGGTGTCTTGATCGCCCAAGAACTTTGCATGGCAAGCTAAGCTCGCCTCTCGCATCTGGCGAACATTGAGGTTGATTCTCTTGTTTGACATCCAGCTTCCCCATGCGGGAAATTCTTCCCCTGGCCAGTCCGAAAGATAGGCGGGACAAGTATGGGGAATAATCTTCGGAACTGCGTGCCAGGCGAAGCGCGATTCGCCTGTCATATAAAGGGCATCTCCGGACTGTAAGCGCAAAACTGTAGATTGAGTTGTTCCTGACTTCTCGTCGTGAAGACCGATGACGAAGATGGCATCACAACCCAAACTGATGCTCACCAGTCCTTTGTCAACTTCTTCGCTGACATCACGATGCAAGCTCAAGGTATCCCCTGGAGAATACAAATTGACAATAGCAGCTTGAGGCTCTATATCAGGGAAGATATCCATGATGAGCGCAGCGACATCCTTTGGAAAAACTGGAGGCTCTTCTGATGGATAGACCTTGTTCGTCCAATCGTATTGGCCTCCGAGAGTCACCCACCGAATCTTCTTTTCCAAGGCAGCTTTGACGGTTAGCGGCTTGTGGACTTTCGCATCCTTAGGATGGAAAGCAATGCTGGTTGAGGACGCGGAGAAGAAAGAACGATTGTCCTTTGGGTAAGAGACATCGTAATGCAGGTGTAAATTAGTCATGTGCTTCGAGTCTGATAGATCTCGGTGCAACAAGCATGAAAGAAGCTCTTTCTGAGCAGAGGGAGGTAGCAGAGAAGGCAGGATAAACAGGCCTGCCAAAAGTCAGAATAATAGTGAAGAGCATCGATCAACTTCCAGAGAGGCTGCCACTTGACAAGAATATCTATAGAACAAATCTTCCTACCTGGTAAGTCATCAGAACCGTAAATTGACGTAGATTCTGAGTCATGATCGACGAACGTCTCAGAAAAGTTCTTCAATGCCTTCTGGAGACGAGCTTTTGATATACTTCCCAGACGCTTCAAGCCATTAGAGACGACGTTGAGTTGATCTACCGAGTCCTGTGAGGACCCTTTCCATGATTTGAACATGTCTTTCAACTCTTGAGGGGGCAGTTTATGAGGATTGAGGTGCGTGTGATTGGCGTTTTCGTGATCCATCTTGAAGATAAAATTGGAAGGCGCAACTCCATTCGCAGCCCAAATGCAATGACGCCAAAAGTAGCTTCTGCTTCCGTGAATATATGAGCTCGCAGAATTGAGGCCAAAAGAAAGTTGTATTCACTGATGTTGTATGATGAAATTTCGCGCCGGCTGTCACCTTGAAATTTTAGCGAGCATTTCGCGTTCTGCCATGTTGACTTTCGCGCCAACTTTTGTTTATTGACAACACAGCGACCTTCGACAACCAAGGACCTCGACTCGACGACAAAACCCCCTCAATTCACGGGCACGACCAATTTGTTTTCGACGTTCGACTTTGTAACGATTTCTTTTCTGCGACTTCGATGCTAATTTAGTCAACAAAGACTACCCCTCCTTAGGTTCACCGCCCCGCCACGATCTTCGAGGAAGCAGATCTACCTGCATCAATTACTCCTCCACGCTCTTTTGAATCTCAATACCAACATCACTCGCCATGGAGAACTATCAGAAGCTGGAGAAGATTGGAGAAGGTTAGTCAATGCCTGCAGAACTAGGCGCATATTCCCATGCATGACGCGGACTCCTTTGCTTACATTGGCCTGCGCAGGAACGTACGGTGTCGTCTACAAGGCTCGCGACCTTTTGCATCAAGGACGAATTGTTGCGCTTAAGAAGATTCGTCTTGAGGCTGAAGATGAAGGAGTTCCCAGTACCGCCATCCGCGAGATCTCTCTCCTCAAGGAGTTGAAAGACCCCAACATCGTCCAACTTTTCAACATTGTACACGCCGATGGTCACAAGCTATATCTCGTCTTTGAGCTCCTCGAACTCGACTTAAAGAAATACATGGAGTCTCTTCCTGTCAGTGATGGTGGCAGAGGTAAGGCATTGCCTGAGAGTTCTGGTCCAGAGTTGGGAAGACTTGGATTGGGAGACGCCATGGTCAAGAAGTTTATGAGTCAATTGTGCGAGGGTGTTAGGTATTGCCACAGCCATCGCATCTTACACCGTGATCTCAAGCCGCAGAACTTACTGATTGACCGTGATGGTAATCTCAAGTTGGCTGATTTCGGTCTTGCGCGTGCCTTTGGTGTCCCCCTTCGCACATACACTCACGAGGTTGTCACTCTATGGTATCGGTCCCCAGAGATCTTGCTCGGTGGTCGACAATACTCTACCGGTGTTGACATGTGGTCTGTTGGTTGTATCTTCGCCGAGATGTGCACCCGAAAGCCTCTGTTCCCAGGTGATTCGGAGATTGATGAGATTTTTAAGATCTTCAAGTACGCCACTCCTATCCCAATTGCTATATAATGCTAACAAGCATAGGCTTCTGGGTACCCCAACCGAGCAAGAGTGGCCAGGAGTTAGTGATAAGACCTGCTTCCCCGACTTCAAGACCTCGTTTCCCAAATGGGTCCGTGATGAGTCGATTCCGTTGTGCTCGAACCTCGACGAAAAGGGACTCGACCTCCTCGAACACATGCTCGTCTATGATCCGGCAGGCCGTATCTCCGCCAAGCAGGCATGCATGCACCCCTATTTCGAGGAAGGTAGCTCCGCATACTCTGGTCGGGGTCTAGGACCAACATACAAAGCTAGCAACGGCTATCACTAAATATCTACTTCTGGACGAGGTGATGATCTGAACGGAGACGAGGGACGATAGGAGACATAGCTTAGCATACCATGGCTTAAGCTTGGATAGACGACATGCAGAAAAAGATAAGATGCCAAGAGGTTTGCCAGCTACTCATCTTGGAGCAGCTTTTCGGCATCTCTGTCACGCCACATGCTTTCTTTTGTTAGGTGGGATGGATGGATACATGGACGGTGGGATGGGTAGCATGGGCCGGAATTGGCGTCTATCTGGGAATTTTTGCTTTGCAATCAATGCTCGGATTGATATCATTGTTTGCCTTTTCATTGCTGCTGTTGCTCCTTACTTTTAGTGTACAGAAGAACTTGCTTTTTTTCTTAACAGTGCTGTACCGTACCGCCTTTTTCCGTGCTATTGCATCATGAACGAAAGAATCAATCCTGCATGTGGGATGCATTGTGCTGTGCGTGTATGTGTATGCATGTAAGGTTTCATTCTTATTGATATTCCCACTAAGGAGGATGTCGCTCATATATAGTCTTCGAGTCCTTTCCGTTTCCTATCCACAACGCCATGCCATGCCAGGCCATGCAACTAATATATACACTAAAAAAAGCCATCCCATCTACATCCATTCCAGTCATCAAATCCATCCATCATCCATATATATCCAGTCATTATCTCATCGCTCTTCCTCTTCTCTCAGCATAACAGAATCGGGTATCGTCCAACCTCTCCCATTCTTCTCTTCCTCCTCCTCCAAGCAAAGACCTCTCCCGCCTTCCCTTCCCAGCGTCGTCAGTCATCCACCAAACTTCTGGAGCTTCCACTTCCGCTCCCGCTACTACTGCTCACGACGCTGCCTCGTGCTACGTGTACCAGTCTGTAGATACCGAATGCGATTAGGGTGAGGATGGCGAAGAGGACGACGATGATTATCGCTATTACGTCGTTTGCTTGCGTCATTTTGAAGGAGGTGTGAGGTGTAAGTGGTTGTGGGGGTTTATAAAAGGTGTGTTGCGCGGGTGGTTTGGGTGGTCAATGAGGACAGTGGTAGTGGTAAGTTGTATGGTTGTGCGAGGTTATTGCCTTATCTCATCTGGTATCGTATCGTATTACGAAGAAGGATTTGATTGAAGCACGACAATTCTACAAGCAAGTCAGCACTCATTCAATCCCATCTCCCCATCGCATCTCGTTACATACCTCTTTCTCTTCTTCTCCTTTCTTTTTTTCTCTCTCTTGTTGTCTCTTCCAACTGCAACGAGGTTGAATAATAAAACAATCAAATAGCTTTCTCTTCCCTTCTCACACTCGTATCTTATTCTTCGTTCGTTCGTGACTTCGTCCAATACCCAATCAAGATTCAATCAAGTATCGTCAACTTAGATGGGAATGGTATAAAAAGAGAAGAGAAAGAGGACGTCTCCTCGAGCAAGAAGACTCTTGTACTAGTAGTGACCTCGACCTTGCCCAGCCCAACCTTTTCTGTTAGTCGTCCTGCCATCTTTTATTCTTCTGCGACAGCCAGCCAGCGAATGGTTCGTTGGTCGATTAATTAGTTGGTTGATGAGAAGGTTGGCGCAGGGGTGTTGTTAGGGAGGCGGGAGCGCTAGCTAGGGTGTGGGTCCGGTCCGTGAACATCATTCAGGAACAGGACAGGAACGCCGAATTTTGGTGACGAACGAGAGAACTGTGTTTGAGGGACTGCAAGAAAATGGGATGGTCTTGCTTGATTAAAGAGCCATGAAATTATTTCAAGTTGTATTTATTTGTAGAGGCTTTTCTCAAGTTGCTGTTGGGTTTGCGCACAACTCGGTCGCATCGTATCGCGATACAGATGTCTCGCTTAGCATTGACGCAACTCCAACCACCCCTTTTTCTCCGTCTCTGCGTCTCACTCCCAACCATCCGCTGATGAAACCCACTCCACTCACTTCAATTCGAATTTCCTGCAACGCCTTCTCTTTTCCTCCCTCCCTCTCTCCACGCATCCACAAAATCCAAATCCAAATCCAAAATCCCAAAATCCCCAAACCCAGCACCTTTCGCCTTTCATCTCCTAGCCCCGTACTCCCTTACTCCCATACCCCGATGCATGCTCGGTAAAGGTCCGGTCCCCCCGTACACCGTTTCACTGACAGCAGAGGATCCTCGCAGCTCCTGTCTGTCGAGTTACCACGACTCTGGCTCTGAATCTGGAAACATGTGCAGATGCAGATGTGAATGCCCGTTGCAGGGCCACGTGTAGTGTTGTCCTTGTGTTTGGAAGCGAAAGCCAATGGTGGGTATGATCAGTTTAATAGGAGAGATGTGTTGTGTTACCTGCCATGAGCGGGAGGGTCCGTCAATCTGAGGAAAGAGGGGTACTTTTGAGCTTGGGAAGTGGATGAGGATAGATAGGGATATGATTGATGCTGTGGAAAGAAGATCTATATTCTCGCCGTCTATCTGGGTGTTGTGTTCAGTTCCATGAGAAAGAGAGCAAGCAGATCTACCTACCTAATCTATCTTCCGTTGCCGTTGGGCAAAGTATTGCTAGCAGAACCTCTGCCAATTAAGCAGATCAGCCATCGAGCCATGCAAGCTGCGAATGGCAGTCTTCATGATGTACTTGGTGCATCTTCTCCCCACAGATACCCATCCACACCAGCTTCCTCCCCACTCCATCCTGGCCGTGCGAGACTCCTACTCGTGACCTCGATATCGGTCTTGATATCCTCTGTTTCTCACGTTAGCACTCGTGCAATCCTCTCTTCTCTCTTCCCCCTCTACCTTTTCCCACCACACCTCTCCTCTAATCCCCTCCCCAAAACCCCTCTCGCAAAAAGTCAAAAGAAACTAAAAAATATAACATACCAACCAACTTCTCCAAACTCTCATAATCAAACTCCGGCCTAATATACCCCACAATAGCAATCCTCATCTCGCACCCATAAAAATCCCTCCCAAACCCGTGCATGACATGAACCTCCGCGCTGCGCACCGTATTGCCATAGAAGGGATTAAAACCGATACTCATGACCATAGGGTAGACCCTCCATCCCTCCTTTCCCTCGCCTGTCGGAGGTTCGATCGAAGCTTTGGGGTAGGGGACCGAGGTCGGGAAGGTAGTTGATGCGATATTGGAGGAGGGAGAAAGGAGCGCAGGATGATCAGAAGGGAGTTGGATGCCCGCCCAGCCGAAATAGACGCCCGAGTCTGCTTTCTCGATCCAAGGCGTGCCTTCGACGGGTAGGTTCGCGGTCGGGATGCCGAGCTATGAGCTTCCTGTATTAGCTATCTTGCGTCCCGAGTTTACAAGGGTTCGAATTCATATAGGTAGGGAGATAATGAAAACGCGACAATTAATCAAACTTAGGAAACACCAGATCACGAACCTCTTTACTCCCTCTCCCGAAACCCTTCACGACCTTCCCGCCCATACGCAGGGGAAAGGGAGCGCTGGGACCGCTATCTTCTCCTATGATCTCGGGTCGAGGGCCATCGGGGCGCATCTTCGCAATTGTTCGCAACCAAATCGAATCTCAAGCTAGAGTAATGGCAGAAATAAGTCGATAGCGGGGTGAGTATTGGCAAGGGGCGCAAGTGAGGGAGCAGCGGTGGTGAGGGTAAAGGTGAAGGATGGTTTGAAGGTGGGTAGGCGGGCCGCTGCAAGGCTGTCATTCATCATCCAGCGGGGCGACGATTGGGCCGACTCCGGCGGGGTCTCTTTCGTGGCTCATGCGCGAGGCTACGAAAGAGAAGGCTGCGAAACCCCCTCCAACTTCACAATCAAACTAGTCAGCAAAATCCAATTAGAAGCGAAGTTGTTACAGATCTAGAAATTTTTGTATTGAAAAAGAGCATGTACGTGGTATCCCCTCCCCCTCCCTTTCACTTCCTTTCTTTTTCAGCCAAAGGGGGAGGTCGAGGAACCAATGCAAATATCCACACCATGCAGACAAGCATGCACCCAAGCTATCCATCCATCCGTCCATCATCTCGTATGCCTCATATCCTCCATCTCCACTCATATCATATGTCTCGTCACGTATGGCGCGATATGGTACGAGAAACCTAGAAGTGAAAAAGGTCAAAATCAAAATCCAGAACGCCACCCAAGCTCATTGTAGAGCATGTCCTGTAATCCCAATGGCCCGGTGCCCTTTCCATGCAACCCAGCCAAGTCCATGCCAAATCCAAAAAAGTCATCGGAACCGTTCTTCGCCGTGCCATGCATATGTGTGTGTTATGTTCGTTTATTTTCTTCCTGGTCATGCGACTAAACCAAAAAGATTCGGGTCGTTAGATGCAAGGTAGGAACTGTGATACTGTCAGTGCTGTGGTTTGGTGACGGAATATGGGGGACGGAGACACAAGATAGGAAATGGACGCGAATGGAAGACTTACGTTCATAACAATCAACATCGGAATATCAAACACATCCCTCTTTACCGTCCAACAATAACTACAATCCATCTTCCCATCCTTCTCTAACTTCCCAATCCCATGCTCGCCATCTATCTCGCTTACTCTATTTCCCATCCCACCAATACCACCACTGACTCCTCTCTTCTTAGTCTTGTTTACCTCTTCTTGTTTCTGTTCTGGTGATTGGCTATCTCCGTCTTTGGTCTGGTACTTGAGCAATCTACACCTCGTCGTGACACTCCCTCTGGTATCTGCGAAAGCTAGTCGTGCGAAATCTTCATAGAATTCTATTACGCTGTCGTCGTCTAATAGTTCGGCTAGGAACACCGGTTGAGGTCTCCCTTCTTTCGTCTGTTGATCTGCAAGACTTAATGGTCGCATTCGAGGGGTGGCGAGACCGGCTCGACCAGTATTGTTGAGACTTGGAGGTCCAGAGGTATCCGCACTACTCTTGCCGCTGTTGATATTGAGATTTGGCTCTTTCCCCAGTAAGACGTCCTTCTTCCAGCCCGTCAGAAGCGTAAACTCTTTGTTTACTGCTGCAATTTCGCCTGTTCGACGACACACCAAGGTCGGTGTGCAGCAGTTGAGCATAAAGTCTTCATACTCGAAAAGCGTTCGTTGAAAGCACTTCTCCATGAAGATCAAATCTTGTCGATTGAGAGTCTTCGTACACGAGATGAAGGATGGACGGATAGAGGCGAGTGATTTGGCGATACGGAGGGTCTTGGTGGGAGAGAAGCGACGTTGTAAGAAAGCTGTTAGACTATGGAAGCCTGACGTATAGGGATAAGGCTCGTGAACCGTGTCATAGATTGATGATGGATCTCGAGTACGTTTTCCGAGCACCGAAGCAGGTCCAAACTTGCCAGATGCCGACTTTGTGTCTTGTCGTTTTGCTGGTCTTTGGGAAGCCCCTGATGGATGAGGAGTTGTGCTTGGCGTGTAATTAGTTGTAGTTGGAGAGCTATCGAAGCCCATGCCGCTCGCCCCTGGACTTGCATCTGTGCTCGGACTGTGGTGACTCGTAGGACCAGCTGCAATAGCGTATGCATGCGGCAGACCTTGATGAACATAAGGCATCTGTAAGTCTTGCATAACGTCTTGCTGATACATCGGTCCATATTGGTTCATGCCGCTGCCGAAGACGCCTCCGTTATTAAAGCTTACATCACCCATCCCTTGCGAAGAGATTGATCCAGTCTGATCCTTTGGTGGAGTCTCGGCAGATCCTGAAGCCATATGCCCCAACATGCCAAACTCCAATGCGCCATAGTGATTTCCAAAGTTTAAGCCTTCGAGATCGAAGTTGAACAATGCTGGATTACTCGGGTCAAAGAGAGCTCCACCAAATGCATGCACATCGTTGGATACTTGAGGCATTGTCAAGCCCTGTAACGAAGACTGTCGGCTGACTTGCTGGAATGTTGGAGAAATAGGTGACTGTTGACTGCCATATGAGAGTCTTGCCTGAAGTGGAGGTGGCATTGGATTTTGCTGTGCTGTAAAGATGGGATATGATGGTGATGTATCAGCTTGTGAGAAGAAGCTTCCGATGTTGGGGGATGTTTCTGATGTCGTAATGGTTGTTGTAGACGGACCGTTGTTGTTAGATCGACTATTGCTGTTGACTTGGTTGTAGTTGGGGCCTAGGACAGGTCGAAGAGCTTCTGGAGGTGCATCATGAAGATACTTTGCCTTTTTCCTGACTCCATCTTGACAAGCATCGGCGAGGCCACGCTTGATGCAACGTTGGCAAGGGCGTTCGTCACCTAGAGAATTCGACATCAGTTATAGTTCTTTGAACAAAGGGCGAAGTGATGGTTAGTGCGGAGAGACCCTTGAAGAAGGCTCGATGTCCAAATAAAAGCAAACATACCACAAGTCAAGTGAGCTCTTTGACAAGCAAAGCAAGCTCTTCTCGCCTTCTTCCTCCTCGGCCTTAATGGATCTTTCGGATCAAGCTTTGGCTTTGTTACTGTCGATCCGGCCGCCTTGCCATTCTCATCGACGTCTGGTCTGAACTTCTGCTCGGCCATATCCGTATTATCGTCCTCCTCTTTGCCTACAGCATCATGCTCATGATCACTGTAATCATTCTCCGAGGCGCCATCCGAAACCTCAGGGTCATCTATCTCAGTATCTCCCGACATGCTGTCTTATATCAACCCACTTTAGAGCTATCTTGTCCACGACTTAGCTCGAGCCTGCGAAACCACACCTCGTCAGTAAATCAATAAGAACCCCAGTCGATTCCTCTCTCGCTAAAAGCCCTGGAATATGCCCTGCTGCAGGAGGTTCGTCACACAAAATCCAGAGCAGCGAGGCAAGGATTAGAGGGTGCCGTGAGCCGCTCGGTGGTGCACGAGCAATGCACAATGACCTTGTTCCTTCACCCACACGCTTCAGCTCTAAGAAGCTCGATCTGCCCAATCCTGCAGGCGCCGTAGTCCCGTCCACAGTTGACAGTTCTCCCACGGCGTTCAGACAGCAGCCGCACCCGTTAATTCTTAGCAGCTAAGGCGCTCGACACAATCTCCCGACCCGAAATATCTCAATGCGCCGCCGCAAGCGGACTCCCAGAAGCGCAGAGGCACGTACCCGGCAAGCACCAATATCTGACTCCTACCCACGTTTCGCCGCGTGCCTACTTGCACACAGGCACGCGTTCGCATGCAGCTCTTTTCCTCTCTTTCTATCCTATCCTCTTCCTCCCTCAGCTTTCCCAACCTCAGCTTAGGGTCCCACCAACACCCCAAGAGAGCTTGTGTATTCCCAGCGTAGGTCTCCCCAGCACGACGTCTCTCGCACTGCACCGCACTGCACTGACTGCACTGCAACAACACCACAGAGCCACGTCTCTCACTCTCTGACCTAGTCGGCGACCAATACAACCGTCCTTCCTTACGATCTTGCCTCCACTTCTCACTTGTCTCCTCTCAGTCCAGGGTATCACGCGCCTTCGATCCGCCGGCGGCTTGAACCTGCGTAATAGGGAAGGGGCTCAATGCTTGCGTCCTCTGGCTGCTGGCTGCTTCGGCCTTGCACCTCCTCAATGCTGTGCAACGCGATGCTGATGCAGGTATCCGGCACTAATCCGCTCTTGCTCTCTGCGCTCTGCTCTCTGCGCTCTGCTCTCCTACCTACTGCTGCTGAAAATATAGCATTGATGCCCAGTCACAGTCCCCGTCCCAGTCCCCGTCCCAGCCAAGGACCTCGCTCCCTCTCCAATTCCAAGGAATATGGAGCTGCTGACAAGCTCAGCAGCCACAGCGTCGGTTCGCGGATCGAGGATCGTCGGCGAGCGTAGGTACGTCGGTTTCCGCTGTGTGTGGTCAGGTAATAGGAATAGACAGAGAGGGTGCTGAGCAATTGAGGTCGCTCAATTGGAGGTCCTGGTGGAGAAGGAGAGGTGGGGTTAGCGTGAAGGAAGAGAAGGTCCAAGTCAAATTTGCAGATGCGACTGCGAACAGCGCGGTATTATCGCGCACCGGCGGCTGGAGACGAGACGGGAAGGCCGTCCGCTTGCACGCGCTCTCCTCTTGGATTCCTAGTTTTGGGAGAGAGGAGTGGCGTGGGTCTCACGATTTGGAGGCCTGCGCGTGGCAACACGTTGCGGTGGTGGTTGCGTTGCGCAAGGAAAGAAAGATAAATTTCGCTCCCTCGGTCTTGGGCTGCGAGGCAATTCGTGAACGAGAGCATGCGCTTTCTTGGGCTTGGTCTGGTCTGGTCTCTTGCTCCGGGCGACGGGACTGGGACGGCCTCAGCCACACTTGCCCTACCCTGCTCTTTGCCTTACTTGCGTCGCTAAAACCTACTGCATAGAGGTCCCCACCTCCACCTCCCTTGTCTCTTCAAAACCCACATTCATCTTCATCGTATCTTCACCGTTCACAGGTATAATTGATTACAATCGAGGTCCAAGTGTTGCATCTCGGAGGCGTCAGATGCAGAATGTGATACCCATTCCAACGGGACGACTCGCGCCCACCAGAATCACGCCGTCGTCGTACAAATATCACGGATGCAAGGTCACATGTCCCATGTCCCATCCTTTCCTTCTCTCCTCCTCCCTTGTCCTTGGCCTCCTTAGCCATGTCCTTCTATAGGTAGGCTTTTCCTGTGGAGTGGGTTTGGGCGAACGAACGTGCAATCCTTGACAGAAAAAACGCCACGATCGGTGATGAAGGAATGCGCAAAGGCAGCAAAGGGAAAACAGCGGACAGGAGAGAAATGACTGGGCGAGAAACGAAACGTTACTCGGCATCTCGGTAATGTAATGCTTTTGATGTTTTGGCAACGAACGAACGCACGAGCTAGGCATTTCTGTGGCCATGGATTGCATCGGCCTGTCGTTGTGCTGTCTGTGTTCGGCTTTGGATGCATGGCTTAGTTGGGTGTTGGTTGGGTGAAAATAACGAGGATGGAGGGGAGGGCTTGCCATTGGGACGGTTAGAAGTGGGAATAGGTATGCCGAATGGGAATAAGGTGGGTGAGAGGCGTGACAGACAAGCGGATTGAACAATCCGACAGAGGCGTCGGCATTGTGAAAGGGGCAATCACGTTATGAGGATTGCGGGATTGGGAGAATTGTGGGTTTCATTCAGCTTTCAGTAGTGGCATGTTCCGGTTTAGGTTTTGTTTTTGCTGTCAGATGACTGCTGGAACTAGATGCTGTGTGACGGTAACGTGCACAGAATCTGCTCCTGAGATCATGGTATTGGGATTCGGTTGCTGATCTGCTGGGAAGTACGGATTCGAAACAAGGTCTCAAACTTAACCGATGAATGTATGCGTGACAGCGGTTTGATGTGGGATCCATGATTATATTATAGTTTTAGTTTCCTCTTCCCTATTTCTTGCTATATCAAACCTCGCTATGCGCCGAATCCAAGAATTTAGAGGTATAAACGAAAATAATGTACAGCATATAGTAAGAGATAGTTAAGATCAAGCTGACGCAAATCGACTCGTGCCTCTAATCTTCTTTCCGTATATGAAAAATAAGTATGGGAACGGCATCATGACGACAGTCAAGAAAGCGAGAAGACTCGTAGCCCCTGAAGCGACCATCGAGTTAGCAATTGCCCAATCAAGCATGTTCATCGAGGAGGAATCTTACATTGATCGCCCAATTTGTGATACATTTGCACACCGAATAGCGGGAAAATTGCTATGGGATCATCAGCCTTGGCTTGTAGGAAACATGACAATTCTTGAGGTTATACATACCACCGAATGAGCTTCTCGCAAAGCTATTGGCTGCCAATGCAGATGCCCCATAGAGCGGATACGCATCGACCAAGAAGGTGAAAATGCCACTGAAGACTAGGAGTGTACTGCACGTTCCAAGATGTTAGCCACCTGACACTAGCTCTGTGCGACGGCACATGCATATGTAATGCATCATGCATGTGTGATATACAAAATCCGACGATTCTGGAGGGGCTTTTGAAGGGCTGAGATTGAGTGTGGGAGAAAGAGTCAAAATTTGCAAGGGGGTTGAAGCCATTCATATCGAGGCTGATGTTGGAATGCAGGTACGCCGGTCGTGTGAAGCGCCACTTGCGGAGCCATCGCGCCGCAGATCAATAATTTCTCAGAGTGGAATAATGAAGAAATCACTTACCCTATGCCAAAAATAGCTGATCCAATGATAGGTACGATCCAATGAACGGAACTGTAGGTCGTCCATGCAAACATGAATAGACCTACAGGAACGAGGACGGCGCCTGCAATTGCAGGAGGAAGTCGATATTCTGGTTCACTGCCACCTATCTCGCCTGTCTGCTCTTCGCGCTGCTTGATCAGTCTCGAATAGTTCTTATGCCAGAAGGGATCCGTTAATGAACCGATGACCATTCCAGCGAAGATACCCAAGAATGCCAGACCCGTCTGGGACAAAGTGAAGCCATGATTTCCTTCGAAAACGATTGGAAAGGCTCCGAAGAAGAGGTATAAGATTCCCAAAAGAATGGCTGAAAACAAGCAGAGATTTAGCACCATCGGCTCGAAGATCAGTAATTGAGCCGGTCGTAGTAAAGAGTATGCAATGGTCCTGGGAATCGATTTGTTGGTCTTCTCCATTGGAGCTTTCCAACGCTCGTCTCCAGTCTCCTTTCGAAGCTTTCGAGCTTTGCTTCGGAGTATAACAGGATGGTAAGTCTCTGGTACGAAGAGAGCAATCATACCCAGATTTATCCCTGACCAAATAAGGAGAACATAGTACGTCCATCTCCAAAGCGCATATTGGTTGATGAAGCCGCCAATGAGAGGACCGATGGAAGGCCCAATGAAAGGAGATCCGGTATATATCAACATGGGAAGCTGAAGCGTTTCGCGATTGAACATGTCTCCAACAGTACCTCCAGCGACGGAAAGGAATGCGGATCCTGCGAGACCATCGAAGAAGCGAGCTACGAGCATTGTCTGGATGTTCCGAGCAACGGCTGACGGGATGATCCAGATGATGAACATGGAAAACGAGACAAGGTAAATTGGACGACGGCCATAAAACTCTCTACAAGATTGTCAGTAATAGAACTGGAAATAGGTGAGTTGCACTTACGACAAAGGTCCCAGCAGCATCGGGCCAAGCCCCAAACCCATAATGAATAGGGAAAGGCCCAATGTCGCGACCTCCCTGGACACATGGAAATCTTTCTCGATCTGAACATATGTCGACGTGTATATAGAGGACGTGCAAGTCCTAAAACACAGTCAGCGAATGTGTCCAACCAAATTTCCGTGTGGTTTCTCTGAGGCTCTTGCTTATTCGGACCTGCAGCCTCACCACGGTTTCTCGGACGTCCGAAGCCACGAACTCCCTTTAAAGGACCTCTTCCGCACAACACAACAAGAAAACTTGTCACTTACACACAGAGCGAACTCGCGCTCACAATGATAACCACCAACCACTTCCTCGCCAATGGCATACACCTGGGGCACATCGGATCGTTATCCCCACCATCCCAACGCACTTCGAACGGATCCTTCTCTGCGACACCTCCCTCTACATCCATCTCCCCCTCCAACGTATCCTCATCATGGTCATCACAGCCATATCCATTATTCGACCTCATTCGAGTGACTGAGCGGAGAGACACCGAGCCCACTCTAGCCCGCGAATTCGATCGACTGTTCGTCATTGACCCAGCCCCAGATATCGGCGCGAATTCTTTGTTCGGTGGTAGATCGAGCGTCGAGTCGTCCGTTGGAGACACCGTCTTGTCCTCGTCGTACTTCTCGCTCATGTCTGCAGCTGCCATTGTGTTTTTCGTCCAGTTCGAAGCTGCCAGAAAGTGGGATATATTCAAAGTAGTGCGATTCCAGCTTGAGCTACCACAGCATACCGTCCTCGAGCTTCCTCATATACCAGCTTAAGTCCGCTTGATAATCGGCGTACATTCACACGAACAGGAAAGCCGAAGGAGAAGAAGGAATATCTCACATCCTCATACATTTCCTCCCTCTCGGACAGAGGGTGCCATCCAATTGTTGGTGCTCCTCGTCTTCCCTGCTCCTCGAGTCTCGCCGCCCGCTCGCCGCGTCAAGGGAAGAGATCCACATATTGCTGCGGGCAAGGGAGATGCTGATTCGTCTGATTGCGAACCAAGCTTTTGAAAGGTGGGATTAGCGTGAGGATGTTGGTCATTTCTCCGTCTGCTTAAAACCGATTTATGCCCGACGATTGATAATTCCGAAATCTCGAGAGTCAACTTCCTCTCTGCATCCCCAGGCTCACCACCCGTCACTCACCCGCTCCCACTTGATAGGCTATCATTTGTCATTGTTCACTGCCTTCTTTTCAGCCAATCAATGCATCGCTTCCTTGCATGCGGGTCAATTCGACTTGGCGCATCACATCTTCTCATCGCACATTTGGCTGCAAGTGCGTCACCACATTCTGATGACAAAGCAAGTTGGGAGCTCGGCTCGCTCTGCATTTCATGCATCAAGTTTGCAGCACCTTGACGGGTGTGACGGCTGCATGGGGCATGGTCAAAGCGAGCGGGCGAGAGCGAGTTCGGCGCATTCGGCGCACCAGCCACAGCGCGTAATTGTTCTTCCGAGGATTCGGGATAAACAGGAGGTGAGCCGGAGGGCGTTCGGAAGATGTCGGGCTGGGAGGATCGCGGGGTAGTGCGGAAGAGGGGCGCAGTGTGGGAAAGAGGGGAAAGTTGGGTAAGGAGTTACGGAGCCTTTGATTGGAGAGAAGGAGAAATGAATGATTGAAAGCGGAAGGTTCAAGCGGACGTCTATCAAGGGAGGATAAGCGTATGGCGGGGAAGTAAGTCCGTCGCCTTGTTCCCAAGCGTACCCCCTTTTTCTTCTCGCTTTGAAGCGAGAGCGAGAGCGAGCCCAGAACGTCACCTTTCCTCAGAAAGCCTACGAGTATTTTCGAACATCAAGCAGTCTTTTATTTTAGATTCAGCAAGCAGATATTGCTAAGCTGTCTAGATTCCAAATAGTTTTGGACATTAGCACAAACTTATATGTACCATTCAAGAGCATCGCTTTTCGCTTAATATGAACACTGGTTTCATCTCATCTCATCTCATCCTCACCACTCTTCGAGTCTTGCATCCTATCTCCTCTCATTACTATCCATCGCTATCAAGTTCTCTCAAACCCTCCCGTCCTATCCAACTCGCTGTCAATACCCATCTTACTCCTATTCTTCCCGAAAACCGATGCAATCTCTCTTCTCTTATCTCTTTTAGAAGGTCGTTTAATACAAAACACAATATACTGTAAGATCGCACAACACAATAGAACACAATAATAGAACACAACCCAGCCCACCGAGCGTCAGGCTGCAGATTCATTCATCCCATGTGCGTGTTTTTTTTTGTTGGATGTGGGATCGAGTAGGGAGAAGTCGTGCTAGGTTGTTTTTATGCTTGGGTAAAGGGAGGTGGGAGGTGAATTAGGTGGTGGATGGGAGAGGAAGGGGAGGGGATAGGATCTGGGTTAGTTTTTTCACTTTTGTTTAAAGAGTAGGAGAGGCTTTGTTTGTTGTGTTACGGTGACGTGAGGTGATATGCGGTGATGTTTGCGTGAGATAAAGAGTGGGTGTTTGGGGTTGTTTAGGGTAAGTTTTGAACTTGGATTCGGGTTTTGGGTTTTGGGTTTTGATTTTGCAGAAGGCTAGTTGTGGTGGTTGCCTAGCACAAGGGTTGAGAACGAGGACGGTGCGCAGTATTTGTGTCAAGTGTGCCATCCATTACCCGGATCAAATTTCTGTTGATTAATATCTAGTTGATCTGAAGATTTCCGACTCTTGATATTCATTGAAGCAGTACATCTCTATTCATTTGTTTATTCTTTCTATCGTTCCTCGTATTCATTTCTGTACGGTACTGTACTGTGTCCCACAACTCCTGTCCCAACACTTGCTGCATGCATCTCAAGTCGAGCCCGAATTATCTGCACACGAGAACGCACTCCCTATATCATAGTTAGCTTCAAGGAACCATTTCACTACTCAAAAGAAGAGCAAGAGAAAGAACAAGAGCAACTCACCAATCTGATTATCAGCATACGCATCAATAATCAACTGCACCGTCCCATACGTCCCACCCACGCACAAGAACGCCCCCAACAGCGGCAAAAAGCAATGCGCATAGTACAACGCCTGCTGTTGCAGACTCCCCTTCCTATAAGCGCCATGATCATACAACCACAAGAACCCCGGGAGGGCGATCGCTATGGGAGCAAAACAGATGGATCCGGTAAGGGCGATCAGATAGTTGAAGATAGGAATCGCTTCCGCGAGGATGAAGGAGATGGACGCGAGGCCGCAGGTGCAGGAGAGCCATGTGATCCAGTGCACAGCAGTGTTCTTCTGCAAGTGTTGCGAGTTCCGCAAGATGCGGACGAAGAGGTATTTCGCAGCGACGTGGAGGTAGAGACACGCCGAGACGATCAGGCCGATGAGTCCAATTCCGTACGAGACTTTCTTAATGGTGGGCCCTGCGGAACCGAGAGAGGGAGAGGCAACCCATTGGCCGCACCAGCGGTAGACGACGAGGGAGAAGGAGAGGTAGGCGGCGTGCACGAGCGCCATGCATGAAAACAATGCTTTCCTGTAATCGCGCGGATTTCGCATCTCGGAGATGACGGGTAAGAAGGCGGAGGTTCCGGCCGAGGAGACGAAGATGGTTGCTGAGGCGGTGATGCCGGCGATGAAGGTTGGATGGGCAATGACAAAGTATCCGAGTTCGTAGTCGCCGGTTTGAGGGGCTGAGGCGGGACGGTCGAGGGTCGTGACGGCGATCACGACGATGAAGACGGCGGTGAAGATGCTGAGGAATCCGGCCCAGGTGAGCCAGCCGATCTGGTGGAATTTGCGGACCGAGGCGGTACCTGCTACGACGATTGTGGCGATGAAGGACCACCAGACTGTGCAAGCTGCGTGCGTGGAGAGGGCATTGAGACCGATGGATACACCTAGGATGCCGGAGCCGGCGCAGAGGATGTAGGCAATGAGGAAGAGAGCTCCAGTTACTTCTCTAAGAATGGGACCGCCGAGAACAAAAGCCATGTCGGCGATGGAATGGCATCCTGGATGAGCGTTTCGGAAGTCTCCTTGAACCATTGCCGTGTATGTGTTGAGAGCTCCCCAACCAATGACAGAAAGGGCACCACCAACAGCACCCAAGCTATACATGGCAGTTGGGATACTCAAAACTCCAGTTGCGAAGATTACTGCAGGACTGTTAGCTTTGTGTCTCGTCGATCGGTACCACAGTCCCACCCTTCAAGAAAATGACTGAAGCTCGTGGCCACCCCACAGTTCGAAAGTCGACACCCTCGTGAGTCTTCTTGAAGACCTCATTTTGTTCCAATGGGTCCTCAACATCTGGGTAGTATGTCTCTACAACACCTCTTCTAGTCTCCGGATGACCCTTCTCGTCATCCGAGCTGTTGTTCTTGATGGATCCTGCTCTGAAAGACATGATGCTCAATGATTGACCTTGACGTGAGAGTTGAAGTAGGGAACAAGAAACACGCGGAACAGGAGAAGGGGAAGATGACCATAGATATATGAAAATATATGACAGACGATCATATCATAGATATAGACAAGTGGTAGGAACAAATCCCGAAACAGCGGTCCAGATAAGCTCTCCCCATATCCCCATGGAAGTAACTTTCCACGAGGTTACGGAACGGATTATGCAAGAGATAAGGCTGGTACCGGCACGTCAGGAAAAGACGACTCTGGATCTCTTGGAGTTATTCTGACTGGGTCCCCTCAAGTGATGGGAGAAGCAAGCGTGCTGCGAACTGATCAGAGCTCCGAATCTGACAGTATTCTTATCACAAGTTGCAAGGGGAACTCTGTTATCTGCCGAGTTGAGAGGGGGGGAGGACGAGGGAATTGCCCGTCGCGATGCACAGCGGAGATCCGATAGCCATGGGGCAAGGAAGCAAGCATGCGCGATGATGAGACTGAAACATCGAAAGTGGGAGCTCGACCTAAGTCCAAAGTCCTGTACATTGCATGTGCGCAACTCGCGGCATGAAAGAGTCGCGATGGAGCATTGGAGCACTCCTTCCCATGGCATTGGGAGAGGGCCAACTCCCAACCGGATGGATCCGATCTGTGTTTGACGATAACGAATGTTAAAAGTTCGCGCGGTTTCGTTTCACGAAGTGGCATGCAAGAGCCGGAGAGTTTGGGGTGACTGAGTCAGCAATCAAGGGGTCGACTTGCCCGATCTTGATCATCCAGGAGCGTGAATATTCCCCGATAACATCCATTTCTCGAGCATCAAAAGACACAGTCCTTTCTGTTGGTTTGCAGTGAAGTGGCGTTCTCTATTTTGGGCGTCATCTCTATTGAGTTGTTTCCTGATCACTGACGGCATTCAGGTAGTAAGGCACGTGAGAACCTCGTCAACTTCGAGTCACGAACTGGAATGTCAGAGTTGACTGTTGATGTATGCCGCGCTTTTCCAAGCCTACCATCTCTCGAGTGCGTCGTGTATTTCATGAATTTCCTGATGCGAGACATACGCCTCATTCGAGAAAGAAACATTCGCTCGTCGCTAGGAGCATATCCACCTTGAGGGTTATAATGTGTTGAATTATCATACCGAGGTAACTGCGCCGTCCCCATGATATAGAAGGGAAGTTATAGAAAAGGTCCATACGCTGCCATTTGGCTAACTCATCTTTCCAGACCTAGATGATAAGTACTTTACCTTGTCACCCTCCACATGAGCCCAATGCTAGCTGTCCTCGTACTCTCAGAATAGCGACATTGTTATTTCTCCACCTTTGACTTGAGTCCAGAATCCAGTCATTTGCTCAATATTTGACAATAGGGGGAGCGAAGAACGATGCAGGCTCTAATTCATCGCCGATAGGCAATGAATCGAAAGGAGGCTCGAACGGTTGATGCTATCTCAAAGCGAGAACATCCGCTTTCCCCTCGTGTCTCGAGCCGTGACTAAGGTCGAGTGTATACTTATGTACCACGTCCTGAGCCGCTCTCTTCTCGCGGAGATTGAAGTGGTTTTATTGTTCTATCAATTGTATTCCTCATCTAATGTCAAATACTCTTGCTCAAACATGCGTGCCAAGCCGGAAAATGTGGTTCTCAGAACGACTCTTCGAAAGCTTGTCTGCGCAGCGAACTGTTCAAATCTTGGAATTTCTCCCTGTGTTGCGCAAAAACTCACACCAGTATCTCCGCCTTGAGTGGCAAGCGTCCATGATGGTTGACGGTGATTGCATGCCTCGTTCTCAATTGTATGAATCCTCCTTCGCTCTACTCGTTTCTATGTTCTGCAACATCATGTCGCTACTGCGAAGAAATGGAATCGTCTTGTCGAGGAACGGATTTATTTTGTGGAACAAGGAATCATCGCCGTTAGCAAAATAAGCATTCAAGGTGGTGCTTCCATGGCCAGACAACCCACTTGTGCTTCGCCCCTCGTGCAAAGGTAATTGCAAACTTACTGCCGCAAAATGTGGACACAGGTATGGACACTGGAGATACTAGCAAGACGAAGCACCATTCCGATTTTGAACCCAGTACTGCAAGCTAAGGAATCTCCAAGGTGTTGCTGACACTCCAAAGATAGGTACGAAGCCGGCCATGCATATGGTCATGCGATAATCTGCTTCATGTGTGCTGTCATTGGAGTTTTCATGATCAGCAATATCATGTCCAAGTTTTCCAAGAGATCGAGTCCAATGTCGCTTCTAGTATGACCTTGTTGAAAGGTATGATGTCCTAGGTGAGTAACTCGTGTGTCGAGGAACAGGGCAGGGTCCCGAGTGCCGGGAGTGAGAATGAGAGTGTGTGATGCTTACGAAAGCGTTCCCCTGATGGCGTGAGAGATGCAAGGCAGCGAGGTTCAAAATTTTCAGTTTGTTTGCTTGCCGAAGATAGTCGTGCAAGTGGATTGTGGAGTAGTGGCTATGCATGTATGGGAAAAGGGGATCCAAGTGGGCACCACCGGATTCGGTCTTGATTGTTCATTGTTGGCTACTTTTCTATTGGTGTCTTTCGGTCGAGCTGAAACTTTGTACTTGTAGGGAAGCAAAAGTGTGCTTCGGACGTACGTTCGTAGCGAGGTCCCGTTTCAGTGCCCAGCAAGTGAGGTGGGACGATCATCCTTTACCGTGAATTGAGTCTTAAGTCGACGGAAATAAAATCCTGCTAATTGTTGGTTGCTGCTTTCTTGGCGTGGTTTTCAGCTTGTGGTTGAGCTGAAAACTTGTGGCTGGTATAGTCGATTTTTGGATTTTATAAGGCGGGGAATTGCGAGGAGAGAGCATGTTGAAGAGAATTTTGGGGAGTATTGGAGACTGGGATGGTATGCATATGGCAAGGAGATCAGTCTTCCAACCGATGATCGAGTCTTAGTGGACGAAGACGAGGTGTTATTGGTTGCGGCTTCCTGTGACCCTGTCCCTGAGCTGAAAGTTTCCTTCTCCGAACGTTCTTAGGTCAAGAAAAGGATGCCGTGCAAACATGCAAGCAAGAGCGTCGGGCCTTCCAACGATGTGGTATTGGTCGCTTTTCCCCCCCCCTTGATTCCTTTGTGTCTGAGCTGATTCTAGGTCCAGAACGGGTTGCCATGCAAACATGCAGCAAGAGATGCAGCCAAGAATCTAGAATTTTCAATGACTCAGTCCGAGTGGCCCGCCACGATCTTGTATTAGTGGCTTCTTCGTCGTGATCTTTTTGTGCCTGAGCCGAATTCTTTGTTGCTTCCTCAATGCACAGATCCTCAGGAGACTTTTCAGTTCCAAGAGATGTTGGCATGCAAGTGTGCGGCACAATACCATTTTACAGGTCCTCCAACCGCCGCAAATTTCTGATGGCAACTTGGTACATGAATCTTCGTTGTTGACTTGCATTTCGTCTGCACTGCACCAGATGGAGTAAGATCAGGAACAAGATCACGCCATTTGAGCGCCACGATGTTGTAACGATGCTCTTACCCCCTTTCAGAGACATTGCCTCTCCCTTACCAGGTAATTACTCAGGTATGTAGCTGTCTGCCGAGGAGCTGAGGAAGTACACGTGACGTATCAAATGTCCTCACTTGACTTCGAACATTCTTCCAGTCCTGAAAGAGTTTTGTTGCACGTCGCAAGAGGCCAAAACGAAGGCGCAGGCTAAGTACTCATTTCCTACACCCTCACCATCAATATTCGGGTCTACCCTCAACGCCACTGTTCCAAATCCTTATCTCAGCGATCAAAAGTTTCCTAATGATCTATAGATGCTATATCTGCTCTGGCTTGATATTTGCAACTTTTGTTGTCGGTAAATTGATGATATTGGGCCTAAATACCCTCGTTGATTATATATAAAAAGGAAGAGAATCGACCGAAGGTGAGCAGATCGCGAAGTCACACACACGAAAGGGGAAATGTAGCACGTGATAGCCGCTAAGGTAGCGCAGCGATCAGACCTCATTCTCCACAGACCCCGCAAACCCAGAGACCTCCACAACCAACTTCTTCTCAGCACATCCTCGACCACGTACGGATAGATACGGCTCTCCGACTTGCAGCATCAACAAGGCCGGACGGTACGGGAATACCTTCACTATGCTTGACGCTCTTCGCAGTCTCGCTTCAAAATCTTCAGCGCCGCGCTAATGTGGCGCATGATGATTGGACCGAGGTCGAAGGAAGACGCATCACACCACCACATTTCCTCTTTCAGACTGCCGAAACAGCCACAATTCGTATCTCGAAGCCCTAATGCCCACGAGGTCAGCCGAACTCCCCTCAGCACGCAGACTTTCGGAGCTGATGCAGACCGTAGATTTGATACGAAAGCGGCTGCCCCGCCGTCGATAAGGTTCGAGGGCGGTCAGCCTTCTCTCAGACCTCGCCCTGATGCTTCCGGGGCGGAGAGCCTGCCTGAATGAGTTGGAAACAGCACGCCAAGTATTGGAAAGATGCAGGAGGCTTGTAAACGAATCCTCCTGGATCCAAGATCATGACGGAACATTCGTTTCTCCGCCTTTGATCCACTGTTGAGGCGCTTACGAGGCGTTTACAAGACGCCACTGTCTTCACCGTCCCTGTGTTATGCAGCGCATGATTCGAGACATGCGTCCCAGCGTCCACTTTCGCACGGGGCTGCCCGTTTTTGCCAACAATGTGTCAGCAATCAGCTGAGAGACACCGACGACAAGATGATGCGAAGGAGCGAATGATGACATGGCTCTCGACCAGAAATATCGCATTAGCTGTCTTGGGGTCCTAGGGCTACCTCGGAACCTGTTCCGAATCTTGCTTTGGGACAAATTTGACGACACACGACACCACTATCAGTTGCCGTCTGTTGCTAGTGAACCGTACTGTAGCGTCAGGATGTGCTACAAGGTTTCCGGGCACTATTTTCATCATCGGGAGGCGACTCTGCTTTCTGAAGGAACTGAGCTAGGCTCGCTGTCGTTGGGGTAAACCATGGTTGTTGTCGTATCTTGCTAGTTATGCTTATTTCTCCTTTGCATACGAGATCCCAGTCTTTCGGGTTTCTTTCATCTCATCCTGTCGGCACCTGACCCTGTCAGCTTACCCGTCACAGCGTCAAAAATTTGCAATGGCCCACCTTTCACTGGCAGAGCTCTTCTTAGCGATGTCTGTGGTTGGTGCATCATGCGATCGTTCGATCAGATATCGCACCGCGCCCTGACATTGCAGCTCTCGAAGGCCCTGAAATCTTAATCGAGAAGCTCCACGGAAAGTACGGGTCAGCGTATTATTTGCTTGTCCTCGCAAGGACAGCTTCAACATATGCATGTCCTACCATTTACCTCTCTCCTTCAGCCCAAAAGGGCGACAGCCTCGGTCTTCACCTGTTAGGGCAGGCTATGGCACCCTCCCGATTCGCGAAGTACTCGGGTACATTCCTACGCATTGATCGCTTGAATAAATGTCCCAATTACCAAGGCTCCACTTCTCGCGAACTTTGTTAGCACACATTTTATGCTTCAAGATTATACGATCGCGATCGCGATGTGCCTTTTGCAGACTGCTAGCACATTGATATGACATGCCTTTATTGTCACCGTATAGTAAGTTTTATCGATTCTGCAAGCCATTCTCCAACTTCATACATTTCGTCCAATGACAACCACCTCTCGCAACTATCTCGACTCTCACGTCTGCCTCTGCCGCCTAGGTTCGACCCCAGGAAAGCCACGCCTGAGCTCAACTACGCCTCTCCCAACCGTCACTTGACCCACCAGGTGATCAGGCTCCCCCCAGCCCTTTCATTTCACTGTTCCTCAGCAACGCTAAGTCATATCTCAAGTTCTAGAATTAGAAAGGACCGGGATTACCAACGCGAGTGCGATCGGTATCCAGCTCAAAGAACAGTTATCGTTAGGAAGCGTTCCGATGTACTATTTTGTCGATTGGCGAAGCTGTACTATGGGTTGTATTTAGCCTCTCAATTTCCCTCAATCTATCTCATACCAGCATCCTCTCTTCTCTCCATAGGAGATCACTATCGCTCAGGATGAGGCTCGTTATTTCCTTGGCACATGCTTTCCTAGCCTCGCTTGTTACGGCACAAAGTATGTTTCTAGCGACATTCCTCCTATTCGTCGATTCGCTACTAACATAATTTTGCAGCTGACTACCCAGAACTTCCGGTGCCATTCTTGGTCACCAGTGTAAGTTATACATCTCAATGGTCTCGAAATGTGGATCAACTCAAAATCCTGAAGTCCTACCTGATTACTCCGTCTTCCTGCCTTTCATAATGTCTCGATACCATTTCACGCCAATATGCCGCTTATATCGTTTTCTTTTCACTGTGCGACATTGGTTTCAGCTGTCCTAATCCTCGTCTGTCTGCAATAGTCGCCTGTGACCCCGCTGCCCAACGGTTTTCCTTGGGGAGTCAAGACTGCTAATAATACCAATGCTTGTAAGTACCATCACCTAGTTGACTTTTGATGTATGGCCTAACGCTAATTCGTTTGTAGTGAGTAAGTTCCTTTGATACCTTCGGCCATACTCATCCATGATAGGCGCGCTAACATACACTTTTCTCAGCCGGTAAGGATTCCGACACATCTAATATGTCTCAACCATGACTGACAAGAAGCATAGATCCACCAAATACTGGGTAAGCGACTTCCGCGCTCTGGCTACGAAAGTCATCTGATTTGGTTTAGTGTCATAAGAGCCTATGATTTCACTATAAAACGGGAGAAGAAGTCTCCAGATGGGTATCAAAAGGACGTGTTAATAATTAATGGTCAATTTCCGGGCCCCCTGATCGAAGCCAACTGGTAAGGCCATCTTCACTCAATATGCAGACTCGCGCTGATTCAATCTAGGGGAGATACCATTCAGGTCACGGTTCATAATGCAATTACCGGCCCTGGAGAAGGCACTGCTCTACATTGGCATGGAATTCTGCAGAAAACCTCACAGTAGGTCACTTCCTTTGAAAAATGTATCAAGATCCTAACACGTAAAAGGTGGATGGATGGTGTTCCCGGCGTTCAGCAATGTCCCATTCCTCCCGGAGGAAGCTTCACGTACACCTTCTTGGCCGATTTGTACGGCACTTCTTGGTATCATTCGCATTACTCTGCACAGTATGCGGGTGGAGCTATCGGTCCAATGATTATTCACGGACCTACGACTGTGCCTTACGATATTGGTATTTTACTTCCATTTCTTTGCTATAGGAGAGGCTGACAATAGCAACAGATAAGGGACCAATACTTTTGACCGATTGGTTCCACCGTGACTATTATAGCATTGTCGAAGACGTCGTTGGCACTGATGTTACCAAAGTTGTAAGTCAATCTTGCAAGGAAGGATATGACAATGAACTCACGTGGATAAAGGGACCGAACTCGGATAATAATCTCATTCAAGGACGAAATAACTTCGACTGCACTACAGTCACTGCAGGAGATCAATCACCATGTAAAAGCAATGCCGGAATCACGAACTTCAGATTCAGCCCAGGTAAAGTGCATAGGCTGAGACTTATCAACGCCGGTGCGGAGGGTATGCAGAAGTTTTCTCTTGATGGCCATAACATGACTGTTATCGCGAATGATTTTGTCCCTATCCAGCCATATGAGACGCAAGGTATTCAAAATCATCTCAACAAGCTAATAGCGACTAACGAAACTAGTTGTTACGTTGGGCATCGGGCAAAGAACCGATGTGCTAATCACGGGACTCCCAGGGGCAACTGGATCTTACTTGATGCGTTCTTCCATCGCAGCATTCCCATGTTCATTCAGTAACCAACACGACGCAACGGCAATTGTCTACTATCTCCATGACGATCTCGCCTTAGGAACACCTAACTCCACTGCTTGGCCTGCTTGGACTAACTCGGTGAACACTCCAATTTGCGCAAATGTGAGTCGATGCACCTGCCTTAATAGTAGCTATCTAACAGATATCAGGATCCTCTGACAGATACGGTGCCCTGGTTTCCCATCACTCCAGATCCAGCACCACCCGTGACTCAGGTGGTTGACATCGAGTTCGGGCAAAATGCCAGCGGAAACTGGGTTGTATGTCTCCTTATCCCCTAAACTTCTCTTTCCTCATCTGACGCCTAAACAGTGGACCATGAACGGTGAATCCTTCCGAGCAAACTACAACCAACCGATCCTCCTCCTCTCCAAAACCGGCAACAACAGCTACCCCTCCGACCCTCAATGGAACGTCTACAACTTCGGCTCCAACTCCTCTGTCCGAATCCATATCACGAACCCGGGATTCCTCGCGCACCCAATCCATTTACACGGCCACAACATGTTCGTCCTCGCCGAAGGGACTGGCACCTGGGACGGGTCCACGGTCACCAACCCCTCCAACCCGCAACGCCGCGATGTCCAGCTCGTGCAAGCGGGCGGGTATCTAGTATTGCAACTCACGGCGGATAATCCCGGGGTGTGGCCACTGCATTGCCATATTGCCTGGCATGTGTCTGCTGGGTTGTATATTAGTGTTATGGAGCGGCCGGATGATATTGCGAACTTGCCAATTCCGGCGATCATGGCGCAGACGTGCAGGGATTGGGCGGCGTTTACGAACTCGACGGTCGTGGATCAGATTGATTCGGGGTTGTAACTAACTACTTTTGTCTTGTGTCTAATGTCTTATTGGTTGGTCGGTTGGTTGGAAAAGGATTGGAATGGGTGAGGATGGGAAAATGAAATTTAATGTCAAATGAGTTATGAGATGTTTACCGAGTATCTGTATCTAGCTATCTACGTTGGCACGCGAGTGAATGAGCCGAGTTCTTGCATCGGAAGTAGTGATTTGAATGTATCCTTTCACTTCACCTCACTTCACTTCGCTCTTCAAATGATCCATATGGATTGCGTCGCCTATTCCTCCTTTTCCTCCATATCCTGCCAATCTCAACTCTCCTCTCACCCCCTCCTCAGAGCTTAGACGTACGGCAGTGATGAAGATGGGGACGGGAACGATTTAGTGGTAGCTCAAGGCGGAGCGAAAGCAGACATGCGGCTGCTTATAGAAAATCCCACATTTTTATATAAATTTGGTATAGTGTATAATATATCGTAAACTAGTTGTCACAGACGAAGGGCTGTAGTGAGTATGGTGGTGGTAAATATGAATAATCAATGGTAAGGCCTGACGTAGCCAGGCCATATATATACAGTATGGATGGTCATGTGACCACTGTGCAGGCAGTGGCGTAACAAATCCCGTCACCTGATCTTGTGACTTTGAAGAGAGTGTTGGGACTAGGTGTACGCTGTGCACCTATAGTTTATATATCTGATGTATATATTGACTTAGCTCTTCTGAAACCACAAAATCAAGTCATCAAACTCCAACTACATTTTGCAACAGAGAGTTCAAATCGACTCCAGTTCTAAAAACCTAATGCTTCTAGCCTACCCTACATTTTCATATGGCTACCCCCATCACAAATAAGTGAGCACGTGAACCGAGCCTCACCGATCTCGTCAGGCTGTAATTTTAGGCTGCTCCCAACAATCACGCCTTTGATTTTCACTTATCTTTCTGCTCCAAAGTTTGTCACCGGCAGTCAGGTCATTGTCTGGCCTCAATTATACACCATCATGGGTGCGCAAATCAATGGTACTTGGAACCTAGATCGTTCAGCCTCGGACATTGTGTCTATCGGAATAGGTGCTATTAAAGCAGCGGCCGATGACAATGTACAGATCCTGCCTATAATTGCCTGCACAAAATTCGGCAATACGATTGCCATGTGCGACAGCACCATCAGGATCATCGAGAATAAAGTTGTTCCAACTCCAGAATCCCGGGTTATCTCATTTCTGAAGGCAACGCTGAGATTTTCCCCTAGGGATTGTGTGTCCGACTTTGGTCGGACGCATGCAGGGATTCGATTCTTATGTCTAGCTGCAGCTCTAATATCGTCGATGAAGATATCCGCTGCTCGAGATTCACTTTACGAGTTGTTGAAAAGTTCCTCCAGCGAACTTGATGCAATCCCATCATCTAGACACCTCGGAGATCTGCTCAGCGCCCTCGAGCCACGATGTGCGGCTTCGGGATTCACTGATATTACCTTACGTTGGCATTCAAAGCTATGTTTCCAAGGGATGATGACTTCCACAGAGCCAGCTGGCGTTTTTCCAGATCCTAAGGGGCTTAAAGATCTAGTGGATGCCTTCCGTCAACTCCACCGTGTTGGAGAGGCATCCGTGACTAGAGTCATCATTAGGACAAGAGGTTGTTCAGCTTGGGTAGCATCCTTTACGGAATGGTGTCTCGGTGTGCCACCTGCAATATTCACTCACGATGGACGACAGGTATCCGGCCAGAGTCATCATGACGTTTGCATAATTCATCTTCCAACAAATGGGACAAGTGCCGGGTTCGACTTAAGGATCGACCACAGTATTCGAGACTTTGAGGAGCTTTTGGCTGATGACAACGCCAACCTAAAATACCCGGTCGACACGCGATGGAGAGGATTGCCATCCATTGACGAATATGGCAGGTGGCTATTATTGAGCAGTGGGCTTGGCTCGAAAGAAAACAAGCAGGCATTTGAACAGCTTATTCCCTACGCAGTCGACCAGGTCGTTACGGAATTGAGATTTTCAAGCTTTCATCCATTCGACTATAGACGCGGACTCGAGAGCTGGTACTCTTCTAGTCGATATCTTCATGCAGGGACACTACATACTCACATGGCAAATGACATCAATGATCTCTGCCTGTATCCGTATCCTCGTGTTGAGCTGATCCGGTCAATGGTTTGTCGCTTGACCGGATTGGCCGACGCGGACCCTTGGGATCGACTAAAAAAAGGCAATCTCTTGAATCTACCACTCATGAGAGATCGCCTCCTTGAACTAAGGAAAAGCTGTGGCTGCTTTGCGTGCCGAGGCGTCAACCCTATGGAAGATGTTGTACACAGGCCCTGTGAACGGAATGCATTCCTGGACAAAATATCAGTTGTCATCGCCGATATTCTCGCACTGTCTCTTTTCATATTCCCTGATGATCTCCGGATCGTAATTCCTAGACGCCATGACCAAAACAAATTCCGGGACTTCAGGGAGACCATATCACGCATTGTTTCAAGAGGGGGCCCCAGCGTTTCTGACCCTCAGACGTTGCTGGACTGGACGTTAACGTTAGTAGGCCATGATGTCTCTACCGAGATTAGAGCCGATAAATGGGTTGCTTCATCGAAAATAGGGCAGGCGGTGTGGCCTACTATCTTCGAAACCTACGAGCCTATGAAGTACGGCTTCCTATCCCTATCATTTCATCGTGGTATATTCCATTACGAAGGAGAGAAATATACTCTTGTTGAAGCCTTTGAGAGTGATAATGAGGTGGAACTCGTGGCACAGAACATCGATTCCCTGGGAGTTGACAAACCTCAGAATCAGTTTCCGAACCTCCGCGCTGAGTGGCGCGTTCGAGTCGAAGATGATGTTCTGAAAGCAAGCCTGGCACTGGCCGGTGCAGAGGGTTCCTTACGATATGCTACTGTCTCGCCAGGCCGAGCTTTGGCGAACCTGTCGAGCGCGTTGCTTTTTGAGAGTTGTCCTCACGATGCCCACGAAATCCTCCGAGATCCCGATCCATATGCCGCTTACGCACACCCAATCGATCCTACGAAGCTTATTCGGTTCGCAGATAATGAAGTTGGTGTCGTGGCAGTTGTTGCGGTCAGTGCAAGTTCCGGTCTTCGATTCCTCTCTCTTGCTTGTGGTGATTGGTACGCCCCAGTCGTGCTGCGTGGGGATGCATGTTTGTCATGTTGTCTGAAAATCTGTCGGAAGAGCATGTACCCCTTTCTTGTTCTGTAACTTAGAATGTGCCGCTCCAAAAAATGTGATCTAACTCGGAAACTCTCCGTAAAATGTCAGCTTGTGCGTGTAAAAGCGATGCTTCTGGAAATCCACACTCGGTACGGAGGCAGTGAGTGAAAGTTTGAGGAATTCGAATAGAGCTTAAATTGGTTTTTGGGGTCGGAATTGAACAGTCGACTTTGCTCGGGCGGTGATGAGCTTCGTTGTTGTTTTGGATTATTGATGCGGGAACCCGTCGGATTATCGAATAGATAGATGCATTCTCTGCGGCAACCTTATCGCTTATAAGGGGTTATCACGTGGGTCGAGCAACAGCCACAAACTTAGTAAATGATTATATGAATGATGTTACGTTGTCATTACCTAAATAGTATGGGAAATGTGGGATCAATTACCTCTAACCAAAAATCGTTAGTCATTGTGACTTGAAAGTACTGATCTCGTATAGCGACCTCGCATGAATTTATGTTCTATAGCAGTCACAAGGCTTATAATGATTTCGAGTATAGTAGTAAGGCCTTAAAGCTCGGGTAAGACTCATTTATAAGTGTTAGGAGTAATAAGAGCTCGATAGTAAAGTTGTGGTGAAGGAACTCTACTATACTATAAATAGAGACTTGATGCAAATTAAGCGTGAGGGCGACGATGCGAATGTAATTCTCTAGTGTCACAAGAAATGGGCGTTGCAGTGGTGATGAAGAGCTTGAAGTGCTAGAGAGGGTACTGCCGGCCTTAAGTAGGGCCGAGTACGTGACTAATGCCAAGGCACAGTAGTGCAGAGCAGCTATAGTGCAACATCGAGTAAGAGGATACAAAATATTTAGAGGCGGCTATAGAATGCGATTTATATAAAAATATTAGAGGTATCGATGTGTGCATAGAGTTTGAGATATTTAAAGTCAAAGTACTTATTATTTTTCTCGGCACAGTGAGTTTCTCGCTACCTAGGGATGGACGTTACAGTTCTTGCTGTGCTTTCTGATGCATCACGTGATCCGAGCAAGACCTCGGGACTGATCAGTGATCACATCACACAGCAATGGTAAAAGATCAACAGGGTATATTGATGCTTCTATTGTAATCATTTCCCTTTCAGAGGCGCATTTACAAGCCAGAAAACTGTGTTCTTGGTACGTCGGCGATGAAGCCAATTTCCAGACATTTCATGTACGTATATGTTCGCGTTGCATCACAGCTTCCTTTTCAAGTCATTGATCCATATGACTAAGACACGGCTCTACACTCAGCACCTCGCATAAGCATCAAGCACAACCAATGAAAGACTCTCAAAGTCAGTTTTACCCCTGAGCATCACGTGAGGCCACAACAAGACCTTGTCTCGGCATGATTCTTCAGCGCAGTAAAACTTTCCCAAACAGTAGTATAGCTCCAAGATCTAGATTCAATTTAAATCTTGAGGCAACAAATAACGTAAACGTTGAATTAGCTTCGCATCATGATCTAGTAAGACTTTAGCACCCCTGCTTCACCTTACACCCGAAGCTTAAAGCTGACATCCTGTCATTAAGCGAACTCAAATATACATGCTCAACTCACTTCATCTCGACATCCTCCCTCGTCACCCCTTCTTTTCCTTTTCACATTTCGTTCCATATATCTATTCAGGATGGCGAGTCACAATTTCAAAGCCATCATAGTTGGTGGTTCCGTAGCTGGACTCACCCTAGCTCACACCTTCGAGCGAGCAAACATCGACTACATACTCCTCGAAGCACGCGACACCATCTCGCCTCAACTCGGCGCTTCGATCGTTATCATGCCAAACGGTGCCAGGATATTGGATCAGATGGGACTTTATGAGGAGTTGAAAGAGACGATCATGACACCTATGGCCAGATCTTTCATACGGAGAGACGATGGAAGGTTAGTCACGAGTAATGATTGGCCAAAACTTGTTGAGGAAAGGTGAGTCTCGTCTGAATATAAATAAGAGATAAGAAATTAATGAGAGGGTAGACTAGGATATATCTGTGGGATTTGTGAACGAATGGAGTTTCTAAGATCGATGTATGGACAACTGAGAGACAAGTCCAAGATTCGCTTGAGCAAGAAAGTTCGCCACATTCAGCATAATAGTGATTCTGTCACTGTCAAGTGCGAGGATGGAACAGAGTTCACGGGCGATCTCGTGGTTGGAGCAGATGGGATCCATAGTCGGACGAGGCAAGAGATGCAGCGATACGCAAAAGAGACCGGACCACCTGGGCTCATGGACAAAGACGAATCAAGTAAGTCGGCCCTCAATTCGCGTATCTCTCCACTTGTGGTCAAGGTGGACATTTTCAGCCCATCTCCCATGATCTTCATAGTGTTTGATAACCCAGCTAATCACCACCCAGGTATAACCGCAGAATACAACTGCTTCTTCGGCCTCTCCACCCCGATCCCCACCCTCCGACCAGGTGACGGCCACGTCTCGACGTCCATCGACCACTCCTCGCTCCTGTTCGTCAGCTCCGACTCGCTCCCACAATTCTTCTTCTTCTCCAAGATGCCCAAAAAATACATCGGTTCCCCCAACATCCCGCGCTTCACCTCATCCCAGATGCTCGCCCAGGTCTCCGAGTTCCACGACTTTAAAGTGACTGAACACGTGACGCTGGGAGAACTGGTGAAGAACACGAAGAGTATGAGTTATTTTGCCCTGGAGGAGGCGAATCATGAGGTTTGGACGTTTGGAAGGGTGGTGTGTCTCGGAGATGCGATTCATAAGATGACGCCGAATTTGGGGCAGGGCGGGAATCAGGCGATTGAGAGTGCGGCCGTACTTACTAACTGCCTGCTTGAGGTGCTGAAAGCGAGGGATAGGAGGGAGAAGGTTAGACTGGAGGAGCTGCAGAATAAGTTGAGGAGGTATCAGGATTTGAGACAGGAGAGAGCCAAGAAGTTTGTGGATCTTTCGGGGATGATTACGAGGAATGAGGCGTTGGCTACGTTGAGACATGTGTTGAGGTTCTTGTATTTTGAGCCGTTGAGTGGGGAGATTTTGGCTGGTGAGTTTTTCTCTCTTATTTCCTCCGCTGAATTATACCTGCTCGAAGCTCCCGTGTCAATTATGGGGGAGGATATGTGAAGAGAGACTTACGCACAAACAGACATCCAAACGGAAATGTACCACACAGCACCATATCTCAACTTCCTCCCTCTACCACCAAGAACCAGAGACAATAAGCTATGGATCAAAGGAATGGAGCGAGCGAAAGCCAGGAAAGATGTACCTTTGCCAAAGTACGTGCTTCTCCAATCTCTTCTCTAGCCATAACTAACTCCTTGCTAGACTCAGTAGATTGTGAATACTCCGCTTTTCGAAAGAAATCCAAAACATGTGCTCGATGAAATTGTGTATATACACGAAATGTAAACTATCAAAGAATAGAATAGAATAGATATGTACAGCCCACGCAAATGCATATTCACAACCGAAACCCTCTTCCCTTCTTTTTCCCAATTGTCCTTCTTCCCAATTCCCATTGCACAAGTTGCTCAACTCTTCTGCGTTGAGCTTTATCCGCCAAGCAACTTACTCGCCGGCGTCGCACCAGGAAAGAACGTCGTCGGCACAGGTGGGATAGGAATACTAGCCGTCAAAGGAAGAGCTGTCAGATCATCCGGCATGCGAGGAGCTGCTGCATATCCGGATCTACGACTTGTTAGCTCTGTCTCCCGAGCAATTCCATCCTAAGTTCAAACCACGTGCTACGTTACCGACTAGAGGGATATTGCAGGTGAGCGGTAGAGGGATAGGTAGACTTACGGCGCAGAACTAATCGTCGACGAAACAACCGCGTATCCCGACCCCGTTCCACTCTTTAGACAAACGCCGCTTCCGTACGCGTTGGCGCCTATTACGTATTAGCCTATCAGCTTAACTACTCTCCCTTCCGTCTCTTCTCCCCTCTCGTCTCGTCCCATCACCTTCCACGCATCCCCAAATCCCACACGAAAATCAAAGAGGAACAAACGACGAAACTCACATTTCCAGATAACCTTCTCCCCCGCTTCAGTCCACACCGCAAGATCCTCCACCACAATGCCCGTACACGGGACCTTATCCGGACAAAGAATCTGCACGGGTCCCCTCTGCACTCCATTCGAACAGGTACCTTTCCAATCTCTGAACGTGATGTCTTGATACAAGACTCCGTCTCCTGTCGCGACCTTCTGACTCGACCAATCTGCGTTCAAGTCCAGGGAATAAGCATTCGAATGCCCGATAAAAGATTCAAAAGTACAATTCTTAACGGAGCCGCTACCACCACGCGATTTAAGCATGTACATTTGGTTGGAGTTTTGGGAGTAGATGTTGCGGTAGTGAATGTTTGAGATTGCTTTTTGTCTGTCAGTTGAGTACGTTAGATTTACAGAGAGGAAGAGAGGGTACCGGTATCTGATCCCAGCGAGCCCATGGCGCAGCCGCCGGACCAGTTGCAGTAGATATTTTCGATCAGCATGTTGCTTGCTGGACTCTATCTCAATATCAGTCACAGTCTCAGTACCGCATCCTCCCTTCCCCTTCTCCTTCCATTCCCTTCGTCAAGCATCGCCTATCCTCCCTGAGCTGCAAAGCAAAAACACAGAGAGAGAGAGAGACAGAGATAAAATCACAAACCTTAACAGTAACACACTCATCCCTGTTACTAACCTCCACATCATGAACATGAATATTAGCTCCCCAGATATCAATCCCATCTAGTCCACCCTCATTCCCACCTCTCACAACCATGTTGTAAATCTCTCCATTGGTACAAGTGTCCATCACGAAATGGAATGCTGGAGCATCGATGAGGGCTATATCATGCACTGAAAAGTCTGTGACTTTGTTGAGACGGAGGAGTCTTGGGCCGTAGTTTCCATCTGGCTCGGCGTTAGTTTGTGCTCACTTACTAAGTTTGGGAGGAGGGGAAGCGAAAAGAAGGAGGGAGGAATACCGGCGTGAAAAGTGTAACCGAAGCCCTGAATGGCGCCTTTGGATGTATTGCTGTATAGTTCAAAATCATTCGTGCTACCAACAAAGATCATATGACCTCCTCCAGTGCTGCTCTTTATCAGCCCGTCATCGTTTTTTCCATCCACAGCGGAGAAGGGTGAAATGACGTACCCGACACGATAAATTACTCCATCTAGCTGTAACGCCCAGCTTTTGCCTCCTGTGAGACTCACCCAGGTACTCATTCCATAATCTCCTGGAGGAACATAAACTATTCTCATCAGCATATCATCTTCTGACGCAGAGTAACAGCTCAAGGACATACCTGTTCCACCATTCTTGCAAGCCGCGAAAGCAGAGGTTAATGGTGGTCCGACATCAGATGTCTTGCTAGCTACACCCCCGTAGTCGAGTACACTGCACACTTTCGTTCGCTTGGAGGCTCTGCTTGTTTTGGGACCTACTGGGCCAGAGAGTTGGGCTGCTATGAGAGGTAGGAGAGCGAAGATAGCTACGAGACAGGAGATGGAGATGGGAAGCTTCATGCTTGGAAATGTGTACCAGTGGTGGTATGGAGTGAAAGAAGAATGAAGATCACGAGCAAGAGATCTTGGGAACTGAAACGCACTTGAACTTATCGCCCAAAGTCAAGTGAGAAGGCTAGAGTGAAGCTTAAAAGATGCGGCGTGGAATTCAAGCATGTTTCGCCGATACTAGCATCAGAATTGCACCTTTATCCATATCAGCTGATGAAGTAGAACCTTACTTATCGAATTAATTTATAGGACGAATCGGCAAAGATCCTCGAGTAGGTTTACCTGCAAGCAAGATTTTCGTCCCGGACCTGGCGCCGTAGATCCGATATCGAACGGCCCCCGCGTTTCCCCAGAAAGAGGGCCTGGAGGAGGCGTGTTGATCTGGGAGAAACGATTCCAAATTTGACGTTGTCTCAGATATAGCCTTGCCTAGCATCACGTGACCATACTTGAATTGGAGCCAAGATCTACGAGGGAGAGCAGAGACATTTGAGTGGTCATCGCATTATCTTTATTTCTGCCATTTACCGTCCTCAAGGGCTTTTGGTGCGGAAGGTCGTGCAAAGTGGACACTCGTCCAAGCGTACCTAGGTATCTGGTAATATAATACCCTGCCTCATCCGGATTATGACCCAGATCTTGCACTGAATTCGGTATGACAATGTCCCGAAATAAAAAAACAAAACACATGAAAAGGGAGGCCAAATTCGACCCTATTCGAGGAATCTTTCCCCGACTTCCCCAAATTGCATCGTCGGTGAGGGGTTGATCGCAAGATACGACTACGCATATTCCTATCTTGCAGACTGCTAAGACTACTGTGGACAAAAACAACTGCATGCAAGGTTTGCTCAAGGGAAATAGAGAAGTGCTCTGGAAAGAAGATTGAAGAGCAGATGGCGTGGAAGTGCTGAGGTAGGAGTGAGACAAACGAGCCAGCTCGCTTGAGAGGAGTCAGATCATGAAAATCTCTACCGACACTCGGCCTCTTCCTCCCTTCTATTCTTCAGTGGCATCCTCCATCCTCCGCAAGCCACGCTCTTGAACGAATACTCGATGCACCATCGGGATCCTTGGGCAGATGGCCAGGATGCTTCCATCACAGTTGCAGAGCGTTTCCAGCAGCTGCAGCTTATTCCCGACCCGCCCGTAATACCCGGTGCAGCACATCTTTCATGAATCGCGATGTCCTTGACGACTTTGCACTTCCCAAAATCCATGCTACTTCAGGAACATAATGGACACAGCATCCTCTTGACGTGGCGAGAGAGGTCTTAGCCGGCTTGGACTCAGGAAGACGTCAGGATCTGCTACGCAGCATACATCCTCTCCCCACAGCGCAGCATAAGGATACAACGGCAAACGGCTTCCTCTGCACGCCTCTCCCCTCTCCAACATCATTGGCGTTCGCATCTTCGCTTTCCCCTATCTGGTGAGTGTGCATCTCGGGCCGGTCATAATTATTCACACCAAGGAAATTTTGAGGTTGAACTGACAAGTGTCTGCGACCGGATTACGGAAGCCAAAGAAGGAAAAGAGCCGTGGCTTGGCTCTGTCTAACACACAAACTTGCTCTCAAGTCGTACAATTCCCTTTGTCCTCCTTCATAGATTTCTTATATTATAGATCATAGATCATAGACGGTAGAGGCATAGACAGATCTCCTTGGTTCTTTCTCTCTAGACGGTTCATTTCACTAGACCGGCAGGGCAAATTCGGAACAGCGTCATCGGAAATTTCAAATCGACCCCACTACCCCACCATCGAACTTTCCTTCTCGACTGTATTTACAAACACAACCCTTCTCGAAACCTCAACCTCAATCTCCCATAACCACATACACCTACACCTAAAGACAACATAACCACACCCTTATTCATCCCAACTCGAGCATCAATTCTAAGTCTCAAACCATGGCGAAATCAAAAATCTACATCCATTGCGTCCGCCACGCACAAGGATACCACAATCTCAGCGAGGCCAACCACGATCTTCCCGATCCCAGCTTGACACCTCTAGGAGAATCCCAATGCCGAGACCTCTGCCTGGAGTTTCCCTACACCTCAAAAATAACTCATCTCGTTGCATCCCCTCTCCGACGAACAATCTGTAAGTCTACAATCCTCCTTCCTATTCCTCCCGTCTCCTCATCTCTTTGTCCACCAAGGCAAACACCTCTCTCTCCTCAAGTAAGAAATAAAAAACACTAACTCGTCCTTCACGCAGACACAACCCTCCTCACCTTCCCATCCCTCATCTGCGAGTCACACAAAGTCATCGCCCTGCCTGAGCTGCAAGAAACTTCCGACCTCCCCTGCGACACGGGCTCCCCCCTTTCCGCACTCACCTCCGAATTCAGCGTAGGAAAATATGCCGGAGTCGTCGACTTCTCCCTCCTCGACAACGACTGGAACAACAAACGAGGGAAGTTCTTACCAATCGCGTCCGCGATCGAAGAGAGAGCTTTAGACGCCAGGAAGTTTCTCCGAGAACTAGGAGAGCAATTTCTGACAGAAAGAGAAAAAGAGGGGAAGGAAGGGAACGAGGAAGTGCATATGGTAGTCGCAACCCACGGAGGATTCTTGCACTATTTCACAGAAGATTGGGAGGGTACGGAACGGTTCACAGGGACCGGATGGGCGAACTGCGAGTGGCGGAGTTACGAGTTTGTGGAGGGAAAAGAGGAGAGAGCGAGTATCAGAGAGACGGGAGAGAGTCGGATGAGGAGGTTGGGCACGGAGCATCCGCTGAGTGAGGAGGAGCAGGCGAGGATGAAGGATGCTGCGCATAGGGAGTGGGCAAAGAGTGGGTTCCAGGATGAGAATGCTCATGGCGAGGGTCAGGTGGATGGTGAGAGTGCGAAGTTGTAGATTGAGTGATGGTAATAGCGGAGGGATCAACGGAAATGGTGGATGGAATAGATTGGAATTGAAGCCACAATAGAGATAGAAAGAGATAGAAAAGAGAAAGAGAAAGAGAAAGAGAAGCATGGCTTTAAGAAGAATACAATAGAGCATTAGACAGACCGCATTGATGCATTAACTAATATTCTAACCACTCACTCACTCACTCACTCACTGTGTCCAGAAAGTACCTACCTATACGGAAGAGCAGTAATATGATCGATCCTACTACTCTACTACCCACTTGCCTTGAAATGATCAACATCCTGCTTCTCCTTCTTCAGGCATCTATCTATCTATCTATCTGTATCAATATACACAGCAGCAAAGGCAGAGATGAAGCCTAAAGATAGAGAGATAGAGAGATAGAGAGATAGAGAGATAGAGAGATAGAGAGATAGAGAGATAGAGAGATAGAGAGATAGAGAGACAGAGAGATAGAGAAGATAGCAAAAAGAGAGCATGAGCAAGTTACAGACAGTAAAGGCTCAAGCTAAGCTCTAATTTAGTAACCCTATTTATTTACTAGCTTACCAGCTTACTAGCTTACTAGCTTACTAGCTTACTAGCTTACTAGCAAATAAGCAAGCAAGCAAGCAAGCGCAAACACAACATAACATAAGAAGGGAGAGAGGAGTATACACTTGAACGAGGCAATTAGTTAGTTGGTTAATTGATGGTACAGGATTTGAGCATCAGGTCTTTATTTTCTCTTCTCCCCAGAGTATATGCCATAGCTAGTACACTGCTCTTCTCTTCACTGCCTGCTTGCTCTATACAGCCAGCCCAGCCCAGCCCATCTTCTCTTCCCTCTCTCACCACCTCGCTATCAAGCTATCAAGCTAGCACCGAATTCTTCCCCTCTCTTTCTTTCTTCTACCTTCCATCCATCAGCTGACAACGATCCAGCCCCTTGCCAACTCGCGGAAATATCTATCCACACCCTCAGCAACGCAAAACCTCCTTACAGAAAAAGAACAGGTAACGCCCAGCCCAACAACTCTGATCAAATCACACAACCCCACAAAAACTCCATTCCACGCCAAACCCTCTCGCGCACACAATTGGCTGACTAACTCTCATGCTAGCCAGCCAATGGGGCAAGAAAGGCCATGAGTTTGAAAAAAGACAACGCAACGCCGGCAATGAAAAAGAAGAAGGGAAAAAAACCAAAAAAAAAAAAACGCCTCCCCCGGTCTATCGTTGCCGTATCCGAATTTTTGTATGTATGTACTCCGTCGTGTATGTAGACGTATTGCGCGCACTCTTTGCTCCCAATCATGAGAAGAGGCAGGGCGTGTGCAATGAATGGTATGTATGTATGTATACTCGTGGAAGCGAGCGCCTCCACTGATGAGGATCAAAAATATCTCTTTTCTCGAATCGAAACGTGGTTGTTTTGTCGTAATTACTTATGTACTATGCTGTCCTGTTGGTCCTCGCAACGGGTCGACGTCTTTTCTAGGGTATTGGGTTGAGAAAGGAGCTTCTGCTGGCGATTCTGGATATCTACGTATATTCCCAGCTAATCTCGTATTCTGGAATGCTAGGTCCATCCCATTTCTCGCCGTATGGATTCAGGCGGCCGTGAGAAAAGAAGCCGTCTTGCGCTCGCTGGATGACGTTGAGCCAGGAAGAAGGTTCTGGATTCTTGAGCCACTAGGTATTTTGTTAGCATTTAGCTTCAGTCTAGGAAAGCCAAACATACCTGATTATGAACATGATAAGTCCACGCACCCCGGAAAAAATTCTCCAGTGTGCGATTCGTTGGCGGGTACTTATCCTGTTCAATCAGGTACTCTGCTTTGCGCAAAACATCACGGTCGTAAGTGGCAGTTTGGGCGCTGACACTGGTTTTGGCCACAGCTCGCTCTTCCGCTGCTGAAAGCTCTTCTCTCTTGTCCTTGATCTCCCAGAAATGTCCTCTGCTCTTTGTTTCTGAAGCGAGTTTCAATTGCTCACCGTCATAGCTCTCCCACTCATCCTTGTTTGGAAACGCATTCTTCCCCTTGAAAACTTGTCCGTAGTCGTGGATGCAAGGTACAGTGCAGCGACCAAGTCGGTCCCAGTTGAACTCTGTCCAGATTGGATCAAAAGCAGCTGTCTCCAACATGTGGAATTCTCGGTTTCGGTGATCCTTGACAGACATCACACCAATAACTCTTGGGTGGAAATTGAGACCCATTCGAACACCACCTCGAAGCAAGTACGACGAGAGTGAAGAGTTCGCGGTCAAAGACATAATAGCGGTATTATAGTCTCCTGGACCCGGATGGCCTCCCCATCTCTCAGCGAACGAATGCTCGTCTCCAATCAACAAGGGTCGCATGTCTCGAAGCATTATAACGTCCATGTCGAAGTAAGCCCCTCCATAAAGATGGAGAACAACGAATCGTACGGCATCTGATACCGCGACTGGTAGGAACGTCATTTGTTTCTCAGAGAGAACCAACCATTCTTGATCATTCGCATCACGAATCAAGCCATCTGCAACCATTGTTTCGTTCTTCGAGTTTCGTTTACCTGGTGTCTTATAGTACCCAACTCCATCTGTGTTGTCTCCTTTTGGCAGAGGTATCCTCGAGGGAAATTTCCAGGTCTTCAGAACGATGTCACCACGCTCGACAAACGGGAGGAATTTCTCGAACAAAGGGTCGTTGTTCAGCATCTTATCCACAGCATTCGGATCTCGATCGCCATCCAACCAAAGCCATAATCGTACGCATGGGATGTTTTGTGTGTAGAAATGACTCTTGATGAACAACTCAACTCGCCAGCTTGCAGGTCCCGCCCAGTAGACGTGATATGGTACAATAGGGCCGTTGCATTGACCAATCGAGTCTTTCGAGGAGGATTTGTATGATGGATACTCGTCGAGGGAATTATCTGCTCCGTCAGAGTTGAGGTATTCTGCACGCCTAGGAGGTTGTTCGCTGGCTCGTTCGCCTCGGTGGGGAGTGTAGAAATATTCCTTCTCGCCTTCGTCCAGATACTTCAGGCAATCATATACATATGGCATCTTCTCAATGTTCTCGTATGACCCTCTGCATTCCTCTACCAACTTCGTAAGGTTCGCTACCGTGTCGACGTTGGGTCTCTTTCCAAGGTAGTCATCTCGGGGCACAACCAGACTTTCAGGCCTGTTGAACCAATTGGCAGCTAGGTTGATCTTCTCAACTTTTAAATTGGGCGAGGGCAATTGAATTCCAGGCTGCCCAATGGCATCTGAGGAGCCCCCTGGGCGTTGTGTCGGAGGGCTGTGGTAGAGGTCCTTGGGTGATGGCAACGTCCCCTTCTGAAATACCAATACTCCAAGATAGAGGAGTCCATATAGTGCGGCAGCAACAAACACACTCTGCAAGACGCCGCAAAAATTCCTCCCGCAACTCTTCTTCGCCATGATGTTCGTCGAGGCTTGGTATCCACGTCAAGCCCTCGAAACCCCTCTGAAATGCGAGCCGGTCGGGCGAAAAAGGAGAGAACAGTTCGTACACAGGTTATCGTTGTCCAGGCGCCATCAAACAATGGTATTATAATGTTCGTCTCAGCTCGTAGGGAGACTGCGGTTCTTTGAAGGATTGTGTACCTTGCCTATCATTTCTGGGTTAGCCTGATCGTCGGGTACACGTAAATTCACAGCCTCGATTCGGCAGACTTACGGCAAAAGGAGCTCACACCAATTAAGGGAGGCTGCTCTATGGATTAAAGACTGAGGTCATAGAGAGAGAGAGAAAAGAAATACGGGCGCAGTGGCGGAGGAGGGGAGAAGAAGAGGAGGAGGATGGTCGATGTTGGAGGAAAAGTAGTGGTTTTGGCTGGTGAAGATCACAGGGACGGGGGACCTTGAAATGAACGGACCCGGGCTGGCCCAGTCTGGCAGAAAGTGGGGCGCTGAATCGAAAAGCTGAAGCGCGACGAGCAGGGGGCGCGTGGGAGGGCGCAGACCTGACGGGACAAGAAATGAGGTATCCCAGGTTAAAATGCGATCCCAGATCTGGGTTATTGAATGCGACGTCCGAACAATAAGGGGATCATGGGAGGAGGCCGGCCGGAGGAGACGACGAAGATATGGAAGATGTGGACAATGTCTATCACCCGTTGCGATTTACCCGACAAGGCGTGCGGCTTGCGACTTGCGTCTTGCGTCTTGCATCTTGCGATGAGCGAGCCTCGTTAGGTGAGCAGGTCGTCGCAGTGGCCGAGTCTCAGCAGTCTCAACCTCGAGCCGACGATATTCTTGGTGTCTGGGGGCGCTGTTCTGGGCAACCTGTGCGTGGTGCAACGAACGGGACATGGGGGCAACAGTGCGACACATGTTTCTGACGCCGCGGGCTCTCCTGACTGGCGGTCCGCTGCAAACTCCCAGTCTACCATACGGGAGGCACAGCCAGGCAACCAGGAGACTGCAGGCGTGCAGGTGTGTAGGAGGGGTAGCACGGTGGGCACAGGGCTGTGGAAGGCGGCCTCGAAGATGGCGAGAAGGATGAGACCGCGGCCCTGGATTTTCTCCACCCTTGGCACCTTCAGATGGAAACGGCACTACACGCTGCTAACCCAGTGGGGAGAGATACGCGGAACCCTCGATGCGTCGCAGCGCCGGCCGGCCAATCCTGAGGCCATCTCGAGCCCCAGATACTGCTTGCGGGATAGGGGCAGGCCAGCGGCGGCATGAGGGACAATGAGGGACAATGAGGGACCTGGTGGACGATGAGGGACGATTGAAGGACGAAGAAGGACCACTAGAGGATGCCGGCCCAAATCACCTGGGGGAGCGTGGAGCCGGGCCAGAGTTCGTCCTCGGTCTCCTCTTGCACAGCCCCGTCACCCTTGGCTTGGTGGTCCGCCTTCCGCCTGCAAAGTCTCGGCCGGGCAGAGCTGGAGCTGGATTCGCTGCGTCGTACAAAGCCCCTTTTCCACAAATACGTCTTACTGTGCAAAGGCCAAGGCCAGAGCCAAGGGCCACCAGGCTCAGCCGAACGGGACCCGTGGACGATACTATCTATACCACTGTACTACTGGACTACTGGACTACTGGACTACTGGACTACTGTACTATGCCGTACGAAGTCGGGAGGGGACCATAAGCAGGTGCGTATCTGCCATCCGCATCTGGCATGTCTGCAGCAGATAGAGGTGCCTGCCCCACGTCGGCGACGTAGCCGACATATCACGATCTCGCGGGCGGTCACTGGTAGTCACTGGTGGTCATTTACCTGCATCGACCTGCATTTCCATGTTTCGGTGAGAATAGGACCGCGTGGCCGTCGTCGCCGTCGCACCGTTCGACTGCCAAGTACCAACCCGCCGAAACGCCAATCAGGGCGCCTTTCAGCGAAGCTTCCCAGCGCCAAGGTTCAGAGCTTCATTCCCCTGAGACGTTATTGGCAGTGGCAGAGACAGTGGCAGAGACAGTGGCAGGACCCTGGACCGATGCAATGATGCACCGATGCAGCGGGCGCCCTCAGAGGGTCGGAGTCGGGGTCGCGCCGCGTTGCTGTGCGCGTCTTTCCTCATCTCGTTGATCACACCAATGTTCCGAAGCAACGTACGAAGGATCCAACCACGTCCGTCGGGATACGATGGAGCGAAGCGAGCAGCGCTGACGTACGTGCAGATACGCTCCTATGAACATGTTTGAGAGTGTCACATCACTTTGCCTCGATAAGTCATGTTGCGACTGCAGTGGGGCCTTGGCCGGTTGCAATGTCAGAGGCACAGAGCTGGTGGAGTCGCATGTTTTCTTATCAAAGGATCGTCGAGGGGGTATTCAACCCGTGATGATGATGTCGAGAGGTTGAGAATCACTTGTGGTTCGTCGGGATCTATCACAGCAGAGTAGGTGCTGCTTCCTTTCCTCATTTAGGTCTGTTATAATCAAAAGATGCCGCCTCAAGGAAGACCGGTCACAGCTCCGTATCACGTGCCGGAGCTGTCACCCCTTCCTGATACAGAGCTTCGAAAATAAAAGGCATGAGATAGCTCTAGAGCTTCAAGATCTACGTATATGCAATAATGCTTTTCAATGTTGACAGAATGAAGTTGGCAAGTAAAGCGGGCTAACGTCATCTAGTCTCTACAACCCCCAAGCTCTCACCAATCCCTCCACGCCTCTCATCCTCTACCTCCCACCTACAGGTTCACATCTCCGAGATCAACATCCTCAAATACCATCATATCTCTTCCATCCCTCCATTTCACTTGTACGGATCAATTACCGATGGAATATTCCCACCCCGTCACCAACCAGCACTCCCGGCTCTTCTCCGTCGCCCAAACAGCTCAGCTCTGACCCTTCCTACGCGAATCACCCATTTCCCACACCTCTTCATGACAGTCTTCACGCTTACAGCTACATCGTCGACACTGTCCTACCCCGATACTCGCCACCAAACCCATCACGACCTCCTGTAGCACCAACTCGAACACCTTATTCTGCTCCGCCAGCCTTCAGCCGCCTCAAAGTCATCCCACGTCCAGTAATCATTTATGGATCCTTCATCGGTGGACCTCTTGCTACCTCCATCGCCTTGACAGAGTCCCGCACATCGCTATGTCATCCAGTGAAAATCGCTGGACTCATTGTCAAGAATGGCATTTTCGATTTCTCGCCTCTGGCTCTCACGTTGCCTCAATCCACCTCCAGAGAAGATGGAGAACTTGATGACATTGGGATCGAAGGAAGAGAAGAGCGTCTGAACAGTCAGACTGAAACTGGACACGAACCATGGGATCAAGGTTGGGATAACCAGCTCTTGCATTCTCTAAAGAAGAAGCTATTCGCCAGCCCAGGATCAACGTTCGACTCTTTCGCTTCACCAGTGATGTTTTTCCGCACCTCCGGCTTCCACGTACCTAAACTCTGGCCGGGAGAGGAAAACTCCGGCATCAGCACCAATCCGCCTGAAGGAAATATCTGGCTCGATGACTTCGAAGGGTACGACCAGCACGGGGAACCTATTTTATCTCCTCCTACATCTCGCTCCATCTCCACCTCTGTCCCTCCTTTTCCTTCAACCTCGCGCTCATCCTCAACCACATCTACAGCCCCAATATCATCTCCAAACGAGAGCGATAACGAAGACGAAGACCCAACCCCTTCCACAATAAACATGAACCGCTACCAGTACTCCAATCCACCAACTACACCACCACCAACTCCAAAAACCACCACGGAACTAGACCTCACCCCACCGCCGCCCAGAAAATCACACCTAAAATTCCCACCCCAGAACAGCAACCTCGTTATCCCACCTTCTTTATTCCTCTATACATCCTCCTCCTCCTGCACCTCTTCTCCTTCCTCTCCGCGCTCTCCACAGCAGAACAAGACCCTAGCCCAACACCTCAAACAAATATCCCTCTCCCTCGGCCTCGGCGGTCTCAACCCGCACGTACAAGCTAGCGAGATGAAGGAACTGATGACGAGGAGTATTGTCTTGCATGAGTTTCGGGATAGGAGGGTTTGGGATGAAGATAGTGGGGACCCGAGGGAGGTTGCTGAGGGGAGGGTTAGGATTTCTGAGGTGGTTGGTGGTTTCTTAAGGAGGGAGGGTGAGCAAGAAACCAAGGGGGAGGAAGAAGAAGAGTGGAGACAAGGTGAGGAAAAGCTAGTAGAGGAGTGGATTGGTGATATTCTAGGAAGATAAAGTAGCCATCGATAAGGATAAGTGGATGCGTGGTGAGGCGACAATACGGATATCATGAAATCCGGACGTGCCTGAAGCCGAGGCTGAAGCTAAAGCTAATGGATGGATGGACGCTTGCGATGGGAAGGTCGAGTGTATTAGGCATACAGACGAACATTCACGGAGAAGAAAAAAGGAGAAGATAAAGATAAAAACAATAGAAAAAAGAAAGAACGCAACTTCGTAATAATAAAGCACAATAGCTCTAGAATGATCAAGACTATCATATCATATCATACCATACTACCACACCTCACACCTCACACCTCATACCCCTCTCCACACCTCCATACAGACGGCTGTCACCTACAACCAACCAACCAACCCGCCAAATATCTATCTATACTCAAAGCAAACACGCTCTCTTCCAGGCCAGGACGAACTATAACCACCATACCTACCTAGATAATAAAAATTAAATTCAAAAAATTCAAAATTCAAAAAAAATCCCACCCTCAAGCCCAAATAAACATAACATAACATAACATACCCCCACCTCTCAAATTTTCTTTTCCAAGTTCCAAGTCCTAAGTTCCAAGTTCCCAACTTCTAACAATACCTTTCATTATTCCAGTATTCCAGTATTACAGTATTCATGAATTCCCCACCCAGCCTTTTGAATTGATACATATAGATATATATATATAGAGAGAGAGAGAGAGAGAGAGAGAGAGAGAGAGATATAGATAGATGTAGATATATATATTTTAGGGAGGGTCGCGATGCAATTCAATACAATGCAATGCAGAACAGTGTACAGTGTACAGTGTATAGTACGGTAGAATATAGTATAGTAAGGTATGATTGGATAGAGTAAAGCAAGGCAAGGGGGAGGTGAAGGTGAGCCCTTGACTCTCCACCCATCATCCAAAATAAAATCTTCCAAATTATGTATGACGAGCGGAAGTACGGTTGGAGGAGTTACTGTCGAGGAAAATCACATCAAGAAATGTCAACAAGGTGAGAAGCACGAACGCAGAAGTAGAGGAAAGACTTTTCATTTCGTTCCATTTCATTGCATAACAGCTCTCGAGCATAACGCTCGTATGTACGACCGATTATTGATCATAGGTATCATCAAAATGCTACAGCAGGGTATCATCAGCAAACGCTAGAGAAGACCATCTTCCATCATGATGAACCAAGTAAAGAACCCATCCCAAACCAAGGAAAAAGCAAACTGCCAATGTGGTATAAAACTCGTGCATGAATCCATCGCGAAGACAAATGCATATGCTCAGAGTTGACCGCTGAAAGTGCCATCATATCCATCCACGTCAAAACCCCATCCAGATTGCGCCCCCAATTCAACAAACTGAATGCCTATCCTCTCGTGGGATGAACATACCAATGACTTCCCATATTGTAAGGAGTATGAACACCAATTCAACGTTCACGTAGAGTATTGCTGTCCTGACCAGCATACCACCTCAAGTCGTCAATGCCATAGAAGTGAGCATCAATGCCATCGATGACATCGAGCTTGACGGTTGGGCAACCATGAGCCAAAACCTTTGGTCGATTTTGCCAGCGATACAGCCAATGTTCCTTCAATTGGAACTGGATTAGCTCTGGAAATCTCTTGTTTCTAGCGTATCGCTCGTCCTGAATGGAGTTGCCGACAAGGAGATCCAGTGTCTCGAGATGTGACAGCTTGGAGACAAAGCGAGCCAACTCTTGATAGTTCATGTAAGCATCGCGGAGTGGAAGAGCGAGATGCTTGATGCGGAGAAGGTCGCGCTTGATCATCAAACCAAGGAGAGGTTGGAGCTGATGAACGCCTGTCGTGTTGATGAAGACGCGGTCCTTGGAGTAGTTGAAGTAAACAGCCGCCGCGGCGTAGCATGTGCCGAATGTAAGCTCATATTGCATGACGGCGAAGGAGCGCGACTCTCTGTTGACATGGAGAAGTGCGGGTGGCGGAGTAATTGCCTTGAATCCATCACCGAACTCGTAGGTTGCACCCTCACCAACGTTTCGGTCCCACTTGATGGTACAGTTGTTGACAGTATCTTGGTCTGCATAACCCCAGATCTTGTTTCGTAGTTCTCCAGGAAGGTATGGGAAGTAGTGGAAGGCCTTACCCTTTCGACCACCCTCTTGATTTCCAAGGCCATATGCAAGAAGCTTGGGGGTGATCTTGTCAGCCATAATGTACTCTGCAAGTAACTTGGCTTTGGTAGTGGCACGAAGCTTGCCGAAAGCCCACGAGAAAGGAGATGCGTAGGGGTCCCAAGATTTAGTTGAGGTCGTGGTTGTCAAACCAGAAACCGATGATGCAGGGCTCGAAATGGTTGAAGTCTTGGAGGCCAAGCTGGAGCTCGATGAGGTAGGCGATGATGTTTGAGCTGGCTTGGGATTGGCGACTACTTTTGGCTGGACGACAGACGCTGACTGAACGACTGGCTTTGTCTCCTTCGCGGGCTTCGACTTGATGATCAGGGTTGGCTTGGCCGCGCTTGCGACAACCTTCGAAGCAGTTTGAGCGTAGGTGAGCTGTGCCTTCTTGGCGTCATTCTTTGCTGGAACTGTCTGACCAGAGACTGATTCAGCAGCAGCGGGTTGTTTCTTCTTGACATGACGGTATTTGCAGTCATCGCCTTTCTTGCAGAGACCTTTGTTAAGATACTGAAAGCATGTTCCAGTCTTCTTCTTCTTCTGGTTGCCAATGGCAAGGCCTTCGCTTTGCTTTGGGGGGGTGGTGATTTTGTTGTTTGCGTCCATTTTGAATTAGAAGCAGGTTGGTGACGGTGTTGTAGTTGTAGAAGGAAAGAATGAAAAGTGTTGTGGGAGGTAGGAGCGAGGCCCTTTATACTTGAAAATTCCGCAGGCTCGCTTGTCGCTTGTCCACAATAGGAGAAACCACAATAGTATGGAAGCGAGTGAACGACTAGCCTCTTGACAATGCTAAGCATTATATTAATTCACTAACGACAGCGTTTGATGGTTGTGCAAACAATTTCATCATAAATACACCAGTGAGTCCCAACGCCGCGAGAAGAAAATGTTAACATCAAGAATAGATCAACCCAAGATATTAAGAATATTATGCCTAGGACTATCACATGAAGCTTGTCATACCGGCATGCTTCTTGGACGGTCTCCAGATCAAAAAGATCGCCAAGCAAACCACCAGCTTCGAGTTCGTTATGCTGGCATCTTGGAAAGAACCTCGAACTTGCGAATATTGTATCGAGCCCTGACTACTTCGGACTCATTATGACGGCGTAGTCCACGGCAGTCTTGAGATTATAAGCAGTGTCTTATAGCCATTAACTTCAAGACGATTATATCGAGACCTCGCAGTATCACGTTGGAACTGACAACGTTGACCTGGTAAAGACATATAACAGTTAAATCCTAGATTAAAAGCATTCTATGATGAAACGATTATCTTGTAAATTTTCGGTATATAGCTTTAGTATTCTCATAATAAGAATCCTCACCTTTTGAAAGTAATTGTATGGATTCGATCTCAGAAGCATGGTTTGTATCAGGCATCACAATCTCCACAGCAAGAGCAATTACTGTGCAATCGACAGTTTTGAGATAATTCTATGGCTGTCTATTAACTACAATAGTACATGTCGCACTTAGAATTCGTTCTCGTCGCTTCCTGCTATGATGACATTATTGACCTTCAACACCATGCGACATAACTGAGTAGCTAACATCAACTGTTGTCTCTTCCCAATCAAAGGATCAATGACGAACGCATCTTTCATGTCGTTGCTGCCAGTCTGCATGCAATCGACACCTAATCTTGAGTTCCTCTCCGTGACTTGTCTGCTCTTGATACTGGCAAGAGTCTCGATTGGTGACAAGCCGGAGTTCTCAGCAAGTGCCATTGGGATAGCGTCAAGTGCATCAGCAAAAGCTCGCATAGCATACTGTTCCAGGCCAGGAGACTTGACAGCAGCATCCTCCACAGCGAGAGAGCAGGCGATCTCTGCGGCTCCTCCACCATAAACAACCCGGTTATCTCTGACGAGGTTTCGAACAACGCAAAGGGCATCGTGGAGGGATCTCTTGGCCTCATCGATGATCTAAGAGGATCAGTTAGCATATTGTTGCCATGTAGCGTGGATGTATTTTTACCATCTTGTTGCTTCCTCTCACAAAGACCGTGACTGCTCTGGTGTTGGCGCACTCCTCGATCACCAGCATCTTCTCCCTTGTGGTGCCAAAGCTCATTTCTCGTACAAGACCCGCCTTTCCAAGCTTCGCGGCTGACAAGTCTTCGAATCTTGGTACTATTCTCCCGTTCGTAGCAATAGCAATCAACTCAATCTCTGGACCTCCAACCCATCTCACTGCAGGTAACTTGTTCTGTAATAACAAGTGGTTTGCCTCGTCATCAAAACCCCACTGACAGATAACAAGGTTTGCACCAGTATCCTTGATTTGTTGGATCATCTCAGCGAATTTGTCCTTCTCGTAAGTCTGTAACTTCTTGAACTCCTCCACGCTCGTAATGTCCAACTTGTGCTTCGTCTTTGGCTTCGGGGGTTCGAATGCGCACGTTAGGATCGCAATCTTGGCATCGCGGACTTCAGAAGGCATTTGAGGGTGGGAGAAATCTTTGTCGACGATGACACCTTGGACCAGGAGAGAATCTTCCAGTGATCCACCAACCTTGCCATCAACCTTGATCAGATCGAAATCTACATCCTTCCGCTCAAGATCTGCCACAGAGAGGATAGCATCAACAGCAATATTGGCAAACTGATCGTGTGCCTTCGAGACAATCTTGCTTCCCAAACTCGTTCTCGCAACCTTGACCAGATTTGTTTTTTGTGTCTTTGTGAATTCGATGGTATCGGCGATCTTGTCCAGCTCTGCAACGGCGATATCGCACGCCTGATCATAGCCATCTGCTATCCTGATCGGATGGATTCCCTTGTCAATAAGCTCTGCGGCCTGTTCTAATAGAGCTCCTGCCAGAACCACAACACCAGTCGTGCCATCACCAATTTCGTCATCTTGTGATTTCGAGAGCTCAACCAGAAGCTTTGCAACATGGTTCGAGATCTCCATTTGACCCAGAATCGTAGCACCATCGTTTGTAACCGTGATGTCGCCATCAGGAGATATGAGGATCTTGTCGAGGCCTCGTGGGCCTAGAGAGGTCTTGACAATATTGGCTACCGTTCTTGCGGCGATGATATGTGATTTGACAGCATCGGTACCATGTATTCTCTTTTTCTTTCCTTGACTGGGAGCAGAGCGTCAGAGAAAGCTTGCTAAGTAGATTCAAATATTCTTACTCTCGGACGACGATGAATGGTCTGCCTTGCTCATCCTTTACGACGGAGGCTACAGAACAGTATTAGAATCCGCACATGTCTTTAGTATCTGTATGCATAGCATACCTTGTGACATATCAATATCTAGAGAGCGAAAAGTTAGCTAGAGCTCTGGAGGCTACAACATCTGGGGTATAACGTACTCATGGCCATCGTGATGGTGGATACAGTCTCTGGAAACTGCAGCAACTGCTCAGAAAGGTTCAAGACGTATCAACACAAGTTTGAAAGAATTTCCGCAGCTTGTCACAACGTCTTTCCCAAGCAACGCGTTTCGATGTCCCAAGTCGCGTTGATCAAGCTCTGAAAGTTTTTTGAGCACCATAATTTTGAGGCATCAATGCATACATGCTTAGCGCGAGTGGCACGTGACTACCCCCCTTTTCTTCTGACTCTGGTCGCGCTTCTCCACTCCTCCTCTTCATAAATGTTCTAAGCATTGTTACCAAGGTACTCCCTGGCTGCATGGTCATATCGGCAGGCTTTATTTGTCTCATGTCAAGTCTATTGCTCGTTCTTTGCCACAGTTGTCAACATTTTGTTCTTGACTCAAGGCACTTGACACAAGTCACTTGACGCAAGTGTCAAAGTGTTATTTCCGCCGCCACATTTATAGTTTGAATGCGGGGTATGGGGTAAAGGACTATCGCTTTTTGAGTGCGGAGAGTCATGTCAATTCAGCTCGAAAGTCGTCCTGCTGTGGGTCTATATCAAGACCCTTTGCCCTGGCGATCATGACTTTTCCCCAGCCCCCAACAATCTGTTATCTACACTTCAAGTCTATCTTTTGGTTGCTGCAAACATGGGTTTCATTCCAGAACTTCGAGGGAGATCCCTCTATGCTCTCATGAAGTTTATCTGCGGATGTTCCTTCATGATGTACGGTGTACGTCTACTCTTATCCCTTCACTCTTTCATATCTGACGAGCTCTAGTATGATGCCGGTGTTCTTGGAGGTGTCCTGCTTCACAAGCCATTCTTGGATGCCATTGGCAACCCTACAGGCGTTTACATTATTCCCATGATATCATCGTCCTATAGCCTCGCTGCTTGTGTGACCTCCTTCTTCGTCGCATTCGTTGCTTTTAGAATTGGTCGAAGAGGCACTATCATCCTGGGATGTATAGTTGCTGTCATCGGAAGTGTGATTCAAAGTAGTTCTTACAGCGTTGCACAACTCATCGTTGGGAGAATATGCACAGTAAGTCTGACGAACCTTTAGGCATCTGAAAGGTGCTAATGCTATCTTTAGGGCTTCGCTATTGGCTGCATCTCAAGCGCTGTTCCTACATACTTGGCAGAAACAGGTGTAGAGATTGGAGACCGAGGGCCTGCCAATGCTCTGAATGCCATCATGCTAATATCTGGAGGTACGTCTCTCTCTTTAGTGGGGTACAAAACAACATCTGACATTGGCATCTTCCAGTACCCATTGCGTAAGTCAATCTTCAAATTCCATTTAAACCTCAACTGATATAATATTTAAGGTATTGGATTGACTATGGCTTTATCAAAATGAACAATCAAGGTATGAACACGTCCTGCGTTATGTCTTTTTTATCTTATTAACTTCTTACTAGCATCCTGGCGCATACCCATCATCTTCCAATGTGTATTCGCTATCACCTCCGGTGTCTGCATGTACTTCCTTCCAGACACGCCTCGCTGGTACTACGCTCGAAATCGCTTCGAAGAAGGCGACGCCGTTCTTGCTCGCCTTAACGATCTCCCCATCTCCTCACCAGTGGTGCAACAGACCCGACAAGAAATCATGCTCGCCATCGAAGCGGAACTCGAAGCCACGGCCAGCCTCCACTGGAAACAATTCCTGACAATGGGGATTGTCGATCGGACGCCAATGAAGATCGTTCGTAGGCTATGTATCTGTTTCTGGCTGCCTATGGTCAGAGAATGGATGGGGAGTTCTTTGATGGCTTACTACAGTACGTTCAACACCTCATCACAAGCATCCCAGATACAACACTAACCACACTGTCTAGGCTCTGTCATCCTCGCCGGCATCGGTGCTCGTCCGTCACTCGTGTCCCTCCTTTCTGGCATCCTCAACATCTTTTTCGCACTCGGCTGCGTCCCGCTCTATTTCACGATCGAGCGCGTCGGTCGACGTTCGGTTCTCCTCTACGGGGCCGTAGTCATGACAATCCTGATAACCATCTTCACGATCCTCGTCGCTGTTCCTCCTACCCCATCCATCCAATGGGCATCCATCGGGGTGATCTTCATATTCCTGTTCGTCTTTGGATACGCGTGGCAAGGTTGTGTCTGGCTGTACTGCAGCGAGATCGCACCGTTGGAGTACAGACATATTGGAGGAGCTGCTACTGCCACTGGAGAATGTAAGTGTTGAGATTTCGGACAATGGTGTACTTCTCCGGAACTCCTTGGCGTCCTCAAGCGCAGACTCCTCTGTCACATATTCTGCCGTTCTTCACCAAATCTTGTAATGATCGTACTGACTATATCAGGGTTGATGACCTTCCTCACCGTCTTCGCCGGGCCGATTGGCCTCACCAATATAGGATGGCACTTCTGGCTCTGGGTCCTCAGCGGGAATGTCGTGGCCGTCATCTTCGTGTAAGCGTCCTTTCTGTCCTCCTTCCTCTCTCCTCTCCCTTTCCCTCTCCCTTCCCCTCTCCCCCACACGACCCAATCTTCTTCACTACGCGTCCCCGGAATCCCGAAAACGCAACTAGCACGCTCATGGACCTGAACTAAAAATCAAACATAGGTTTTTCCTCTGTCCCGAAACCGGCGGCAAGACGCTCGAACAAGTCGACTTCCTCTTCACCCACAACACACTCGCGTTCAAGAGCGTGGATCTCAGCGATATGGACATGGAAGGGCATGCAAACATCCACGATGGTGGTGCGGCAGAGAAAGATAGTCGGGTCCAGATCGAGCATGTGAATTAAGCTCCGACGAACGTTCCATCAGCCAGGTCATGATTTTCGGGGTGAGAGGTTTGATGACGCGTTTGTTGATTTTGCTAGTTTGAAGAATTGGGAGGGGCTTGGGAGACAGGTGTAGAGGAGGGGGGAATAGAGATAAGAGAGGATAGAAACAGAGTTGAGGTTTTAGGAAGATGACTGGTGCCAAGACCTCGCTTCCCGATCAGGGGTAGCGAGTCAGATATCCAATCCACCTCACCTCACATCATAAATTAAAATCTCCAACAAGAACATAAATCCACACCAACCACCCTCACCCACCCACCTATGCAAATCACCAATGACGCTCCCTCCCCCGATCCAAATCATAGCTAACCACCTTCCCCCCCTCGACATACGTCCCATTAATCTCCGCCTCGAGTCCCCCCGCCGTCGTAACAAAGAACCTCCCACCCACCACCTCTCCTCCCTTCCCATCCCTCGCCATCGCAATACTCGTTGGGTTCGGAATCACCGTACTATTCAGCCCCCCAAAAACATACTCCGGCGTCCCTCCCGTCAACGGGATCCTAAAGATCTGGTTAATCGTCCCGCACGCGAGATACGCGTATCCGGTCTCGGGATCCAGCGCAAAATCATCAGCCGTGATGTTCGTCGCTAGAGTCTCGATCGCGCTGGTGTTCGCGAGGATGGAGAGAGAGATGGGGACGCGGTGGAAGGTCCCTTTGGCTTGGTTGTCGAAATACAGCCAGGCCGTATCGCTCTCGCGTCCCGGCGCTGGGGGCAGGACGCGGATTCCGTTGATGCCGAGCTCGAAACTCGTGCCGGGTTTCTCGAGTTCGGGGCCGCGGAGGAGGGTGCTGTATTTTCCGGTGTTGACGTCGATGAGCCAGATGGAGCCGTTGACGGAATCGGCGGCGACGATTAGACCTTGGGTTGCGGAGAGGGTGGAGAGGCCGTTTAGTACGCCGGATTCGGGGATGAGGACGAGTTCGTGGATGAGGGCGCCGGTGTTGGTTTCAGGGCGGTAGGAGGTGAGGTCCACGGTCCAGATGGAGTAGGTTCCGTTTCCGATGGCGAGGGTTGGGAGGGAGAAGTTCCCGGCGATGAGGTGGAATTTATCGGGAAGGGTTTCGGTGATGCCGAAGAGTGCGAGATCTGAAGAGAAGTTGTGGATGAGGGTAGCAGCTGAGTTTGGGTGAGGGTCTAGGAGGTAGATTTCGGGCGTTGTGACGAGGTCAACGAGGATTTGACCGTTGGCCCGGACGGCAATGTTTTCTACCCACGTGGGGTTGGGGAATTCGTGGATGGTTTGGACTTGAGATCCATGGTTGCTGGAGCGTCGGAGAGGGACAGAGAAGGCAGATGTGAAACTGAGGAGGGAAGCAACTGCGGCAAGAAGATTTCTACGCATTTTGCTAAAAGTCGCAGCGAATGTCTTGGAAGCCCTTTAAGGGTGGCAGAAGGGGGTTAGAAAAAGAAGATCATAAGAATGTTGGTCTCGATCTTGAAGATGAGATATTGTAGCACTGCTATGTCATGTATATATATGACAGCTTTTCAGCTGCAATTAGGTCTGACATGACGTAAAATTGCAGATCAAAAGTGTTGTTGATTTCCTGGTTGAAGCGCGAAGGATTGCTGCCATCCTCGATGAGGGTTACAGTGAGCACTAAACCCGAAATGTACGGAACTCGATTCGATTTCAGGAACAATCATACTTTGTAGCACAGGGCTATGGTGAGGCTTTGGCAGCTGTGCCTCTCAGCTACTTCACGCTGTGAGTGGGGTATCCGTTGGAATGATCGTCCCCGGGATGCGTTGTCACCGCTCGACTCACCGGCGCCGAATTCGAACTTTGGTCGTCCAACAACTCGTATTAAAACAACCCGAAGTTTAGTTACGGGATAATCATATGGGGGTAGTAGGTGTATACCTGTCAACGTGCGAAAACCAGTAGCCAGTATCAGGTTACTCACGCCGGAAGACTAAGAATACACCTGCGGCCCGAAGTTCTCGGATCAATGCCAAGTCCGACTAACAGTTTCTTACTTCGGACTCGAGCCTTTGATATAAAGTTGAAGACTTTTGGGTAATTCTTGACAGATGGGTTATGCAGCAACGAGTGCTAAGATACAGACGGAAGCATTGGATCGTGGATGCGCGATTGCATACGGCGTTCCTCACGTAACTTCGTACGATGAGTTCTCTGACGAAGGACACTTAAGATGCAGAATTGCCATCTCTTCGCGATTTGCAAAGCATTAATCGAATAGAGGACAATAACGGAATGCGCGAGATGAAAGCGATTTAACAATATAAATGGTCGTGGGTCGTTGAATTGATGAGGTCTCTTAATGGATATCATGACCACCTACCCTACTCCCTTGAGGCAGCGGCTTGTAGCTGTGGTGTCTCTTCGATGATGTGGCTCAACAGCTTCCTGTGAGCCAGTCCTCCGCACACTTGAGTCGTCTCTTCCGTCAGGTAGGTGCATGCAGCAACAGAGTACCTCCGTGATGCTAATGCACCGGGTAAAAACCATCCAGCTCTTTCAGCGAGCATCAACGAAAGGCCAAACTCGCCAGTCCACGAGACCACAAGCAGCGGCTGATAGTTTATACTCCACGGAGCGCGCCAGACCGCACGCGCAGCTCTTAAAGACGATATTATATCCTGGTGCATGGGAGGGGAGCCACGAGGCATTGAGAGCACGGCCACTGGATCGGATCTGGTACCGGCAGGTCTGTTACCGGCAGGTCTGCGACCGTGCAACACGATGGCAGATCGATGTTCGACGTCGCGCCGTCGCGGAGTTGACACACGGTGGATGGCAGAGGGTCGTATTGGTGGCGATGATGTTCAGAGTCGAAGCAGTGCATTGTGGAAAGGTGTTTGATGCTCCTTCCCGATTAGTCGTCCCAGCGCTCACCGTCTTCGGTTGAAGCCGCCCCAGCGTTGGCTGGCCACATTTCTCTTCATCCTTTCATTTATTCTTCCAAGCTTCGCAATTACCCAGCACGACGGCGTGGAATAATAAGATGCCTCCCGGTCGATACGACCAAACCTGTGCAGATGCAAACATCCAAGATGATTCCATCTGCGATTACCTATTTCATGCTGCGAACATATTGAGCGCAATCTCTCTCCGTCGTCAGCACGTCTAAAATGTCTGAAAGGAGCATACGAGGCATCTCAATCGGTCGAGCGAGCAGCAGCGACCAGCACTGGAAGACTTCGAGAACATCCAACGGCATCCAACGGCATCCAACTGCATGCAACTGTATGCAACTGCATCCACCGCCGGTCGTCGCTGGACCCGTCCCCGTCGCCGGTGCACCAATGGCACCCGCTGCCTCGCCGTCGACGGTTGGCACCGTCGCTCTCCCATCAGACGAACACGGCCAGTCGTTTGGCGATTCGTCAATGTCGCGACGTGCAGTCCAGCGTCCTGCAGCCGTGCGACTCCACGTGATGTCGCAGCACCAATGGGCAGACCCGCGGTCAGCTCCTCGTCTCCTGGTCGCGGCGGCCCTCCTCTATCTCTAACGAATCCCAGAACCATCTCAATGCGCCACCATCTTAGGGCTCTGGTGGTCCCCTCTCGCCCCTCTGTCCTGCCGAATGGGTGTCCCGCGCAGGGTCTTGCTCGCTCAATCTGATTGTGGCAATTTCCCATCCTTTTACCCAGGCCAAGTTGGTTAAGTTGGTTTCTTGGTCTGTCCCAGCCGAGGCTGCCTGCTACCTGCCAGCATGGAGGCAAGCGGTCTGACGATGAGGTGTGGTTTGGCAATCAACGTAGACGAGGTCGATAGTGTTCCATCCTCGTGGAACAGAGTCCATTAGGAAAAGGCTTCCCAGAGGTTGATGCGTGGACACGGTTCCTCGTTCCGTGTCAGATATGGACGACTGTCTCCAGGTGTAGCGCATGACTTCTGGTGAAGCTGATCATCCAGGAGAGCTCGAGGCACTCGCCTCAATTTATTACTGTGAGGGGTTCAGCAACCGACGAGTCCTCATTTGCGGAATCCTCTTCGACCAAAGTACGCAGGATATGTTGCACAAGATTTGGCCCCTGGTCCCGAATATCGCATGGCTCACGCTGCAGGGATGCGGGATGGAGATGCTGCCCGAAAATCCGGGGGTGTGAAGGCTTAAGCCTCTTCGAGCTGGACAGCTTACTGCTCCGTGGGGCAAGCGCACTGATGGCTGCACCACCGTGATTCACGCCAGGGTCCAGAATTCGGTGCATGCCACATAAAGGTACGGGAGGCCCTGTGCGAGGGGGTCTCCCGAACGGTCCCGTTGATACTGAAAGATATCGATCGATTGGCAAGTCCAACCTTCGGGCCATTTTGTATTCTTTGTCGCCCGTCATGGACTTCCTGGACAAGTACGACGACCATTATATGGTTGAAAACATCGGGCCGCATAGTCTTGATCTGGTATGAGAAGGGAAATCACCCTGCGATAAGAAAATGCTAATGCGATGGTTTAGCAAAAACATGCAGAAGTCGAGGTCAAGATCATCAGGGGAAATGAAGCATTCAATGAGGCGATGATAAGGGAGCCGCCGCGACCGTGGACCCTATCTACGATACAATTATATGCGGCATGTTTCATTGGATTCTTTTGCGCGACAATGAACGGGTACGACGGATCCTTGATAAACAATCTGCTGGCGAACAAATCATTTCTGAAATATTACCATGGAGAAAACGCAGGTATCTGGGCTGGGATCGTGACTTCGATGTACCAGATTGGTGGAGTGGTTTCGCTACCTTTCGTTGGACCTGCAGCAGATACGTTTGGAAGACGATTCGGAATGTGGATAGGATGCGCGTGCATCATCATTGGAACAGTGATCCAAGGAGTTGCAAGCCAAGCTGAAGGTGTCAAACAATTCATGGGAGGACGGTTCTTGCTAGGTTTTGGGGTCAATATTGCATCCGCAGCGGGCCCAATGTACGTTGTGGAAGTTTCACATCCGGCCTATCGAGGTATTGTGACAGCTATCTTCAACACTTTCTGGTTCACTGGATCGATCATTGCTAGTGGTGTAGCACGTGGAGGCGCTAGTCTTCCTGGGAACACTTCTTGGAGACTGATTATTTGGATCCAGCTCATGTTTGCGTGCATCATCTTTGGCGCAGCATACTTCCTCCCAGAGTCGCCGAGATGGCTATATGTCAACAACAAGAAAGAACAAAGCAAGGCCATGCTCACCAAATTCCACGGTGAAGGAAACCCAGAAAGCGAGTGGGTGAAGTTGCAGATGAACGAATATGAGGAGTTGCTCGAGATGGACGGAGCAGATAAGCGCTGGTGGGACTACAGAGCCCTTTTCAAGAACAAATCAACCCGCTACAGACTGTTCTGTAATGTTGCTGTAGTGGTATTTGGTCAATGGGCTGGAAATGGTATGTACATTTTCGTTGGCTTCGTGTCATTGCTAATATCTAATAGCCGTGCTCTCCTACTTCATGAGTAAAGTCCTCGACACTATTGGTATCAATGGCGAGATCGGACAAGCCAACGTGATCCTAATCAACAACTGCCAACAATTCTGCTGGGCTCTACTAGGTGCCAATCTGGTCGACAGAATAGGCCGACGTCCTCTTCTACTCTTCTCCAATGCAGGATGCTGCGTCGTCTGGCTCGCCATGACGGTTTCCGCAGCCGCGTATCAGAAATCAATCCCTGCCGCTACAGCCGACAACCCCAAACCAGTTGGTACCGATAATGTTGCTGGGACTGTCTGTTTAGTGTTTATTTTCATTTTTGGTGCTGTGTATTCAGTGGGATTTACGCCACTGCAAGCTCTCTATCCAGTTGAGGTCCTTTCATTTGAGATGAGAGCTAAAGGCATGGGATTTGCAGGGTTTGCGACTGCTGCTGGTAAATCGTCCATCACCTCGGGTATTCCAAGTGCGATACTAATGAGAATATAGCTGGAATGCTCAACCAATTCGCCTGGCCGGTATCCATGGACAAAATTGGCTGGCATACGTACATTATCTTCACAGTATGGTGCGGCATCCAGACAGCAGTGATCTATTTCTTCATTCCTGAAACGAAGAATAGAACGGTATGCTTTCTACTTTTCCCTTCGTGTAGACTAAAGCTGATGCTATTTCCCTTTAGCTTGAAGAATTAGATGAGATATTTAATTCTTCGAACCCCGTCAAGGCCTCGATAGCAAAGAAGAGATTGGGGCTCGATGCCTATGGCGATGTTGTAAATATACAGGACATCTGATCATACAGCCTTGTCAATCCTTATCTAATATCATCGACCATCGACCTTCACCGATACATGAACATCGCTACTTAATCACCCCCTCGCTTCGGCTCTAATACGAGATTCAACACAGCCTACCCTCATTCGAGGGATAGAAACACTGCAAGTCGGTGGCGGCTTCAGAAAGAAAAAAAAATGAACGAAGAGAGTGGATATATATACCCAGATGACCCGAAATGCCACGTCAGGAGTTGCTAGGAAGCAGGATCAGGAGTAAGGAAGAAAAGCATACAGAAGGACAGTAATCAGCGGCATGGTCTCTTGAATGCATTTTGCATTTTGTCACAGCGAGGAGCGAGCGGGAGTAGGCGGCGTGGTTTGGACGGGACGGGTGCGTATCGGCGTTGGCGGGATGGTATGGTATGGTTTATGCGTTGCAGCGAGTTGCTCGGGCAGAGGTGGCGCACATGTGCATTGGGTGCGGACGGATCTGAAGCGCAATAACCAAGATTCTAATCGACTATTATTTATTTTTGTGCGAAATTGCTGATCCAATTGTTCGACGCTCCGAGGGAAGTGGCACAGGTTCATCTCGTGCCATCCTCATCATCTTCATCTCTCGTCTGCTTCCAAATACCTCCATCTCATTCGCGACGTCTGCTATAAATGCAGATAATCTGGAAGCTCAAGTGAACGTCTCTTGGATCTCAGTACGTAGATAAGGAAAGCTAGTAGCGACGTGGCTATTATCGCCTCATCCCCATCCCCATCCCCATCCCCATCCGTCTCGATCATCTTCGGTCAATCCTTCCCCCGTGCTCACGTGTGGGAAGGTACAGTAATGCCTGTAGCGAGCGCGAGAGCAAGAGCGATGTGATGTGATGTGATGTGATTCGAAAACAGCGAGGGAGGGAGTGCGGGCAGTCAGTCAGTCAGCCAGTCCGTCTGGCATTAGGTAGGTAGGCAGGCAGGTAGTCGGTCAGTTAAGGAACGCAAGCAAGCAAGCAAGCAAATAATTAGTTAACCATACGTACATACATGGGATGGATGGATGGATGGATAGATGGATGGATGGATGTGTTTGAGGATAAGGTAGGTAGGTAGGTAGGTAGGTAGGTAGGTAGGTCGTGTCACGGGCGATGACTCGGTCCGTGTTCCTTGGAAATCGAAAACGAAAACCGAACCGAACCGAACTGAACTGATGTGCTGGTGTAAGCAAAGACTTCTCTTCTTTTCAGGAGAGGAGAGGAGGGGAGAGGACAAGAGAGGACAAGAGAGGAGAGGAGAGTGTTGTGGATGCCGACGGTGGAAGATTTATACTTCGTAGATACTTGGCTTGACTTAACTTGACTGGGAGCGAAACGCGGGAGGGTGAGTGTTGAGTTTGGAGATGTTGATTGCTGAGAATACTCTCTCTCTCCCTCCCTCCCTCTCTCCCTCTAAGGGGTTGAGTTTGAGTCTGAGTTTGAGTTTGGGTTTGAGGAGTTTGAAGGGGGGATCGATATCAAAGACTGGCTGAGAAAAAGAACAAAAGAGAATTGATATACGCTCAGGTAGAGCCTTGAAGGGTAAAGTGTAAAGTTTTTGTGGGAGGAGGAGGAGGAGGAGGAGGAGGAGGAGGAGAAGGAGAAGGAGGAGAAGGAGAAGGAGAAGGAGGAGAGGAGTTGTAAGGAAGAGAGAGGTGCTGAATCTTTAATTGTGAATATTTAATTGTGATTTGAAGACGTAGAAGCAGACAAACGCACTTGGTGCTGAGATGAGAACGGATTACTTCGTAAACTTGGGGACGACGATGGATTCTCCTTTTGAGAGAAGAGAAGAGAAGAGGCACTTGCCTAGCTAAATTAAACGCAAGGCACTCACTCATCCAACTGTTGTTCTCCTCTTGCCAGCACCAACTCATTCCCGCGTTCCATACTTAGAACGCAGAACGCAGCACGCAGAACGCAGCACGCAGAAACATGAGAGATTGTAATCTTGGTAACTTATTATCCATATATTCGATCGACCCTAGCCCCATCCCAAGCCCCAAAAGATCCCCTATCCATATTCCAGCATAGTTTTTTTTATAATACAAGAGAGCCATTCCTCTGGGCGAGGAAATGTGGTTTAGCCGTGCCTAGCCTAGCCATGTCAAGCAAATGCAAAGCAAAATTCCCTACATGCATTGCGATAGCTATGCGTATTATACAGTTGAAAGATTTTTTTCGCCCCGTGCTCCTCATTCGTCTCTTCGTCACCTATTTTATCTTACATTTCCCCAATAGTATCGTGAGCTTGCTTCTCTTTCTCTTTTGCCCAGAAATTGCGTTTCTTTTCCAGTTGTTTTGACAGAATCCTCATGAGTTGCCTCTCATCCTGGTTTGGTGGGAAAGTGAAATTTATTTGCTCCATCTCTAGTCTTTCTTGTTGCTGGTCTCGAAGTAAGGCTTGGAGTCGTTCGTAGTGCTCGACTTTCTTCGCTATTGCGTTTGGATTCCTATTCCTTGTGATGAATCAGAGGTGATGTCCGGCCATTAATGAAGGTAGAGCGAATCATGCCCCAATCCGCACATACCCCTGCTGCACGACCTGGCTCTCGATTCCTTCCATACCTCTTCCTCCTCCTTGCTGTCCGTTGCCAGCATTGACGTTTCCGTTCGTGAGACGAAAGTTCGCAGATCCAGCCATAGGAGCTTCCGGCGCTCTGCCTTGTTGCTGTTGTTGCTGAGCAGGAGCATCAGACATCTCAACGTAGCTATCGTCTTCTTCCATATCCGCATCCGCGTCGGCGTCTACATCACTCCCTATTCCATCTAGCCCATTCGTCAGTCCATTAGTACTCGCATGATTCATCTGTATAATAGGTGCAGCATTCGACCCGGAAGAATGGGGAGGAGCAGAGGGCTCTCCACTTAAACTCCTCTGGCCACTCAGTCCACCTCCTCCTCTCGCTTCCCTGACAACTCCTTTCCAACGGCCTACCGCCCGCTCAATAGCAGTATCAAGCTGCATATTACGATCCATGAGACTGAATCCCACTCCCTGAGCTTTGATCCCCATCTCGCCCAATGTATTCATAAACTCTCTGTCACACGGGATCGTTGCTGGGGGGTTAATCTTGAATTCTCGCGGATGCTGCAATCGTGACAACTCATCAACCTGCTGTTTTAGATGCGCTGTCTCTTGCTGCGCGAATTCCTTTTCTTTCTTTAATTTCGACATTTCGTCCGACTTTCTGCCAACGCTGCGAGCTAATTCCAAAGTCCAGATCTCTTGGCGCTTTTGAGCCGACATAGAGTTCCAATGCCCAAATACGGCGTGCAGGTGTTCTGAGATCTTTGTCTCAAGCTCGCTGGCTTCGGCCTCTGCGCGGGCAGTGATCTCAGCAGGGTCATTGGTGTCGAATAGAGCGGGTTGAGGGGGGTAGGAGAGGTCGTCTGGTCTGGCAGTGGTAGCGATTGCGCAGGAGATTCGGTAGCGGTGAAACTCGGAGATAAAATGGGAGCGGAGAGCTTGGTATTGGGTGTCTGAGGGTGGCAGGATGGACCAGGATGAGTTGTTGGGTATGGGGGAGGATGTATGCAGAGTTGGTGGTGGTGGCAGGCAGTGGAGGCATAGAGCAGGAAAGTCGAGAGTCAGAGGGTCGTAGTCAAAGATTGAGGGGCCTTCAATGCGTTGTCTATTCATAGAGTCAGTGTATGGACAGAAGTTTTGGGGGCGGGGTGTGATATACTTGGCTGCACGAATGGACCCCATCAGCTCTCGTAAAGCCAGTTCAGCTGCTTTGGCATTGTCCAGCGCATCCATCATCTTCTGTTTCTGCTCGAATGTAGTCTTTGCAAGCATCTGCTTGCTCACGGATCTGCTTCTGGGCTCCATTCTTCGAGTCGCATCCCTATCCTCACCATCCCAACTTCGAGCATCGCTATTGTTCCGAGGCGCTGGGATATGGTTCATGACACCCGTAGATTCCCAAGTGCCTTTGTTTATGAAGAAACTTGGCTTGCCCCTATAGTTGATCGTATCCACTGGCCCGTTATCCTCTCTCCTCAGACTGGGAGATCTGTTCCCCTGCCTATCAGACTCGGGGCGCGGACTCCTTCTCTCCTGAGCTCCAGGTGTACCCGCAGGCGTAGAATCTTCTCTCCTCGACGTCGAATTCCTAGGTTGTCTCCTTGTGATCCCCCCTCGAAGTTTCCTAATTTCCACAACATCGTGTATGCCATCTGCGGGCTTGGGATTCTTCTCCTTAATATAGAGGTCGAGATGTCGTCCAAGAGATGAGGATGTGAATTGTTGATTGCAGAAAGGACATGCCTTGTCTTTTGGTGCAGAGGCCTTGGACCCGTTCACTGAGAGGTCGGCGTTGGATCCAGGGGTACCCATTTGCTCAGCCATATCTTCTACAGACGCTCTGCTCAATTATTTATGGTCGCATTGACGAGTGTTATTAATTATCGAGAGCAAAGAAAATCGTAGATGCTCATTAATAGGTATAAAGAGAAGAGAAGACCGAAGGACGAGGAATGAGGGGGTTTGGAGGAAAGTTTGGAAGTTCGCAGGTTGGAATTGTAAGGGGCCCTGCAGCTTGAAGTGTTCATCCCCATCTGGGGGGACATTATTTCGGCTCAGGGATGCGTCGCCAAATTGGCATCCTTGCTAGCAAATCATCCGGATCCTCCTGAACGGCCAGCCCGAACGACATTCGCACCCTAACATTTCAGTTCTTGAGTATTTGAACGTTGCCAAATGTCTTGGACATGACTAGATGTCTTTGCGATTAGAAGCTTACGGAGGCAGGTCTTAGACATTCATAAGGTGACCTCCCTGTGTTTGCGGCACGTCTTTTTCCAACACATATGCAGGTTATTTTTGGGTGCCACTTTTGAGACTTGGGATTTCTGAAATTTAACGCTGTTCTATAGCTATGGGCCAACCATGCGACTGCAACCTAGCCCAGGACACTGTCTCAAGAATCTATGCTTAATAGACCTTTGCAAGCTTGGCAAAACCACCGAACACCAAAATATGCTTTGCTGAAATCACTGGAGTAGGGGATCCTGAAATCCATTAGTATTGCTGGGGTTGAAACATTTAAGGTGCAAACTTACCCTGAAGTGTTTTTGGAAGTTGTTCTGCTTGTTAACACCCCATTCATATTTGCGTCGTTCTCTGCCCTCAACTTTTCTCGATCTCTTCTCGGCAGCCTTAACTTCTTTCTTCTTCTCCACACTCACACCAATCATTCCTAGTCCACCGTTTGCACGGCTTGTCAAAGCTCGGCCACGCTCCCTCTCATTACCTCGCACTACTCGTTGGTCAGCCCCCTCCGAGTCTGAGTTCGAGCTAGCAGCTGCTTCAATCGCGAGCTGTTCTTCTCGTTCTGCCGCTGAGGGGTGATTATGGAGGTTTTGTCGGTAGTATTTGTTCAATGATCGATGACCAGCCGTCCGTCCTGATGGAAGATGAAGCTCGTACTCGGAATAGAATACTGCGTGGGCGTGTTTATGCGCATGAGAGTGCCATCCATCCTTGTTAAGGTGAGGTCGAGGATCAGAGTGGGAGTGATGTGGGTGTTGGCTGAGCTTCTCATATTGATGCTCTCGCTGATCCAACGGAACAGCTGTGAGGTCGGCTGAGTCCAGTGATGACGCTGAGCTGTCAGTTTCCCAACCATCGCCATCCTCCATCCCCTCATCGCCATCTTCGTCTGTGGTCTTAATATCTCGCTTGGCTCCCAACTTAACACCACCACTCCTCTTTGAGCCTGGCAACTCATCTTCTGTGTCTGACATCTCATCGGCATCAGAGTAGGTGCTTCTGAAATCATAGAATTCGCCAATCTCGAGTTGTTCTTCTTCGGTATCGAAGCGAATCTTGCAATGCCCTTTGTCCCGCATATGCGTTTGCAATCCGAAAACTGAAGGCTTAAGCTTGCCACAGTAGAGGCATTCGTGATACTCATGAATCTTTTCGTACAGAGAAGTAACCAGGCCCTCTAGATCTACTAAGTACGTTCGTTCAGGAACAAACATGCCGTGAATACGTTCCATATGAGCAGCATTGAGGGGTACCGAAGGCGAATCGAAATTGCAGAATAAGCATCGCTTCAAGGCAGCTTCTTTTGACAGCTCCTCGTCTGGAGCAGTCACTGAAGAAGCTGTCTTTACGGATTCTGCCTCAATGTCCGCAGAATGGTGTGGTCGTGATGGCCGTCTGGTCGCCGGCGGAACATCTCGTAAATTCGTCTTCTTAATTCCCTCAACAACTTCGTTGAACTCTTCCTCGGCGTCTGAATCAATGGGTTCACGTATAGCCATCGGCTCGCCTAGTGAGAATGTTGAGCTCATCACTGAACTGGTGCCGTCGTCCACGCTCTTGTCGCCGGCCAGTGCAAGTTTTGCCTTATGTTTTGCACTACCAAGATGATTCTGATAGGCGTTCTCGCTGAAGTATGTTCGAGCACAAACGATGCATGTTTTCTCGTACGCTGCTTTGGATGCAGCTGCGGTCGTAGAGGCCTGGGCCTGGAGCACCTTCTCGGTGAAGACTTCGGAAGAGATGGGAGGAAGGGAGGTTACACGACGCTTTAGGTTGTATCGACTGCGGAGTTATGTTAGTACAGAATATATCATCGCACAAAGAGATCCCTTACTGCCAATCACTGCGCATATGCCCTCGCTGAAGTTCGCTATTCCTGAACGCCACCTGACAGGTATTGCAGGTATATGGATGCGACGAAGTGGGCTCTGGCTTAGCAGAAGAAAGCCCAGGAACTCTGCTTGCGGTTATGGACGCCATGGGGATCGTAGGAATTTGTGACTACGCAGGCGCAAGAAATATCACGTCGATGTTATTGACGGCGGGGGGACGAAAGTGTGGATCGATAACACGGCCTTTTTCACTAAGAACTGGTCTTGGATGATGAATAATGCAATCTGTGGATTACTCTAGAAACTCGTATGCTTCGTGACCGTCGTGTACCCGAAAGGAGATTCTACGCACGACTTGATTCGATATGTGCTGTGGTGTGTAACGAGTAGAAAAATTGGGCGGATGCGATTTTCTTTGTTTGCGTCGAATTTCTTGCCCAATCTGCTGCTGGTGGGGGTTTTCATACCGAGAAGTTGGCGGCGAATTGAGAATGACGATTTCCTGAGTCAGAAAACAAAGCTAATCCGGTTTGGGTTTCAGTGCTTGACAAGCATACGGAGGTAACCTTACGGGCATTAGAACGCGGCTGAAAGTGCCATTGGGAAAAGGTGAGAAGAGACGCGAGTTGACGGGGCGAATCTTTCCAAACCACCTTCGATCTCACGAAACACAACGAGGCCACCTCTCGTTCCGCACATGACGACCAACCGATTTGCAAGCCGCTACTTCTCCAAAGCACCCCGATCACTGCAAATGTCATGACTCGAGATACTCACAGAGTGCATGATGGCCGAAGTCCAGTCAGTGACCCCGAAGTGTATGTAGCCTTATGGGCAACTGCGCCATTCCCACGCGTTCCGGACGATGCCCCGAACGAGTTGAAGAAGGTTGTGATTGATATTGATGACCCACGACGAGTGTATGCCATCCATCGAGCAGCCCGGCGGCACCAGTTTCAGATTCTCGTCGAGAGGTCAGTAAGCTTGCTCGCATGAGCATCTCCTTCATTTATTTCAAATTGCTCACTACTTCACAGATATATTCATCAGATCAGATATGGCTGTCAATCGACCATCTGCCGTACATCGACATGCTTCTCTTGCCGCAAACGCCTTGCCGCAGGCGCCCCAGTTCGGAGATACAATGCTACGAGTGCCCGGACATTGGCAGTATATCTTGCAAGCCAGGACAACCCCGAACAAGGCTTATGCCACCACACGATCGCGGAGAGACCAGCTGCTTTGTTGGAGAAGCCGCCAAAATCGAAGCCAGTGTCGGAAATTGCTACAAGAGAACCGTCGCCCCTACCCGGCTTGACCAGAAGGACATCAAGTCGTGATGCACGGATACATGTCTCAGTTGGCAGTAGCAACATTTCCGAGGGTAACGCAGGTAGAGATAAGGCGAGACGTACGAATTCGATCGAAGATATATTCGTACGGAGACCTGGACCAGATCTTGGTGCACTAGAGCAGCCTACCACAGTGGACCACCGGTCTTTCATCCAAAATGTCTTTGGGACCGTCGCTTTCAAAATGGTGGAATGGCTTACGCCTCGGAACTTGGAGTTGCTTGCAAGGTCCCAAGAGAAGCCTGCTTCCTCACCCAAGACAGTTCCGAACCTGCCAACCTCATCGCCGTCAGCGGAAGCGAAACTTACTGCTGGTCATAGGACTCAGGAAAGCAAGCAAGATTCTCCGCCAAAGAAGAACATTGAGGATAGCATAACAGCTCAAGAACTTGACGCCGGTGATCGTCAAATTGCGCTTGAATCGCCGCCAAAGACCCCTGCGCTCTCCAAACCTGCCCCGAAATCTGGCCAAGAGCCGAAGCCTAGTCTACTTGAATCTAAACCGACTACAGAAACCGCAACGAGAAGTCCGTTGGACCCAAATCGTCATAGACGATCCTATGAGATGCCTGGGTCGCGAGGGATCCTGAACAAAACGTCGAAATTATCAGAAACTGACCCTGATGTAACACCATTCCCGCCTCAAGGATTTATACCTACCCCAAAACAGAGGTTATCAAGACAGTCGTTGATTACAAGCCCTAAGATGCAGATTACTGAGTTGCCTCCTGTACATGAAATCAAACCTCTTCCAATAGGCAGCGTTACAGAACCTTCAGATTCCACTGAGCAAACCCGAGATGAAGCGACTACCGAATATAAACTAGCAGAGGCTTCGAAAGTTCCAGTGACTGAACCTGAAGAGACATCGTCCCCAAAGACAACAACAAAACAGGTTTCATTACCCCAATCGCTATCGAGCATGTCAATTGAAATGGTGGAGTTCTTGTGTGATATTTTTCAGTGGGAAGGGATCTGTGAACGGCATCTCTTCTATCCCCAAGACATCCCGGAAAGGTCACGAAGCACCCATACTTCATTGAAACGCCAACACCGATTAGGTTTAAAAACGGCTCGGGAAATTATGCACACTAAGAAGCGATGGCATTTATTCGTTGAACAAGTTTTCTTCGATGTTCTCAGCAAACCAGACTCTTTGATTCAGTCCTTTAGCGATGACAACGCAATACTCTTTGATACGCAGTCAACTTGGTATCTCATGCTTAGAATGACGCGAGTGGCTCCGTCTCTAGTCCTCGATAGTCTCTGGAACGCAGCAGGAACCCTGTTTCGGCCGCCTGAGAGATTAGAAGAAGTCTATGACTGGATGAAAGACCCCGAGCTCCAGAAATCATCTGCGCAACAATCTGTTTCGAACCACGATGCTGCGCAAGTCATTAATATCTGTCTTCACGCCTTGGTTGCCATAGCTCCACTGGTCACTGACCCACGTCAACTTGCGAATTTATCACGAATCCGATCATATGGCTTGGCTATGCTTGGAAGAGAATCGGCCTTCCTCGAGCCCTTAGCTCTATGCCTTCAATACGAAGATGCTTTCACCAATGAACTTGCGGTTAGACTTGCAAGACGAATATTCTCCGTCATACCCATCAGACGACGCTTCACAGAGCTGCTTGAGCTACAGAAAGACATCCGTAGTGAGGACAACCGTGACCCAGATGTGTTGGAGACGGTCTTGGGGACTTTGAAATACCTTGATTCAGGCATGCCTCCAACTATAAACTTCACAGACCAAGAACGAGATGTGCACGAGAAGCGTGTTCCAACATTGCTTCTTGACTGGGCAAGGACAATCATGCTGCAAGACTGGCAAGGTTCTGCAGAGGTGCCGAGCGATGGACCATTTGGTGGTGCATTGGCCATGGTCGCTGCAATCTGTAAGCACGTTTCCAATTCTCGAGAATATCACTGACGACTGTGCAGATAAGAATCGGAAGTCATTGCTTCTGGGCGACATCCACTTCCGTACTGAGTATTTTGCTGAGCGTCTGGACCCCGTTGAAATGCCTCTCGAGTGGCTTAATTTCACCCAGAACAAGCGGACTGTTCACTTACTTGACTACCCATACTTGTTCAATCCCTCCACCCTCGTCACATATTTCCGAGCAATCAACTACTCCCGGATGAACCAATTTTATGAACAGGCAAAAGCTACGAATGGCTTGATGTATTCTACCGCTGCAGAAAACAACTTAATGGTTGATAAGAACCGTCGCGACCGACTGTACGAACGACTGCGCACTGCAACATCAAGGTTCATGGTTCTCGAAATCCGTCGTACAAACGTCCTCGTTGATACCTTTAATTCTATCTGGAGACGTGAAGAACGGGAGCTCATGCGGCCTCTGAAGATACGCTTAGGTGAAGAGGGTGGTGAGGAAGGGCTAGACTCTGGTGGTGTGCAGCAAGAGTTCTTCCGACTTGCAATTGCAGAGGCTCTTGACCCTGATTATGGAACTTTCACAATCGATAACCGGACCAAAATGACATGGTTCCTACCTGGTTCTCCTGAACCTTTATGGAAGTTTGAGCTTATTGGGATGATAATATCGCTTGCTGTTTACAACGGTCTGACTTTACCCGTCACGTTCCCAAAAGCATTATACCGGAAGCTTCTCGACGAGGACGTTACCGAACTCCATCACATTGCCGATGGCTGGCCTGATCTTGCAAACGGATTGACACAGCTCTTGGAGTGGGATGAGAAAGAAGGACTGGTAGAGGATATATTTGCACGAACATACGAATTCAGCGTTGAGCAGTTTGGAGAGCCTGTGAGTCGCGAGATGGGCAAGGCCGATCACTGGCCACAGTTCTCTGAACCAGCAACCTCAAATCCAACTGACGCGCCATTGGTAACCCATGAGAACCGCAACAACTATGTCAGCGATTACATCCGTTGGCTTACTGATATCTCGGTCCAACCACAATTTGAAGCCTTCAAACGAGGCTTCTTCACTTGTGTAGATCGCCGCTCAATTACCCTCTTCGACCCCGAAACACTCCAATCAATTGTCGAAGGAATTCAGGAGATCGACATTTCCGAAATGCGCCGCGCAACCCGCTATATCGGTTGGGACGCCTCGCATCATTCCGTCCGTGATTTCTGGAGTATAGTCAAGCGATACGATCTCGAGCAGAAGCGGAAACTGCTCGAATTCGTGACGGCGAGTGATCGTGTCCCTGTAGGTGGAATGCGGAATCTGCAGTTCACGCTGCAGAGGAATGGAGTCGATGATGGGCATTTACCGAGCAGTTACACGTGCTATGGGATCTTGTTGCTGCCGGAGTATTCGAGTAAGGAGGTACTGAGGGAGAAGTTGGCGATGGCGTTGGAAAATTCGAAGGGTTTCGGATTTGCATGATCAAATCTTAGGGATGCATCTGTGGTTTACAATGAGGGATGTGATATATGGACGGTTATTGATTTGGGAAGGGGCAGGATGGAATGGAATGGAATGGAGTTAATGGATATTTGCCATAGATGAGTGATGGATGAACCTCAATAATGTACATCGAATTGATATCTGGGCTCTTCACTGAATATGCGAGATCTCAGGACACTCCTTTCATTAGCATTGTTTAAGACATTGATGGCTGGGCAAGGCAGACTCAAGTGCGTCCCACTTAAAGTCTCTATCTACAGTACTGCCCTACCTCGTATATCTCTGATACCCGGCCTCTGGTCTTATATCCTCCCGTCCCAACGTCTCCTTCGGCCGCCTCCAAAGAATGTTCTGCTCAAGCTGTATGCAATAGGAGTTCGGGTTTACTTAGGAAGTGTCTAGGTATGGAAAACGCTTCTGCTTCAACGATTTCTTGGAGATGAGCAGCTTGGCAGGTAATTTGACGTGGAAGCTGCTTGAGAAGTGCTGTAGTATACTGCGAAGACAAATCACTTTATAAATTCCCTTATCCAAGGACCCTCCATCGAAGCTAGCATTTGATCGGAGGAAAAGCTGCAGCGAGTATCTCTATGAGGCCAGTTGCTGTAGTAAACCAAAAAGGACTATATCCTGCAAGAGCACTTTCGGGGCTCATGTACACGAGTTCGTTTGAAATTTTAACCTTCTGCATTACTGGTACAAGGCGCTGCAATAAACTTGTAAGACAAAGATGCAAAGAAGGAATTGGGAGGTGGAATCCCGACACCTGCAATGCTAAGTATGTCCTTCATCGAACGATCGAAAGCAGTAGGCATCGACATCGAGAACACATTACTTTAAATTGCCTCACATTATTCCAGCGTCCGTCGAATATTTATATCCCCCATCCACCATCAGCAAAAGAAAGGATCATCGATTCAGGGGTAGCGCGCACATGTTCTTTTGATTCGCTTACATGTCCTCTCCTCCCACGGTCTCAAACTTGGAACCACACAATCCCATCACGAGGTTGAAGTTTCTAGTCTCGTAACTTCTGGGAAGGTGAGGCACAGAGAGGTATCTTTGAGACATGCATGCAAGCAAGTATGATACTGCAAGCCACACATTCGAGACCCTGTGGCTTGAGGCTGCATGCATGCATCCCAGCGCACCGCACAACAGGCTACTGCTGTCAGAACATCGTCATATCGATCTCACCGCCGCCACGAGACCACGTACGCCTCTTCCGTGAAACTCGTGGAGAAGTTGACTCTCTTCTCATATCTAAGATAATCTAAGATAGATCTCAGGATCAGAATTCGTGAGTTGCTTCCTCTCGATCGATGGTGTAAAGTCGTCTTGTGATGTAAATTTGGTTCCGTTGCCGAGGCTCTCTGCTCTGGAATTTCTTTTTCCTTTCCATGGAAGCCTGAAACTTTTTCTTGGGGATCTGTGCTAATTAGATCCTAGCATCGGAGTCAAGAGTTGTGGTATCGAAACCATCGCGTCTCGAGCTAGAGACTGAGCGACACCATCTCTGGATGGTTGGACCAACGGGGTAATGGACGATGCGGCCTCGGAAGACAACCTCGTGACCAGGACTGTGCGGCAAATATTGCTGGGTCTGGTCCTGGTGTTGTGGATGATGTTCCATCTGGTTGTGGCTGTGGTGGTTGTGATTGTTTCGAGCCTTGGGAGATTGGTTAGGTGGATGGGTGGGTGGAGGGCGGATTTGGGGATGGACTTTGAACCTGTTGGGATGAAGAGGGAGGGTAGATTGTGGCTTCCTTGCGAAGACGAAGAAAGCGATGACTGAGGACGAAATTGGATATCTGGGTTAATGTGCTCTTGTCCGTGCCAAGATGGATTCTGAAGGGAATTGGGAAATTCGAAAAGTTATGTGACTCTCAAAGAGAGGCATGGTGAAAGCAGAGCTCCTCGAGGACTACCAAATCGCTATCTTCCGAGGTCGGAAAGCTATGTAGGAAATGCAAAATAGCAGGGAAGCACTGTAATACGATGCCGAATTATCATTCATCAAGAGCTATGCTACAAGGTTTTATTTGAACGGATGGGATGTGCCCTGAGAATCGGGCTTCAATATAGCTTCGAAGGATATGTTCAACCCCCTAGTTGGTCCATGGACCTGTCTTCAAAGAACCTTCATCACTAAGTTAATCCCTGGTTAACGACCGGCGAGAAACCAACAAAATCGCCAGCAGGAGGACCTGAACACCTCTCACAACCACAACTCCTGCACTCTCGACTTGAGGCTCCAACATCCATCTCTCTTCCCCCGTAACCGGATCCTCAACCAGCACAGCCATCCTCCTCCGTCCCGCCTCCTGATCCCCGACTTCCCGTCCCAGTCCCAGTTTATTCCTCTTCTTCTTAGAGCTGTGGATGTGGGTTTGTGAGCTCATCATGGCGATGGCAGCGGGTATGAACGTGAGGAACGTGGTGAAGAACGTCATGGGGAGGAGAGGCAAGAGCGTATCTGGAGCGCCGAACACGGGGATTACGATTGACAGAAAGTTTAGGATGAAGATCGCGACGCGGGCTTGGAACACGAGGGGGTGGGTTGGGTTGGGTGGGTGGACGGGTGTATCTGTGTATGGTGGTGGATGAGAGCCAGGGGTATCAAGGGCGAATTCTTGGAGGAGCGGGGCGGTGGGAAGTTCTTCTGTGTTGACGAAAGTTGAAGGCGAGGAGAGGTGGATGGGTGAGTCCATGGTTGTGGTTGCTCTTTTTGATGAGGGTTTGGAGAAGGTGAATGTTTGAAAGATCTCTATCAGAAGACTTCAGCTGTTTAAGTGAGGAAGGCTAGGTGCGCTTATTTGAAGCCTTTTGGGGAAGGATTTTGGGATAAGCATGCACGAGATGCTGAGCAGGCGCAGTCTTAAGGGGCGCAGGAGAGGTTGTGTGTAGGGCCCGGTCATTGGCCGTATAGGCGAGTAGCGAAAACACTACAAACACGAGGCTCTCCAGTTAGCCATACAAGTACGTAAATACTAGGGACTTCTGTGTAATTCTCTGTGTTTGTGGGCCGAGTCAGAGCGGATTTTGAGGTGGCGTGGTCGAGATTTGAAGAATCACGTGATGAATGGCCCCCCCTCTTACCTACCTATGTAGCTCTTAGGCTCTTAGCTCTTACGGGCTTTTCTCAGGTTTACAGGTCGAAGAACTTGGCGAAGTTGGTCTTGGTTTGGTGCCTAATAACTCCATTGTTGCTTGTGAATTCCTTAGTAGGCTGTCAAGCTGACCCAGGCTCGCTAAGAGCAACGTTGCGAGAGACGACATCTGAACTTCAGAAGGAACTTCTTTTCGTCTTCGAACCTAGGATCACCACGGTCGCGACACCTCAAGACCATCGAAACTTCATCAAACCCGCGGTCTGTAACTTGCAGATCCACTGTGTTTGCGTGCTCTCGTCTATAGTTCATTCGAGCGCTCCGGGGCTCTCGTCATTCCAAGAGTAAATTCTCATCACTTCTACGCACAAGTTCCCGATCACTCTCTCTCCCCGGAGCGAGAGGAACATCGGAAAAGCATACACTAAACCACTCAAGATGTAATTCGTCAACTCAATAAATGATGCGACTTCGAGCTTTCCAAACTTTATAATTTGACGATTATCTCGGGTCTATGATCTACGTGTATGGAGTATGTTGGACTAAAGATGGGATTTCCCAAAGAAAAGGAACGAGTACTTGAAATTTGCAGTTCGAACATCCGGACTTTTAAAGAGTTGAGAGATTTGTGCAATGAAGTTGAAAAAAAGCATTAGGAAATATTGAAGAAGCCGGAAGTCCCGGTTCGCGACAACGGAGTCGTTGTGGGGTGGAGAAGGGTGAATGGAAAGAATGATAGGCCCCCACTGTTTTCAACGTTTTCCTTTCACGCTTGGGTGGAAGTGGGACTTGGTGAATTAGGAAATAATGTTCTCTCTTCTTCGCCTGACAGATTCATAACCTAGACAAGCATTTAAGATGTTTCACTCGTTGCTTCGAGTTCGCAAAGATATTTGATATTTTACAATCCTACGTCACTGAGAATCTTTCAGGATCTCATCTTTTTTAAGTTAAAGGCACCAGAAGAGAGCATCGACACTTCGACTGCCATTCTCATTGTCTCCATTGCCTATCACCGCCTGGCGAAAAGTCTCCGCCATCACTCAATACGAACCCACCTCATAACTGGCACTGAGACCCACTACTTCTCCAACTCCGCAACCACTCATCAGAACGACGAAAATGCCTAAAGAGACAAACTCGAGGAGCCTTTTCGTGTAGTCAAGACACACCAATTTTGGTGCGACCTCAGTTCAACTTTGCAAACAAATAATTAGCTCATTGGATCCACGATTGCAGATACTCGTACAAAATATAATACCCTACTGAGCTACAGCAGTAAAATCCTCTCCTGGGGATGAGGGTTGGCTCCTGATGGCCTGCTCGTTCGGACTATGTTCACGGTGTCGAAATCCATACCTTGGCCTGAACACATCTGTCAGATTGTCCCAGAATCCAAGATCATACAGATTTTCAACGTCTGCCAATCTCCAAACTCGTTCCCACTCCCCCTCTCCTATCGCGCCGGCCCCACGTGGAGGCATACCATCCTCGGTGCGTAGCACAACTTGCTCACTCTCGACCGGCCACCGTGTCCAGACTGGCTCTATAGTCTCGTCTTTATGTCGATCTGGAGAGAGCTTTCGCTTGAAGGCATAGCCCTCTGCCATTTCAGCTGCCCAGTCTGACCACTTCATTGATTCATTGGTCGTAGTGCCAGCCCAAATGAGGTAGATATGGTAACCTAGAAGTCCCCAGACCAGAGGAGAGGTCAGCCCACAGAGGAGCGCGACAGCACCAATGCGAGTGTATTCTTGGAGCGACCAGGCCCAGATGTTGGCATATTGAGACCAAGTAAATCCTTCGCCCCAAATCTTCCAAGCTGGGATCTGTTTTCGGATCTGTCCGGACAGGAGACATGTGCCAAGGTAGGCCGCCCATGTTGTTAAGATGGCGGTGGTGAGAAGGAGGAATAGGAAGTAGTGTTGGTTACCATATCCGACGCAATTGTTGATGAAGATACAGTGGTGGTCCATTTTACCTATGCAGCGCTTACATATGCTGCAGTGTTTGGATCGTGCAGGCTTCAGCATGTGGCATGTGTGACATGCCTGGCCAGGGTGGAAGATCGTGAAGTCATATGGATATAGACTCATTTGGTGAGGGTGGTTTTCTGGTGTGATGTAACCTGGATCGCTTGCTGCTGAGGCATAGAGGAGGATGTACGGCAAAAGAATAAGTCCGATTGAGATGACTATCTCAGAGGCGCTCATGAGAGACCATGCAGGAGGTAGGAACATGATCTCTGAGACAGATAATAGAAATATGAAGAATATCTGTAAGTCGTCAGTGGTTAGAATGATCCACAACAGGGACGGGTAGGAAGGCCCATGAGTGAATAGGGAGCCTCGTGACACGAGGTACAATATTGGGATTGCCCTATCTATAAGACTTGAGAAGTTTCAGACCTCCACCCAAAGTGCCAACTCAAATATCATAGCGATAACAGAGAATGACTTACCATAACGACTGGGTGTCTATCGTTCCATAATGTGTGAGCTACTTTCGTCATCCACGCACTTAGACGGCCTTGTGTCAATCTCTGGTCCATGGACCTCAAGGCACCAGGAATGTGCAGCCATATTACGCGATGAAGAGCTCCAATAGGGGTATTTCTAGATTTTATGAGCTTGATGCCACGTCAAGCATGATATATAGCACCCACCTTAAAGCTGGGAGACGTCCAAAGAAGGCAACGAACGTGAAGAAGGAAATGACTAGAACGACAATGGCGATGGTCTTGAGCGGCCCCATGTTGAAGGATTTAGGTGAGTTTCACAACGGAGTGGAGAATCGCGGGGATAACTGAGTAAATAAAACCTTCATTCTGACTCGTATGGGCATACACAATGGCCTTCCGATATATATTGCCTGATCGAGACAGCATTAATCTCACGAAGTCGTCGGCGAATTAGATGCCGATTCGGATCATGTGATCTCGCACCGCGTCTTCAAACGCGTCTTCCTCAACCTCACATCTTTGTTGCTTTCCACTCCCATTTCCATGTCTACAATACGTTTCGATGCCACAAGTATTATCATCGCTCCCTATTCATTGCACATGATGACAAGAATGTCGGAAAGAAGTCTCCCGTCTCTGGACAAACTCTAAACGGGCATCACCAAACACGGACCAGGCGATCATCTTCGCGATGGCGGCGACTATTGTCTACGAGGGAGTTGGCAGCGGGGGAGAATTGTTTAGCGGTATAAAGTTCTTTCTGTTGCAGCGCATACCCACGAGAAATCATTTCAAGGACCTGATAGTAGTACGTCTGATGGGCTGCGGAGATGGAAAAATACTGAAATTGAGATAGGCAAACGGCGGAGAAGTTGTTCTGCTGGAGAAGCAAGCCGACATAATCATCGGAGATCATGCGCGAAAGGACCAACCCGAAGGCTCTATCTCCTGGACATTCATAGAGAGCTCAATCAGGAATGGGCAGGTGGAGGATGTCGGAAATCATCGAGCTGGACCGATTACTCGAGTCATGAGACAAGTTGGGTCGGCACAACCTACGAAGAAGGGCAGAACCCCATTTACGCTCGAAGACGATCGCATACTTATGAAATGGTGTGCAAGCGCGGAGCGCAAAGGATTGTCTCTAAAGGGCAATGAAATATACCAGCAATTAGAGGCGATAGTAAGGCGAAAGACAATCTTGATGGATTTACCCTGACGTCTTATCACAGAACAACCGTCACACCTTTCAGTCTTGGAGGGATCGCTGGATCAAACATGTCTCGGCCTTGCCTAGGCCTGGGAATCCAGAGAACAATGTGAACGAGGAGGATAACGAGGACGAGGAAGAAGATGACGAACCTGGACCTAGCCGTCGCCCTATTACACGAGAACCGCCCCGGCCAACCATTGCAAGACCGACGGCAACGTCTGCATTGCCGCTAGCTAGAACAGCACCGCGCAGACCTGCAGCTGACTTAGCTCAAGAAAAAAGCACTCGAAGCACTCCGATACTGCGTTCACCTAGTGCCAACCCTTTCGTCCAGAGATCTGCTGGCGGCAACGTCTTTTCTGATGAAGAAACCGAGGAGTTGGTTGCTCACTATGATGACATTACCAACCTCAGTGATGATCAAGTTATCGATGCCTGGATAGCTTGGGCCTCAGCCGTATGTTTTTATACACCTAATCGTCAAATCAATTCCTACTAAATGTTTTATAGAATCCAAATCACACAGCTCAGGAATGGCGAAACTATTTCATCGAATATGTAGTGCCTAAAGTGGAAGCAGAGGAAAAGTCAGAGATGTCACAGCCCCCAGCAAAGGCACCTGCAAAGGATCCGGCAAAAGCACATCGTGCAATTCAAACGATTCCAGGCCCACACTCCTCCAAATCAACAGGAGGCCATGTTCCGGAAGTCAAAGATTCTCAAGGATCGTCTGGACAGATTCTCGAATCGCCAAAACAGGGAAAGAAAATGGCAGATCCCTCTACAACAGACGAATCGGTTTTCAAAGAGCAATTACTATTTCTAGCTGACCAATTCGGATTAGATGTGAATTTTAAACCCAATATCTGCGGGAGGACAATTCCTCTTTTCAGGCTTTGGCAGGTCGTCGAGTCCGACGAGTTCGGTGGATTTGATGAAGTCGTCGGACAGAGATTATGGCCTAAGGTAGCGAGGCAACTCAATTTCAACGAGTTTAAACACCCACAAGCGGCTGCGGAACTCCGGGACTGCTTCGCTGAAATCCTTGCTGACTTTGAAATGGCCAAAAATGAGACGCCAGAAGACGCAAGCTTAACAGAATCACAAGAGATGGCTCTTATTAACGAACAGCTTCGCCAAACAACTGCTCGTGAGACTCAAAGTCTAAAGGACTTAGAAGTATTGGATGAGGATGAGCAGGATGACGATCTCGACTGCCCACAATCTACGCCCCAACAGCCATTGTCTCCGCCTTCAGGCAAGCGTAGTTTTGACACTACTGGCCAAGACTCGCTCTATAATAAACGCCAACGTATCGACAAGGGTAAAGGCAAGGAGATAGAAATCCCCTCAACGCCTGAGGATGTCATCAATGGCAATCAGACGATCAGGCCGTCTTTTCAACCTTCGCCTCTTAATTACACATCTGCTCAGCCAGAACAGCAAGACGATGAAGACATTAGATCTGAGTCAGATGAGCTCTATATCCGACCTCCGAACTTCCAACGGGCGATATCATCAGCCGTAGAACCTCGTTTCACCGCTCGAACCCTGGAGCCCGAAACGCAGGACTTTCACTTTCCGCCTGAACAAGGCGAAGACATCCACGCGTTATTAGATGATCTGACTCCTTCGCCAGTGCGAAGCAGCGCCAAGGTTCCGAACCGAAGTAGGGCTAGTGATGTTGCTACACATGGAACTGTGCACTCTTCGAATAAGAATGAAGACTCTTCTACCCAATCTCAAACCGAGTCTCAACGCAAGGAAGAGCTGCAAGCATTTGTAGATAATTGGGTCTCCCTCGGCTATCCACTCGACACAGTCATTGAAGCTCTCGAGATAACAACAATGGAGACTCCTAACGCTGGTCATGTTATGGAACAACTTATGGAAGGTGCTGGCATTCCTGAGGATATCCCCGGTGTGTGGACATGGTATGACGATGAGGCTTTGGACAAGCGAAAGGACAGTTCGGATTTTGAGAAAGTGGTGAGGAAGCATGGCATCAAACGATGTGTAGTGAGGAAGAAGTTCTTGAAGGACCAAAAAAGTGCCGCGAAACAAAGCTTGGAGCCAGTTAACGAGGATGCTGATGACGGCGAGCCTAGATCATAATAAAGTCTTTCACTCCTCGACGGAATTTCATATGTCCCAGGGAACTTTCGCTCCGCACAAAAATTGCGTGCCCCGGCGTACTGAGGCTGAAAGTTTTGCAGTACTCATGTGACGAATTGCAAGTGCTCCATCAACCTACGCCCGACAGGGCTACGTACAGGTATCTCAGAACATAGCAATCCACAGAGGACGGCAGGCTGTTGGATTGGTACAACACGACGTCTAATTAATTGACATCATGCTATTCCTCTTCTATTCCTAAGAGATTTCTAACGCGAGGACAGACTTCCGGCCGCAGGAGTGCGAAATGAAGAAGATTTTTTTTTTACTGATATGCACGATAATCAGAAAGCTTCGAAAACACACAGGCTAGAATAGAGTGATGCCTTTGTAAAAATCATCGACAATTGTAATACCTGAGCCATGATGAGATGAAAAGGGGCATCACATGTGAATTATGTGAGGCGGGTTGAATGGCCAACGGCGAGTATTCGCGTCGAGAAATTCCCTGCAAACTTCGACTATTATAATGCAGTCTAGAAATCATTATTTATTGCTCAATCGTATATTTTCTGGTGAATATTGATTCCCTTTCGTTGAATCCTGATAGTAGGTTGATGTTCATTAATTCAGCCACAGCTCGATTTAAGGTTCTTGGGGAAGTGTGGCGCCTCCCCAGATGGCGCCGAGTTTCTAACTCCATCCTGGTGCATCAAAAAGGTGATCAATCCACTTTCAAAACTGGAACAACATCATGATCTGACTCGTGCATGAACATTAAGCAATGATCTGCCCATTCTCTTCTTCAACTTCCTCGACTTCCTCCTCCCTTTAATTCAGCGCATGTGGCGGGAAGTGATTTAAACTTGCGCATAATGGTGCAAGCTACGTCAATTTGTCGACCCGTCCATTACTCGAGAAAAACAAGATAGATTATCACGTACCAACGCAGTGCGAGTGCAGAATGGCAGACCGTGTATATTCATTACGATCACGCTTCCTCAACAATTTCCCTAAAGTATCCTCTTCCTCCTCAATCGCAGAGATGAGGATCAACGAACCTCAGAAGCTCCGAGTGCTGGTGGGATCGAACGGATCGAGAGATGTGGCGAAAGCACTCGCCCTCGTTGTACGACTATCAAAGAACCCCAATATTGAAACTCGAGCGATAGTCGACGAAGAATCATGGCCGGCGCATCGGTTGTCGCAGGAGACATTGGCGTTGCAGAATAGATACTTCCGGTCGACTAGGGAGACGGACGAAGCACAGAAGAGTATCGAGCGCTCGCAGATGGAGTTCTACAAGCTGCAGGCATATGAATTATGTAGTTGGGCAGATATGTTAGTCTTGGCACCGATCGATGCGGATACGTTGGCGAAGATGTTGCACGGGATTACAGACTGTTTACTACTGGAGATCCTCCGTGGATGGGACGTGTCGAAGAAAATATTGCTTGTTCCAGGGATGACAACTGCAATGTGGGAGAACCCGATGACAAAGAAGCAGTTGAGTAAAGTGCGGAGAAAGTGGCAATGGGTTCGGGTTATGCAACCTATATTGTGGCACTTCGACGGCGGGGGACCTTCGAAAGAGCTCATGGCTTGGGACGGCTTCAATGAGCTTGTGGACATGATTAAGAACCAGGCGGAGCTTATATCCATTGGTCACGATATTCCTCCTGCGGGGGCTGTGATGTTGACACGATATAACATGAAAACGGACGCAGTTCTTCCTCCAGAGATTTGGACATTGATTTTTCAGCGTGTTGGGGATTGGGAGATCGCAAAAGCACTCAATGTCTATACGAATCTTCCTGTACCTCCGGAATGGCAATGGCGGCCCAATGAGCCCAAGGATGAGTTGAACATGCTCATGCGCTCCTTGGAATGGACGATTCTAACACAATCGACTGAAAAAATTATCGACAAACTGAAAGAAGCACCTGAAAATATGAGATTTCTTTCGAGTTTGTGCGTGAAGCTAGTGATCAAATTCTGCCTTATTGAGCTCCTCCACCATCTCGAGATGAATTTTAAGGATGTTTTCTGGTCTTCATTCGGCCAGAAACTCCTTCCCACAAAGGCATCAGCTGTTTATGAACGTATAGAAATCCTCGAATGGTGGCGAACATCTCCAACATTCTCATCAAAGGATTACACGGCCGAAGTCATTGACGGAGCTTCTAAGTCTGGCTTTGTACACGTTCTCGACTGGTGGCGACGTTCGGGTCTACCGCTCAAATATACCGAGTCAGCCCTTGAGCAAGCATCCTCAAAAGGTCATATCCTCGTTCTAGAATGGTGGAAGCAAGCCAGCTGCGGTACATCCACAACGACAGACCGAGGCGGAACCACTAAACTCCCGGAAGTCCAACCCGCTCTCCGCCTCAAACTAGGAAAGTCACTTCTCGCAGCCGCACAGAACAACCAAGTCCTCGTCCTCCGCTGGTGGGACAGCTCCGGGATTCCAGTCTCGTACTCCGAATCGGTTGCCAAAATCGCATCCGCTCACGGATACGTCGAAGTCCTTGACGCCTGGCGAGAACTCAAGGGAGAGAAGATGCAGTTTGATAATAAAGTCCTAGTCGAACCAACGAAGAACGGTCATCTCAATGTATTGGAATGGTGGAAGAATCTTAGTCAAGGCGTGGATGGTAGGCCCGGGCCGAAGGTTGAGTATAGGACTTGTGATATTCAGGAGGCGTTGGAGGATAGTATTGGGAGTGAAGGGTTGGCATCTGAGGTGAAGCAGTGGTGGGCACAGAATGGGCTAAACTTAAGGCTGGATGATGAGTCGATGGAGATTCAGACTCTTTGATCAGTTGAATTGGATAGGGTCAGAGCAGAGCGCAAAGTCTCCTAGAGTGATAGTCGGATTGCTTCTTGCAACTTAGCGTGGCGTTAAGGAGCGTGCTATTTTACTGGAATGATATTCTATGTAGCAACATGACCCCCGATATCAGATACCCTACAGAGACATAAAGATGTCTGATCTTGAGGCCTCAGTTGAGTGATATTATCAGCGTCCGTACACTGTGAGACAAGGAAGGGAGCATCTAGTATCTTGAGGAAGATTCACCAAGAGAGGAGCGGGACCAACCGCAGGAGCAGGGCAGGGCGGAACTTTTTTCTCTCTCTATGACGAATAGAGAAAAGACAAAAGACGTAACACGCCTCTTAGCTCTGAACCCGAGAGTTTGAAGCAATATTATAATGAGTTGTCGTGTGTAGAATGGATTGCAATGTCGAAGGAAGAGTGGAGGCAGATCACGTGAATCGAGTCGGCTAAGTTCATTTCACCTTCGTCCAATAGTGCAGAGCTTCTTCTATTTCCTCTAGCATCACTCCTCTCTCTTTTCTTCGATATAAAGTTCACACATCTCTTTTTGCAGGGCGCTGGAGACGCGATAATAGGCCTAATACCATTCTTCACCATCATTACCTACATCATCGAGGCCTTCTCTCTTAAAAGGTCTCGAACCGCAATGAAAAAGAAGGTAACTAGACTAAAGCAAATTACTACCCTTCGAAGCGGAGCAATATATCCTTTTCGACGATGCCTCTCAGCCTGGCCCGCTTCAAGCCATACTCCTAGTTCCCGTTTCGGACAAACGCCAAAATTGGTTGCATCACGGAACGAAACTTCTTTTGTCCGCTGTTTCAAGCGGGGAGCTGATTTTCGAGAATACATTAAAATTGTTTAAACCATCACCCCTTGACTGAAATGGAGCGGCGATCGGGTTCTTCTGAGTTCACCTACGGAGATCCTTGCAAGCTGCAACGATGCTGCGCGATTCCAGATCTTCCCCCAATCATGGAAACAAGCCGGAGTCACCGTATTGAAATGCCTTGTCATGTTTGTTTATTGTTCAGGGACAAGAACTTTTAGTTTGATTTGGTGAGGGATGGGCTGGGAGATCTTGGTTCATTTCCTTCTAGTGGGGTCCTTCCACCTCGGTAGCTCACAGATGGCGGAGGATCTACCTTGTCTGTCTGCCAACATTTCAAAGAAGTGAGTTAGAACTGTAGCAGTCCTACCACCCGTAATAAGTTAGTCAAGTAGCTTTTCTTAAGCTCATCCCATAAGGATATTCAAGACTGAAGTCAATCTGCACTACAGTAAGTAGCCATTTTCCAGTCCGAGCCCAAGAGCATATATGCAAGTGTTCGCACTTTGAAACTCATTGCCTTTCCCTTTAACAACTATTGCTTTCTACCTTCTTGTATACACTTCAAGGATTTTTTCTGTTTCAAAATGAAGTCCTCTCCAACCTTTGCCGCGTTACTCGTCAGCACAGTCTCTGCCCGATCAAAGGCTTGGGGTCAATGTCAGTACATTTTAGTCTCTGAACAAATCTCCACAAGATATACTAATGTATTCAGAACAATGTCAATTCAAATCATTTTCGCTTCAATACCTGGTTTAACACTTGCTCCGTTTCCCATGCTGGTAGTGGGATAATGTGTTCCTTGCTGGCTATGAAAAGGAGTATATAGAAGCGTGTTAAAAGGATGTCTCTTGAGATGGAATTAAGTATGAAGTGAAGAGAGTTTTGTGTTGGAATTTGATATCTTCGTGTTCTCTAAGTAGACAGGAAAGTATGCATCACGTACTTGCGTATAGAGTAGAACAACTTAATGCCAATTACTCTGCAAAGATAATCGTGAAATAGAGCTATTTAAAAGAACACTTATAAAGTAGCGGAAAGAGGCATAATGAGCACGCCCTTCTTAAACTTCAGCTATGGGTACTTGGTGTAAAGAAAAGGCAAAGTGTTAGAGCAAAAGAAGGGTAGAATGACCTAACTGCAGACACAAGCAGCCTCGGAAACATAGTCAATTAGGAATTCCATAATTACGCTTCTGATAAAATCGTGATGGTTCGGTTTACAGATAATCACCTGTATCTCTGTTGCAGGCTCCGATGCAGAGCACATGAATCTTGGGTATAAAGAAGAACACGAGTGCATTTGGTGAGAGAAGGTGGAAAGCGTCAATTTTGGAATCAGGTAGTCACAAGGCCAGACACGCTAAAACTGGGGCATTGGGACCCTCATTTCGCTAATTTTTTTTAGCAGTTTTCAGAAGGCTAACGCTATCTCTCAGGCGGAGAAAAAGGTAGCCGATTTTGGGCTAGTAATACTTATTAATCGACTTTTAAAACGAATGTAACGTAGCTTAAGCAAAACTTCTAAATTGGTTTGTGCTATCCTTATAGTAATTAAAACTGGCTATAAAGAGTTAGGCAAGAAAGAAGTTGATTTCTTTATAAAAATTGCAGAGTTCTTTGTTCGTAGACGTGCCAAAATCAGCCAATTTTTTCCGCCTGAAAGAAACGCTAAATCCTACTTCCATCCATCCTTCTTCTTCAAAACTTCTTCAAGCCTTTCGACGAGCCCAACAACCACTCAATTATTTAACCAGAAGTACTCTTTTCTGGACGCCCGTACATTCATCAAGTGACGATCTCTGCATAACCCTCAGCCCATTCTGCGTTCGACGACGAGTCCACGACAATTGTCTCCTCGCAATCCTCAGATCCATCCGATTCAAACGAGAATCCCAGTGGTATCTTCCTTACCTCCTCTTTCATGCCAGACTTAGCGCTTCCAACTGCAGGAGAGGAAGCTCTATGAGTCCTCGAGATGCATGGCGGTAGTACTGCCAGCCACTTCTCATCCTTCAGTACTGCTGTTGGCGGCATCGCAATAGTTTTCTGCAGTGCACCAACGGTTTCTCGACTGAGTTTATGCTCGTCTTGGAGATGTTTCTGCCAGTGGTCTTTTCTTTTGAAGCCTTTGCCCCAATCTTCACCTCCTAAGATCTCGCCGTCTTTTAATGGACCCATTGATTCGCGACAGCATTCATAGGGACAGAAGTATTTGATTGTGAGCTTGTGCTTGCTGTTGAAGTGTCGCTCGAGATCTTTAGCTGATGGGAAGCCGCGACTACAATGGTTGCATTTTGAGGAACGGGTATGGTTCTTCTCGTGCCGACTGAGCAACATATCAGCCATGATCATTTAAAGGACTGTTAGTACTAACCGAAGATCGCACTGACGATTGAATGTCTTGTTGCACACTTTATTTCCGAGGCTGAAAGTACAACTGAACGAGAATAGCTGAGATGATTGCTCTGTTGGGAAGCTCTTCGCCCATCGAACATTGAGTGTTTTCGAAGGCGCCATTGAGAGTTCGAGGATGGTATAATGCTACTAGATCAAAAAGCAAGCTATAAACGTTGTAAAGTCCCAATCTAATTATTTGCACAACTTGATTCTCTTGTGATAAACATTATTTGGAGGTCATGAAAGGAATAGAGGGGTAATCCAACATTCAGAAACCCATAAGCGCCCGGAATATCAGAGAGCCTGACAAGGTGCCTAAAGCTGCTTTGTTGGCGGGCTGAGGGCGTCAAATCCCTTGTCAGGCCACACGTTGTGCAGGAGAAGAGGGCGAAGCGAGAAGAGCAGCCTTCGCCGATTATAAAGTCCTGGCTTTCCCTCATCCTCATTTTCTCTCTTTCTGCACTTTCAACGCCCAAATCGCCCGTACCCGGCATCATTTTCACACTCAAGTCCCAAGCCTTCTCGTTAACACTTAACGCTTATTCGCTGTTGGCATCATGCAGTCGCCCGCGCTATCGCCCTCCTCGCCCTCCAGGGGTTTGTGTCAGGCATCCTCGGGCTCCGCCTCGCACTCCGCCTCACTTTCTCCAACGCATCTCAACTTTTCTGTCGATGACTCCAATTCAGCTGGAGCATCACCTGATGCTGTACCTGAGTGGTACAAGTGAGCTTCTTTTTTTTTACTAAGCACATAGCAGGCCTTTTGTCGTACAGTCACATGACTCTCAATACACATCCTCGCTCCAACCCGACTATACCCTACCTTCTACTACCGGCATCGACCCCTTCGATCCTAGCTTCCTTATCAATCACGAAATTGGCTTGTTGTCAAACTATTGTGTTGCTGGCGAATCTCTCTTCCATGCCACCAACGATATCGGCTTCTTGCCTGCTACTGCTCTAGCCCCATATCATGCTGGCAATTTCGACACGGCGTCATTCTATTCCACTGGCCCGCCCCAGGAATTACCATTCAATGGGGATCTGCTTTCCAATGCAAATGCATATCCATCCCAGTCCGCTCCCGACATCTTCCCAAATTCTCTAATTCCCATGAACCAAACTCTTCCAGCCACTTTGCAAGCACCCCTAAGCAGTAAGTACCACAAACCACCTGAAATGCATTCCCTGTCTCACAATTATGCAGTGCCAGCTATGCAATCCGCTCCAAATGTTCAAGCGAACATCCAGAGCGTGTTCCGCGGCCAGAAGCATCACTGTCTCTGGTCAGCCGGTTGCACTAAATCTTTCACTCGTATCAGTGATTTGGAGCGTCATTGGTACTCTGTTCATCTTGGACAGAAATATCATTGCACCTGGTTTGGGTGCTCTGATAATCAGGGCAAGGGTTTCTGTCGTTTGGAGAAATTGAGGAAGCATCAAAAAGATTACCATGGGTTTGTTTTGGTGTGATTTGCAAATGAGTGAGAGTGGATACTGCGAAGCATTGAGGGATTTTCTTATGTGCAACTTTCTTTGGTTTGAAGTTAATCATACTGGAGACAGATCTGAGGTTATTAAGTTTGAAACGTGATATCGAGATAGTTTTTAGGCAGTTAGTCCGTAACTGAAATGAATTTCTTTACATTGATTAATGGTTCTTGTCACGCAAATATGCTGTGGTGGATATGGTGGTGGTAAATATGAATGATGAATATGAATGATGATGGTAGGGCCTGGCGTAGCCAGGCTATATATATAGCATGGGTGGTCATATAACCACTATGCAGGCAATGCCGTAACAGTTCTCAACTTTATATTCTTAAACAAGTTATCTATAGTAAAATTCCAAATCTATAATCTTAACGCATTTTAAAGATTTGTACATATCGAAATTGCATCAAGTATTAGACAAATTGAAAAATTCACAAATAAACGGACTTTTCAGAGGAATTGCGGGTGTGGTACTAGAAAGGTGTCACGGGTTCGTACGAGTTCAATCAACTGGTATGGATTCGTGTAAATACAAAAGAATTAACTAAAGAAAGAAGAGAAAGTATCGTTTTTTTTTCTTTTCTTCTTTTTGGTTTCATTACTCTGTGTAGCTGCCTAAGGCACTATGTAGAGGCGTCTAATTTACATTTCAGGCATTCAGGCTCCTCTTCTCCAAAGTGGTTTCTACCACAGTAACGCAGAAGCACTACAAGTACAAATGAAATAAGAGAGATCAACGCGATTGTCACCAATATTACAAACCCAAAAACAATTCTCCCGTACGCCAATTGAGGTTACCTGTCCGCCATCCATGGTTCGTGCAATCTGAAGTTGTATCTAATGGCCCCTTAGGGCCCTGAAGTTATCCCTAATGTCAACACCATACTTAAGAGAAAGTATCGTACGGTCAGAAGTAAACAAATAGACTCTGTGTCCTGGTTGTCTAGGTGACTGCTGCATTCGCTTGTCACTGCTGGGGCCTGTAAGGCTCCAAGGTTCACACCGGGTCTCAACCCGCCACAAAAGGCCTACCGCGATTAAAACCTTTAAGTTTAACTCGACCCCCTAGTTTTGCTAAGGCGCTACTTTAGTGTTTGGATAAATAAGTGTACCCCTTGAGGGTCCCTATCACAAACGTAAAGCTATAGTAAATATAGTGGTGGTAAATATAAATAATAAATATAAATAATGATGGTAGGGCTTCGCGTAGCCAGGCCAAATATACAGCATGGGTGGTCATGTGACAACTGTGCAGGCAGTGCCGTAACATCAGAGGACAATCTAACGCCTCTTAGCTATGAAATCTTAACAATGGCGGGGCATACTACTCAGCTTTGGCGGGAAGTGTTTACTACTTCATGGTATGTACTACCTGAAGATAACGGTGTCTCTCTTGTGTTCATAAGCATCAACTCTTTATCGAATTAATGATCTGAATCGACTCGGTGTACCTGGCAAAGTCCTCGAATAGAAGCACCCGAGATAATGTTGTGTTTCGTGTGGTGAAACTTATATAGGTTCGCGAATTGCGATGTTCTGAAAACTGTCTTCGTCACACTGTGAGGAGAAGGTTTAAGCCGAACCTATTGAAATGCTTTTTCCCGGAGTTTCTATCTTCGAAGAGAATGCAGAGCTCCTTCCTTGTCTCGAGACAGGTCGTCTCTCAATTCGTTGTTGTGCACTTCGATCGCAGTTCAGATATCGCAACAGCTGACATATATTCATTCTGTATAAAGTCTGGGGTGCGGGAACAGTAATCGTCGTCATTTTCGCCTGGGCGCAGCATCAAAGCCAATCGTCCAAAATAATCCTAGCACGCAGCACTCGGTGCCACCCACCCTTCAATACAGGTGCATACCTTGTAAATCTCTCTCGCGAGCATCAATTGCCGCTCGAGTTCTGCCAAATACCTCTGGTGCTTGCACGCCATCCTGTTTCTGCTGCCATCTCCTGGCATCCGGGAACATCCTTCACAAGTCAGAGCTTCCTCAAGCGGTCAACTCGAAGCTCCAGTGCGGCGATGAACGCAAATTCCGCGGTCGCAATAGGTCGAACCAACTCGAATGGCTACAACAGTTATCGCCCCGGTGCCAATGGGTTCACCAAGATGCTGCTCCTGGTCCTCGCGCAGATCACACATGTGGCAGCTGCGCCATTGAAGCCGTATATCCATCTTTTACTGCTGGAGGAACCAGACGCGGCTGAGGGATCGAGTCTGGTGTTGTATATGAGTGTTGCGGTCGCTCTGGTTCTGCTCGGAGGTGCTTTTGCTGGATTGACTATTGCGTAAGGACAATTTCGAGTTTCTTTGAAAATATCGAGACTAATGAGACCTTCCAACAGCTTAATGGGACAGGATAGCATCTATCTGCAAGTAATTGCACAATCTGGAGAGGGCAAGGAACAGAAACATGCACAGAAAGTATTCAACCTGCTGGGAAAGGGAAAGCATTGGGTTCTGGTCACATTGCTTCTGAGTAATGTTATTGTCAACGAAACATTGCCAATTGTGCTCGATCGCTCCCTAGGAGGAGGGTGGCCCGCTGTCCTGGGTAGCACTGTTCTGATCGGTATGCAGGGTTTCTGGCGCTGCTGGCAAAATGCTGATTTTTGTAGTCATTTTCGGAGAAGTTATTCCTCAGTCCGTCTGCGTTCGATACGGCCTTTCAATCGGTGCTTACATGGCGCCTTTCGTCCTCTGCCTTATGTGGCTCCTGGCACCCGTGGCATGGCCGACTGCAAAACTCCTCGACAAGCTTCTAGGTGAAGATCATGGAACTGTATACAAGAAGTCAGGACTTAAGACATTGGTTACGTTACACAAGACTCTTGGATCTAGCCCCACCGAACGACTTAATCAGGACGAAGTTACGATTATCAGCGCAGTCCTCGATTTGAAGGATAAGGCAGTGGGTGATATCATGACGCCAATGGAAGATGTTTTTACGATGTCTGCGGATACCGTCCTCGATGAGCATACCATGAATATCATACTCAGCGCAGGGTACTCTCGGATACCAATCTACGAGCCGGGAAACGAGACCAATTTTGTAGGCATGTTGTTAGTCAAGATCTTGATTACCTATGATCCCGAGGATTGCAAGAAGGTCAGCGAGTTCGCCTTGGCTACTCTGCCTGAGACTCGCCCCGAAACCAGCTGCCTCGATATTGTCAACTTCTTCCAGGAGGGCAAGTCTCATATGGTACTCGTTTCTGAATTCCCGGGCGAGGACTATGGTGCTATTGGAGTAGTGACACTAGAGGATGTGATTGAGGAGCTTATTGGCGAGTATGTATTTTCGTTCGGTGCTTTGAGCTTGGGATCTAACCTGGCTAAAGGGAAATCATTGACGAATCCGACGTTTATATTGATGTCCACAAAGCCATCCGACGTATCGCACCGGCACCAAAGGCACGCGTGCAAAAGGGCCAGTTTGTCGCGAATCCCGACGCCGCGTCTCTTCATGCTCCAGAAGATCATCTGATTGACCTTACAGAAGGCGAGGACCCAATGATTGTGAGAACTCGAAGCCGCACTTCCGAAGCAAGAGCAGATAGCGTGGCCCTTCTCAGCTCAAGTCCCAAGGCAACTTTCCTTCGAAGAAGTTCCGGTGGTGCAGACGGTAACACAATTTCAGTCCGAGGAAATGTTCATGATATGCGAGAACATTTGAAGCATCTTGGCCCATCAAACCTTGCAAGCCGACCAAAGACGACTCGCTACAACACGGTGAAAATCAAGGGTTCTAGCGGCAGCAAACAGATTGGCTCGGATTCGATTGTCGAAGAGCGATATGAAGATAATCCAGCACCTCAAGGCGGAGAAGGACAAGGCCTGCTAAAGTCTGCTGGTCAAGATGCCAAGGATGGAGTACAAGCTGTTCAGCAAGGCTATGGATCATTCGCACCGAATGGTTCAAGCAATTTGTCGCAAATGCTCACTACGGATGGAACCAAAAGTCCGAATGGCAAAAACAGTCCCCAGCCATATACCTTCGATAGGCAATTAAGCCATGACAGTGCACGTAGCAGTGATACAATCGGCTCACTGGTGTCGCTTGGACATACCGCATCAGCTAGAAAAAAAGGTCCAGCACGAAGTGGAAGCATCACGGAAACACACGTTGATTCCGGTGGAGTTCGGAAGGTTGTGTTGGAGGCAAATGGCAATTCAGAGGATGAGAGAGAGGAGAACAGTGGGAAGGGCTCACCGAAGAGTTCACCAAAATCGGGTTCAACAAACCCTGGCCTTGATAGCTCCGGAGATGACCATCATGAGCAACGAGAACCCGAAGGAACCGTGACGAAGAAAAAAAGGAGACGTGCCCGCAAAAGGAAGAATAACGACCACAAAGGAGGAGACGAATCGACGACGGATGGTCCAGCCCAGTAAAAGATATTATTTTAGTAAAAAGGTTTGTATGTTACTACCTCGAGTTTTCTCGGCGGCACTAGCTGGTTTTTACTTGTACATTAGGAGTCTTTGGGGGTTCTGGGTGGAAGAGGACCAAAAACTGGGATGGAATAGCAGCTTGTCTACACAGATACACAGCGTAAATCCTCTTTAGTCAGAGAATTCATATAATAAAACTTCCAGACACTTGGGTAATAGACCTGCACGTGACCACGTTGCCACCTTTTGAATGGTTGGAAGTACCTACTGACAAAGCTTTGTAAGTAGCTTCGTGATTAAGTATTAAAGTGTATATCTCCAAGATTATTGTAGTTTCATCAAATTCCTTCTCCCAAACGTGCTCATAAACTCAATATTCAGAGCCTAGGCCAGGCTATCTCAGCCCCTCCAAGCGGACGTCACGCCCGAACAAAAAATCTCCCGCAGGAAACAACAACAGCAAACAACAACATCCACCACGACCTCCCCCTCGCCTTGACCCACAACCACACCATGCATTGCATCGAGTGTGGAAATCTTCTCCCTACCAACCGCACGCCCTCGACTATTTGCAGCAAATGTAAAACCCCGCTCGCAACCTGGTGGGATGAAACCTCGTCCACCTACCGCACAAACCGCGAATCAATCCTCCCCGACTACAAACCTCCCTTTACCAGCGTTGGCATGGCAGGCGTAGGAATCAATCCGGAAGAGAGGGAGAAGATGAAGAGGAGAAAGAATAATCAGAGTGAGGAGGAGAGGGTGTTTAATGCTGCGTTGATCTCGTTGGAGGGGCATTTTGAAGGGCTGCTAGAGAAGCCGAAGAGGACGCCTTTGACAAAGACCATGGGTGAGGTAAAGAAGATGGTGGCGAAGACACTAGATTTGAGCTTGAATAGAGCGGAGGTCAGGTACGTGTTTTGTTTGTTTCCTTACTCTTGTTGGAGCTATGGAAGCGTTGTGGGACAAAGCTGATGTGTGTGCTACCTGTAGGGAAAAACTTGCGAAAAACGTCGATATATGGATGCATCTCCAGAAAATCTTCAATGCGGCAGTGGTCTCTCTGGACGAACGATCACTACCTCCGTCTCCTCCAGTAGAGGGCTCGAACCAAGATGTTTCCGATCCTGCGAATTTGATACTCAAGTCCTATGACTCGTTGAGGGAGGATCTGCATTATTTGAATAGCCTGTTGGTTATTAGTAGGAATATGCTGGCAATCAAGGAGACGGCGCAAGAGATTTGTGCAGCAGTGCAGTTTGATAAAGCGGTGCAGAAGCTGGTTGTGCTTTGTGTTAATGTTACGAGCAAAGGGTACGATGGAGAGACCGTGGACGAGGCGAGGAGAGGGAAGCTGAATGAGATTACGGAGCTTTGTGAGTTTCCCCATGCTGAAGGTGGAGGAAGATACTGACAAGAATAGATAAGAAGCTTTTGGTTACGTGTTTGCAGCATACGCATAACTGGACCATGGGCAACGACCGCTTTAAGATGTCGTTCTGGTTTGAGATGCTATTCGATGATGACTTAAAGAATGATGCTATACATGAGCTTCCCCCGGACGACTTAGACGTCGCAAAAGTGCATGAAGAAGTCAAGAATTGGTTGAAGAGGCATGACAAGAAGAAAGATCCCATCGCCGCCAAGCTATTGGAGACTTATGCGTCAGAAGTCTCTACTGGTTACACCCCTGGGGAGCTACCCAAGGGTCCTTTTGATGATGTACCTGAAATTCCTGAGGCGTCGACGCCTGTCTGGAAACCAGATCTTGAAAACAAGAAGTTTGAACAAGATCGGCTTTACGCTAGAGTCTCGCACGAAATCGACATCTGGTGGAAGAAAGTCCGTGATGCAAATTTTGAGGGCTGGATTGTGCCAATGGAGACCGCTGAAGGTGCAGAGGCTCGTGCAAAGGCATGCAAGGAAAATGCTATGAATCGGTATATGCCTCGAAGTCAGGATCACGATCATTTCGATGAAGAGGAGCAATATGAAAACCAGCCTGAGAATGGCAGTGTAGCTGCTGACGAGATCGATGATCGGTCCGTTCAAGGAGATAATGGAGAGGGAGAGGATGACGAGGAAGAGGAAGAAGACGATGACTCTTATGTTGAGGGTCCGCTACGCGGGTTGTTGACCGAGATTCCTAATATCTTGGACACGAAGCAGATTGAGGCTTTGCACATGACCGTCAAAGCCTGTATCGTGGACTCGATGGGATCCGGCCTCACACAAGCCGGGGAGAATTTGCAGAAGACGAGATGCAAGATGTTCTTGGCACTAGACTGTGGAAAGAATCTCCTTCGAGAATTATTGGTCTTCATCGCAGTCTGGGAACAGACGGACGTACAATTTATCTTTCAGATCACGGCTCAAATCATTGAGTCATTCCACCACAATGCGCTTTTACCTTACGCTTGGAATTCTCTTCGCATTCTCAAGGACATTGTGTCCCCAGCTCAGACCGTCCTCTTACGCCTCATCAATTACATGTTCCGTGCTCGCAAGGACAGCCCGATATATGATGATGTCAAGGACTATAATCGCGATGCGAAACTTATCCACTTCCTCTATAACTACTTCCGATGTCGGGTCGTGCCAGATTGCTTAGCATTGATCGATGCGCAAACGCAGATTAAGGAGAAAAAGAAGCACCACAGTGACTTTCCTGTCGATTTATGGGATATGGAACGAGCCAAGGATGGGCTGTCACAATACTTGGACTTCATCTCTGTTATTGCTGAAATTCAACAAATGCGCCATCTGCTCATCGAGTGGGACACGGTATATGAAATGGTAGCCTTACTTCAAGCACTTGAAGCTGGTGTTGAAAGAAAGCAACTGGTTGCAAATCCCATGCCCGGTACAGCTCGACGCTCAGGACAAGCACCCGATGCTCCAGCACCCAACACAACACCGGAAGCACCCCGTAATGCGCAATCTAGTATTCAGCCTCTACACGACACGCCTCATCTGTTCCCTTGGTCAGGCATCAAAATCCAGATCCTGATCATCCTGACCTCACTCATTGCACCTACCAACACACGACGCGAAGGTGCCGTTAACCCGGTCCCCCAAAACAAGCTCGGAAATCCAATTGTCCAAAAACAGCTCCTGAATCACCATGGAATCATGCCGTTACTCAACTGCTGCGTGTATGATGGACATAACGAGTACTTGAAAGAGCGCGCCACGCTCGTAATCAAGTTCCTGATGGACGGCTGCAAGGAAGCACAAGATTTCGTCAAGGAACTTGTTCCTGTGAAGCAGGCTCAGCAACAGGCACAACAGCAGGCTGCTGCAAGACTGCAAGCTGAGGGAAGACAAAATGCCAGAGGTGTGAAGGTCAATGGAAGTGCGAGTATAGGTGGTGCTTCTGCTGATCTGGAAGCTAAGAGGCAAGAGTTGGAAAAGAATATGAAAGCAATGCGAATTAGAGATGACATTGCGACTGCACTGGATTCAAGCCTTGATATGAGTCCCGAGACTGTTGAAGGAAGTGGAGAGAAGAAAGCTGGGAAGAAATGAGCGTGGATTTTCTCGAGTAAGGTTGGATTCTGAATATGCATGGATTCATTGGGCGGTGTTTAAACGGGAAATAGATAGATACCCTTGATTCCTAGATGTGCCTAGGGATTGGTGCATGGATAGGCATAGGCATAGGCATTAAGTATAGTCATAGGCATATCGGTAAGACAAATGACCAGGACAGCATAGCTAGCTAGCTTGCTTGCTTGAATTGGACTTCCAGCACGCGACAAGAGTCATCACGTGTAGTCGACGTGCAACAAAGTCTACTCCTTCCACTTGATTCAAGGGGCAGAAATCTCCACAAATGTAAGAGATCGTTCCAAGAATAGTGTCTAAACCAATTAATGCCTGTCAATTGGTCTAGTTGACCGTATCGGGGGATTCTTTACGCGCCGCCTCGGTGCATTTTCAGACATTAAGCGAGCGAGTATTAAAGATCGAGATATCTTCCAAATCCGCGTCGCCACGATTTAAGTAAAGGAAATTCGCGTTCGGACTTCCCAATTGATGACCAATTTTTTTTAAGGTCGTACTCCAAACTTTCAATCTGGAATGGAAGATGTCGCGTGGTGAGATTTATCTTTCTTGTCGAGGTATCAAAGACGGTAAGAATTGCGTCGCTAATTTTTCGGTGATTTTTCAGGGGGCTGTGCTGTTCAGCGCTGACGGGACCATGGCCTTGGAACAATCACTGCGTTAGTGACTAATTGAGGTGAAAGTCACCTAAAAATATATCTCACGTCACATTTGTCCGTCTTTGATTTAAGCTTGTTGCTCCTTCCCATAGTACTGCTAGAAGTGACCGACTTGAGCAATGGAAGTGGAAGTGGAACTGCTGAGAGCTCGGTCACCGGAAGTAACTCAGCCTCAAGATAATTTTCCAAAGTCCGTGGTCGAAATTTGAGCTTGGATGGAGCTGCTGGATATGGAGTGCTTTCATATAAGGAGCTGGTCGGCCGATTGAGGGGTGAAAAAGTGATTGCTAAGGAATTGGTACTTTGATTGAAGCCTCAACGACCATCACTTCACATCACTTGTAGAAACATTCAGACTTGCTAGTACTGAGCCACCGCTAATATTTCAATAACAAATACTCAACGCGTTTGCTTTCCAGCAAGTGATAATTGAAAATGGCAGTCATGACGCGAAAGCGCAAAGCGAGCAGCGAGAGCTCAGACGACGTGAAGCGCAGCAAGAGCCCACGCATTCGTCTCGTACACATTCCCACGAAGGCAAAACCAGCACCTTCATTCCTGTAAGTCTCAAGCTGCTTCCCATAGCTCACACATTGTCCATACTAACAATACTCGCAGTGGCGACCAAACAATCGTTACAATTGACCTCGAATCGCCGACCGGCAGCACCAGCATCCCAGTCCACAAAAACTTCATAACGCACTATTCACCCTTCTTCGCCGCGCACTTCTCAACTTCCACCACTCTCAAAATATCTGACATCTCCCCCTCAAAGTTCAACCTCTTCCTCTCCTGGCTCTACACCCAGACCGTCTCTCAACCAAACCAGCTTTCTCGCCCAGATATCAATACCCTAATCTCTCTCTGGCTGCTAGCAGACCGCTTCCTGGTCTCCAAACTCCAGAATCAAATCATGGCCATGATTTTCGATAAATCGTTCTCAGGGTATATCGTGCGAGAGAGTTTCTGGGAAGTGTTCGAGAAGACCGAAAGAGGGAGCAAGATGCGGACATTTTTGGTAGATGGCTTTGTGAGGAAAATGCAAGCCGGCGACTTGAGCAGGGATGCGGATGGGGAGTGCGCTTATGAGTGGTTGCCAAGAGAGATGTTAGAAGATGTTTTAGTGGAGATTAAGAGTAATGGGAGTGGGGTGGGGGAGGTGAAGTGTAGGAGGAGGGTGGAGGAATTTTTGGTTGTTGAGAGGTGTTGATGTGGAGAGAACACGAGGTCAATAGATATCTGGCCGAGATGGAGAGGAATGTGGAGAACTAGGGTGATGATGGTATTGTTCATCAAGCCCATGGACTTTATTAAAGCGTGAGATTCTTTTTGAGGCTTCCTTTTGCCTCATTTGCATTTTAGCGTAGGCGCCTGGAGCAACGGTTATTATCAAGTCTTTGTCTATGTCTCCAGCGAGCTTTCATGAATCTAAGATTGCTTTTATTCTTGTTGTATCGTGTCATAATACCATCTACAGCTTTCTCAAATATGTGGTCAAGCTTGCTGTTCATTGTCCTTCATTTTCTTATCTTCAACATAAAAAGTCTGTTAGTTTACCAACAGATTCCTTGTTTACCAATATTGGGTGAGAATTAGGTCAGTTCAAAAGCAGACCGCTAATTAGACGTTCACTAAGTAAATTCCTTTCATGTTACGTTATTGCAGATCCGAATATTATATATTCACACGAATAGCGTTATTTGTTGTTCTGCAACGCAGGACCACCTTCCTCTAACCCGTTGGGACTAGCTTGCGAGAAAGTACATAACTAACCTCGTCATTGAGGAACTACATAAGCTCACCTATAGAAGCTGATCTATGGAATTTTTTCCAGCTACTCGTGTACTCGTGCCACCACCCACCAACAAGCACAACGACTACGAGTACCTTCTAAGCATGGCCGAACAAGTTTTCTTCCCCGGACTGCAGCCTATAGCACTAAGAAGTACCGACAATTTGTGGTACGGACCCAGCAGGATCGATGAACTCTTCCGCTCATCACGAACCTTCTCACTAAATGCAATCCAAGACCAAGCCGCCAGAGCGATCGCCCAATTCTTAGAGACTGTCCAGCTGTATCACCATCCTGATCCCAATATGCAACCCGAGAATACTTTGTTGCGTTCTGAATTCAACGGCCTCCCTGTTGATCGCTCAGGATCAATCATCATTCCCCTCTTGGACACAACCCCCGAATTCTGCCCCGGAGCTGAGCATTGTAAGTACCACCTCTATGGAGATATATTTACTCTTCTTTCCTGTCTCTAGAGTGGTGATGACTGGGGGTAACCCCGGATTGTCTCATTACTCCTGGAAGATTCTGCTCAATTCCTGAAAATCATGGAAGCAGTAGCTGACCGAAAACTTTCGAGCAATAGGGAACGCATTCGTGCAACTCTTCGAAGCTTTACACCCCATCATCGAGTCTCTGAGTACCCAAATCTACAACTTCGTCCCTTTGGAATACAAAGCGGCTATGGAGTATCTCACGAATTGGACAAATTCGTCAGATCGAACAACCCTCATCGCGAATTATATCAAGAGGCCCGAATATAACTGCTTCCTCACCATGCGTCTGACCGTCAATATCGCACAGCTAGCAATGCCAATGTTCACCGATCATCAGAGTCCTTTCTCGGCTGTCACTTTCGTGGGGAACTATGATGGCGCGAGAATATTCATCCCTTTTCCACCACTGCTCGGAGGCGGTCTGGACCTTTCAGGGAAGCCGGGTGATGTTTTGCTTCTTAAAGAGGGATTCAGTCTTGGGAATCAGGTATTCACTGGAGGTGAGAGGTTTCAGCTGGAGTTCTTCTTGCCACCAGTTATGGAGGCTTAGAGAGGAAAGTCGTCGGGGATGTATGGTTGCGAGAGAGGATTTGGCGGTCTTCTTCTAGGACATTGTTGCTGAAGAATTCTCCTTAAAAAAGTTAACTTGAGAAGCAACAACAATTGGTAAAACAAAACTGGGGCATTTTCAATACTTTCTTGTAGTCAACTTGGAGGGCAGTATTCCTCGATGCGTTTGCTGCAACGTGACTATGTTCTAGCTATGCCCATAAATCTACGTCCATCTCCAAAGCCAATATGTATGCGAGAATATTTTTTTGCTCTACAATCTGAGGATTTCGAAGTCTCGATGGCTCAGCTAGGATAAGCAAAGGTGATCTCGCAATCGTCAGACTTCCGTCGAATGCGTTGAGAAGGATACGTGAGGTCGACGTCGTAGCTGTCCAACTTCTGTATTAGATCAACTCCCCTAATTTTTAAGCGAGTTTACCCCGCACTAGAATTCCCCGCATCTCTACTATCGACAACTACTTTCCTAGACCCCAATGTTATGCGATACGACTGCATTGGTGAAATAATTCCTGTCTGCTCTTCTGTTGCTACGAACCAGCTGGGCCGTTCCTGCCACGTAAAGGGTACTCTGATGCTAGTGCATTAAAGTTCCGCAAGAGCAAGGGTGGGGGTCTTTCATTCAACGACGACACCACACCCAAAAGTCGTCAAAAGGTCGTAATACTCACTCTTCTATCGCATTTTGTCGTGCTTTCAAATGGGGACAATCTTGTCAAGTCTCCGTCTCACTCATAGTGGGGCGGAAGATCTGTCACTGGCCCAGCCTGTCTTCCGTCCCACTTCACGACCGGATATCACCGACATCAATGTTAACGACCTCTTCAAGAGCCCACGGTTCCGCGATGAAATTGCAGAGCGGCTATCCGGCGCAGTCAAAATAGCAACAGTCACTTATGATGAGATGGGCAGAGTTGGCGAAGACCCTAGGTGGGACATTTTCTACAGCTTCTCGAGGTATTTGAAGAATTCGTTTCCAGAAGTGTGAGTGCAATATCTTTCTGCCATTTATAACTACATGTTTTTAATCCCGCTTTTCAGCTACGCGAACTTGGACGTAACCACGATCAACGAACATGCGTTTCTGTATACCTGGAAAGGCTCTGACAGTGCTTTGAAGCCTTTACTCTTCATGTGCCACTCAGATGTAAGACTCTTCTATAACACTTGACAAAAAGGCAGGGCTAATCAAGTTCCAGGTTGTTCCTGCCTCGGATTCGACATCTGATAGGTGGACTCACCCGCCTTTCTCCGGTCACTATGATGGGACTTACATTTGGGGACGAGGATCAGCAGATGACAAATGCAATGTGATCTCGAAACTTTCTGCTTTTGAAGCACTTCTGGAAGTTGGGTTTCAGCCTACTAAGACAGTAGTATTGGCCCTTGGATTCGATGAAGAGGGTGGAGCTGATAAAGGTTTTGGTGCTCGATGCTTGGCAAACCACTTGCTGCAAACCTATGGAGCGGATGGAATCGAGATTATAGTAAATATAACTGCCTTTCTATGGCAGTCGGCTAATGCAAATAGCTCGATGAAGGCACTCTAGGAATCGAAAAGCGATGGGATACTAACTTTGCCATCCCCGCCTCGGCGGAAAAGGGGCACGTTGATATCTCGGTTACGATTGACATGGCTGGCGGGCATTCCTCGACCCCTCCAGACCACACTGCCAGTAAGCCAAATGTTCTCTCCTAGGCTGGTATATCATCTGACTTTCACGAAGTTGGTTACCTTGCTCAAATCATCCAAAAGATCGAGGAGAATCAGTTCCCCTCCCGCCTCACAAACCAGAACCCCATGAAAGCATACCTTCAAACGGCAGCTCGTCACGCGAAGACGATGAACAAGAATTTGCGAGACGCAATTCTTGACCCTCGATCAATAGATAAAGTAATCGAATATTTGAATCGTGATCCGATGACACGAGCGCTACTCCGAACTTCCACTGCCGTGGATATTATCGAAGGCGGGGTAAAGTGTAAGATTCAACCCCATGAAGCGACAACATGGCTTGATATGCTGATTGGTATCTAGCAAACGCATTACCAGAAACGGCTTCAGTTCTTGTGGATCATCGGATCGCGGTCGAGGAGACGGTACAAGATGTGCAAGATCACTATGAGCGCATCCTAGCACCATTTGCAAAGAAATGGGGTCTTGAATCACAGAACTGCCATGAAAATGAGAAAACATCACTGAAGACAATGGCTTGGAAGTCCAACCGTATGAAGATAACTGTTACTACGCAAAGCGCTCTCGAGCCATCACCCGTCTCTGATCTCTCGGATGCGAGATTCGGCTGGTTGGCAGGGACTCTCAGAGGTGTGTTTGGAGAAGACGTCATTGTAGCTCCGGTATTAGAAACAGGCAAGTCTTCCCAGGGCCTATGTGTGTAGTAAATGAAGACTGAATCGCTTGCAGGTAACACGGACACGAAATTCTACTGGAAGCTTTGCCCGCAGATATACAGGATCAATCCTTATTCGGCGAAATGGGACCCGAGAGGCCTGATGATCCATACGGTGGATGAGAGAATGCCTGTCGATGGCATGTTGGAGATGGTGAAGTTCTATCATGAGTTTATCAGAGTCGTTGATGAGAAGAGGTTGTGAATTCTCCTGTGCTAGACCGTTCAGCGGCATCGGAAAGAAGGCAGTACTTGCTCATTCCTCAATCAAAAACCAGAATATTCTTAGAGGTTTGAGCAAGTGACACGTTAATATCAATTAGATATTATAGCAAAGCTATGTAAGGGTGCGGGAAACAAATCGTTGCCAAGAAAATAAGGTTGAGGCTAAAGGATAGAGGTATGTGAGTGAGGCTCGCTCCTCAACTTCTTGTCCTCACTTCAGAAGAGTACCAAGTCGCACCGGTGAAACCTGATTGCTCGTTGTCCGAATTGAGAGGCAATACAGAGAGAATCAATGAACAGTCATAGAGTACCATGATATGCTTTTAGATTTGAGCACGCTTTGTAACTTGACAATATTTCTTGTTGATCCGTTCTACCTTTCGAATCCAGCGACCTTTATTATATCCTCCGCTGTAAGGTAACATATTCGCCATACGCCTGAATCCATCCGAAATCCCATGTCAATCCAGGCAGAAGCAATCGAAACAACCCCAAGCTTTCCCAAGAAAGGTCTGTAATACTCCTCGTTCAACCAGCACGCGACCAACACCATTACTGCTCCCTCCTCTTCGTAACAATCAACGCCATCAAACTCAACATCACCATCCGATCCCACTCCTCCCCGCCCTCACTCCTAACTTGCAAACACCCGCGTCCCTTCCAGCCCTTATACCCCGGATCCTTCTTCAAATACTGCGCAACAAGCAATTCCTCCTCGTCATCTTGCCTATCCGTGACCAGTTCCATATCATCCCAATTCTCGCTCAATCCTCTCTTATCATGGAACTTCTCCCCCTTATGTCTCCACACAAACATCTCTCTCTCGGCGCCCCCAAACGAGAACTCGAATTGATGTCTCGAAGACCATCCTTTCACTTTATCCAGGCGTTCCAAGGTGACGGGTCCGTGGACATAATCGCCCAGCTCGACCGTGTAGTGTCCCGAGAAGGTCTTGAGGTCCGCATCGCCGACGACGGGACCTTTGGAGTCGAGTCCCGAATGCAGGATCACGTCTCGCTTCTTGGGATTGTAAAGCGAGGTCTCGACGTGGTATTCCGAGCGCTTGGTCTCGGAATCCAGGGAGATCTGGAAGTCGGACAGCCCGGAGCGCAGGATGCGGTAGGATTTGAAGTGCGTGCTGTCTTCGGGCCGGGTGACGGTTTTCGTCAGGGAGTGGGAGAGGTTGGAGGAGAGGGTGGTGGCCGTGTCGCGGGGTGACTGCACTGCGAGCGACATTCTCTGCTGCTGGAAGCTTGCAAATAGCGGGGTTGCGGCAAAGTAAGGTTGTGCGATAGGGGAGCAGAGTCAGATCTACCAGGGACAAGCGACAAGAAGTGCAAGGTGTAGGGAGGGAGAGGGGACTGCCAAGATCTGCGGATCTAATAGCCTTTATCACTCCCCAGATCTGTAGCGGGGTAAAAACCCCAACCGCACATGGAAGGGATCCATCCCGTGTGCAAAAAGAGATTGAAAACGTGTCTGTCGAGACTTGGTGGTGCGCTGCGTCATTGATGAATGTAATGCCGGCCTCCAATTACAACACGTTCTGAGCCGCTGGTTACTACGACCCTGGATCCAGCCACCTTTTTGCTTTTGGAACGCCACAAGCTAGATAACGAATAGGCAGAGACGGCAGGAGTCGAGACCGGAAAAGCGAAATTCTTTTTTGCGGGAGCTGACCTGGGGTGTAAATTTTGCTGGGAGCTTTGGCGGAGAGGTATTTAGGTGCACCATGTTTTGCTTCGTAATAATAGGGAGACGCCGACACCGAAGGATACCTCCGGTCATTGACGCGGAGGTAATCCATGTTTCGGCAAGATATTTGACAGAGTCTGACTTGTCGGTTTTTGTTTTCACTCATATCTCGTGCTCAATACATCAGGTGCCACGACCTTATTCGGAGATTATTACGAGAGAGAATCCAAATTTGCCTGATCGTGGCTCGATGTCGCAAGCGAAGCGACTGGCACGCACCGTCTGAACCTTGGAGCACCAACTGTCAATAGCATCATCTGGGGTATCGCCACGTTGAATGCGAGGTACACAAACGTAAGAACAACAGATTTTCAGCAATGTCTGGTCATGTATCCCAACTTTGGAGAATTCTTGTTGCATATCGCACCTGCCCGACGTCTGATCATCTGTCCAACATCGGAAGCTTTTGTTGCACATCGTAATTGCTCAATATCTGCCCATTTGCCTTGACTTGGAAGAGCGCTTCCGTTTTTGTTGTCGCCAAAGGCTTTCGTTTCTCCGGATTTGGTTGCGCATTGCAGTTGCTCAATGTCTGTTATTTTGTCTCGACTTTGGAAGCTTTTACTGCATGTCGTCCTCGCTCAATGTCCGGTTATGTGCATGACTTCAGCGGGCTTTGTTGCATATTGCACTTGCTCGGCGTCTTCATGTCTATTCGTCTGTCCTGACTTCGATCCTTCCGTTGCATACTTCGGCTTACCACCGTTTTCGTTCGATGTTAGTGATAGGGGCGGTACCTTCTAGATCAACCAACAACCAACAAGTGACCACTGTTTCTTCTCCCGTGTTATATATAGCAAAGAGAAAGAGGCAAACTGCACTTATAGTGTATCTACGTAGACGTAATTGGAGTACGACACACTTGCTTAAGATGCCCTTACTGCCTCGGAACTTGAGGCTCGTGTGTACTCTCAACATAAGAGAGACAGGGAACAGGAACTCTGTTGCACATCGCACCATCAGCTGTCCACCCATGGGCCTCTTTCCACTTGGTGTCACGTTTGTCCGCTGTTCGATCCCGAGAGAAAGCGAGATGGAATGATTTATGTGGGGCTGTGGAACTCTAGCGCGTGGAGACTGTGGGGAGGAAGGTCGTGAGCATTTTCGAACCTTCGAGGAATGTTTGAAAGCAATTGGCATGGGAAAAATAAATGCTCTTGGTAGGTAACGGAGGGAGGATAGAGTGCACTGGCAATATTTATGGTTGTGAAGCAGAAAAGATCCGAAGAAGGCAAGAAGCATTGATCTGAAGCAGCAAATGTGGGTATTTTGAGATGAAGAATATATTTTTGCTGGGAGATTGTTTTGATTTTTGAAAGCTTAAGTGCCTATTAATGCTCTGCCATAATCGCCCCGGTTCGGAAGTCTGTTCGTTGTGTGGATATGACACCTTGCAGGAGATGTATTCGTCAAGAAGACTATTTCTGTCAGCTACCACACCAAGATGCGATACAGTAACTTAAACTTACTACCGCAATGGAAATCTAGCTCCATGAATCCTACAGGGCTGTGTATTCGGTAATAATATGGATCTTCGTCTCCAAATTCCCCAATCCAAGCGAAATATGTTTCCGGCAGATATTTCTTGAATAGAGCTAATCTGTGCTGCAAAACTGGTTCCGGGTAGTATTCGTTGAAAGCGAGGAAGAGGTTGATGATCGATTCCTGCTTGTCTGGTGCGAAATCTGATACTGGGCAACCCTCTTATGACAGGTCAGTGATAGCTCAACAACTGGACGGGATGAACACTTACCGAAAGGCACAACCCTATTATCCTGCCTTGCACCAGCCAGATGTCTCTCATCAAACGGATTCCACCTATCAGCCGGCAGACTCTTTCCGTCCATACCCTTACTCAACGTAGCCTTTTCTTGCAATTCTTTAGACAGTCCTTGCATCAGCTTCAAGCTCTCCAGCTCCTCTGTTCCGAATAATCTCAATCCAGCATGTGGTCCTTCATCAATTCGATCCGGCTCTGCGCCCATGAATGTTGGTCCAATAACCATTCTCTTCCCCGAAAACACAACATTGAGACACAAGTGATGTCCAAAGAATGTATAGCCCCATGGCGAAGTTAGGGATGGTGTACCGAACAAGCGAAAATTATACGAGTGTTCATTCAGGACTTTCTTGCCGTTCACGAGATGTCCGAGGAAGTCATTTGTGAGGCAGCAACCGAGACTCTTTTCATAGCCTTGTTTGGAGGAGGAAGCTTTGAGGATGGCGTGAATGGCGGTCTGGATTTCTGGAGAGCATTCGTCGAGACGGAGTCCGCCTACGGAGATCAGCAACCTATCTGCAAGTGTGAGACAGAGAAAAGTATACCTGGATTCATGTAAAGCTCCGGATTCGACCATAATCTAAACTCATCATCCGTCACCTCCCCACAATGCACTGCCTTCCTCTGCTCCTCAGTCAAGATCTTCATCAATTCCTTCGTCTTTGCAATCACCTCCTCAGTAGGCGCTCCCTCATCTTCCGCATATTCATACAATCCCTCTCTGACCTTTCCGTCCGAAGTAAAGCCCTTATATGGTCGTTCTAAATTCTTCTTCTCCAGCCGATTGATCAGCCAAGCTGGCGCTTCAATTTGTCTGCGCGACTCGCACCAACTCAATGCATCGTGATCTGCTATTCCCGCAATTCGAGGGTGTGTCGGTGAAGGAATGATGTCGCGAAACGGGACTGCGGCGTCAGAACGAGGTTTGGTGGGGTCGTTCGATTGAAGGTATCCGGAATTGACTGGAGCTGCCATGATTGCTATTTTGTCAGCAGATGCAATATACAGACAATTCACGTTGGACCCAGACTCAGAAAGAGGGAAGATGGAAGGGGAATTTGTGTATTGATTTTAGAGTACATTGTGGTCTGAGAGTGGACGCGTGGAGACGTGTGGACATTCAAACGCGGACGTGGGCTTCGGGATGAATCTCAGCGAGGAACGGCTGCAGGATGTGGGGAGAACTATCACGTGCTATTGCGGGGTCCACATTCTGCCCCGCAGGGAAAGGACATGTCCAATCTAGGTGCAGGCAGTGGAGCCGTCTTCTTTTGCCGCTGTCTGACTGACGGGCCGGTGATGGAGGGGAAGCGGTGGTGAAATCTGGAGGTTTTTCCTGATCTTGTTGATAATCTCATACGACTCCCTTGAGATCTGACCTCATCCTCACATCTTCACCATGTCAATTCCATCATTCAGTCGTAAGTGCTAGTTAGCTTCTTTGTGGATGAGTGTGGGGACTTACGAAGCCATCTAGGTCTGGTGAGATTCAATCCAAAGTCGGGAACTGAGACGTACATTGGCGAACCCACCGACAAAGAAGTCGATGTCGGAGCGGCAATTCGAGCAGGCAAAGATGTCGAGGTCGAGGTGTATAGCGGCTCATCAGTCTTGAATCCTAGAAGCTCGACCGGCAAGACGACATTGATTGGAAAGCTTCTTTCTCCTCTGGCTGAATCAGAAGTGGGGACTATCAGATGTATTGGATTGAACGTAAGCATACACCTCCAGAATTATCAGAACCTTCATGCTGAAATCCTTAGTACGTTCAACATGCACGCGAAGCCAAGATGGCCATTCCAGAAATCCCAGTCGTGTTCATGAAACCCTCCACATCTCTAGCAGATCCATATCCAGCACCAACCATCATCCCAAAGTTCACTCTCAAGGACGACTGCTGCGATTATGAATCCGAGTTGGTAATCGTCATTGGCAAGAAATGTAAAGACGTCTCCGAAGCTCAAGCATTGGATTATGTTCTCGGTTACACTGCCTCCAACGATGTGAGCAGTCGAGCAGCTCAATTCGCCCAGAGCCAGTGGAGTTATAGCAAGGGTTTTGATGGCGCTTGCCCAATCGGACCTGTGCTTGTATCAAAAGAGCTGGTTCCTGATCCTGCGAAGTTGAAGCTGAGAGGGTTGAAGAATGGAAAAGTGATGCAGAATTGCGGTCTTGAGTGAGCATTTCTTGTATCATGATCTCAACTGAAGAGACTGCTGATATTATGACAGTGACCTTATCTTTTCCGTCCCAAAAATCGTGTCATTCCTTTCTCAGGGAACGACTCTGATGCCAGGGACCATCATTTTGACGGGAACGCCAGCAGGAGTTGGGTTTGGCTTCGATCCAAAGGAGTATTTGAGAGATGGAGATGAGTTTGCCGTTGAGATCTTGCCTCATATTGGCACACTGGTCACCAAGTTTGAAGCAGAAAAATAGAGCATAGTATAGATCATTGATTATAGATCTACCTAGATCAATGCTGGGAAAGCTTTTGAGCATGAAGCCTGCGAGGTGGTTGGAAGCTGAATTAAGATTTAGATTCTATGCCAGTCCAGAGCAAAGTGAAAGAAAAACCACATGCACTCTTATTCCCCTAATGTAAAATGTATATCGAACCGCCGCTCGCATCCATGGTACGTCTCTTTTGTCGTGAAATATAGGCAATGAAATGAAAGCAAAATCGTTTCCCGTGATCTCGCCCAAACTCCTGCATGAAAACGTCAGTAAAAAGTAAATTTACACCCCTTATTCTCCCATCCTCGTGCCATTCGACCCCGTGGATACTCTCCTTAATATTTGATACTCTACACCAACGTCACATCAGAACCATTCTTCTTCTTCTTCTCTTCGACACCAAATTCGCTCATATATTCGTCCGAAAGATCCAAGCTCTTTACGAATAAGGCGATTGGGAGCCCAATGACCGCGAACGCGATAGCAACATACCACACCAGCTTCAGCGAGTCGACGTAGATACCAATGACGGTATCCTGAGTGGGCTGCGGGATGCTGTTGACGAACGCTGCGGTGGCATGTTCATAAGCTTTACCATTGAGCAATAATGCCTGCACGTTGGCATTACCAGCGAGACGGGCAGCAGCGAGCTTGTTGACTTTCTCGTTGAAGATCGCGGATGGGATGGCGATACCCCAGATGGAACCAAATGACCGCATGAATGTCCACGTTGCTGTTGCAGTGGCGACTTCGGTGGGAGGAAGTGAGGCGAGAAGAGGTGGGATCATGGAATTGAAGACCATGCCATTTCCGAGACCAAAGAGCGCTTGGTAGCCAACCCAAGCGGCCGTCGTAGAGTTTCTGTCTAAGAGAGGGAAAAGGCCAACACCGATGGCCATGAGAATCCAACCGAGAATGTGCAAGATGCGGTAGCGGCCCGTGATGGTAATGATGGCGCCAGCTGCGGCAGCGGCTGGAGCAATGGTGGTAGCAGTTGGAAAGAGCATGACACCAGCTCGGATAGGAGAGGCTTTCAGGACAGCTTGAGAGTACACGGGGAAGAAGTAGATGACGTAGAGGAGAAGGAGGCCGTGGACGAATGCCATGGCGAAGATGGAGATGGATGTTCGGTTTGAGAAGATTTGCGGCGGCATGGTAGGCTCAGCGACGTATCCGGACCTCTGAATGAAGGCGAAGATCACGAGACCAAGGAAGCCGGCCACAAACGGCAAGATGATTCTCCATGAACCCCATGGGTATTGAGTCCCTCCATAGGATAGAGCGAATAAGATAGAGGCCACAGCAGCCACCAGGACCGCATTACCGATCCAGTCGACACGCTTGAGACGGTCAGAGATTGTGCCCTCACGGTTGTACTTTAGTTTGAGAAAGGGAATGATGGTAGCCAAGGCGAGACCACAGATAGGCAGGTTGATGTAGAAGACCCATCTCCAGGAAAGCTGCTCGGTGAATACACCCCCCATAACAGCTGTGAAGGAATTAGTTTAGGCTCGAAGATGCATTGGTGAGGGAAACTCACGGCCAATGATGGTTCCGATGGCATAGGTTCCAGCGATCAGACCAGTGTATTGACCTCTCTCGCGCAATGGGAGGAGATCGCAAACGATGATTTCGCCCAAAGTTATGATTCCACCTCCACCAACTCCCTGAATAGTACGACCAGCAATCATCATGCCAACGGTGGTGGCTCCTCCTGCCAATGTTGAGCCCGCCATGAATAGAACGGTAGACATAATGGTCAGAGAACGACGTCCAAATATATTTGCAGCTTGTCCATAGAGTGGCTGCACTGAAGTGGAGGCCAGCACGTAGGCATTTGCAACCCAGACGTACAGCTCGCCTGCTTTCAGGTCCTCAGAGATAGAAGGAAGCGCAGTAGAAACAATGGACAGGTCAATAGCGACGAGAAGGGTCGTAACGCACACTGCAAAGAAGATCATCCAAAATCGGAAGTCTTTGGGAGGACTCTCACTCTTGGTGGAGGACAATGATTCCTTCGACCCCTTCACTGAGTCGCTATCGTTGGCGAATAATAGCCTGGGAAGGGGGTTATTGTGTAAAGTGCAACAGCATGTTTGCGCAGATGCCGAAAGTCTTGCCTGTTGCATAGAATTTCTTGCTTCTGGTGAATAGTGCAGGCTGCAGCAAGCCTCAGGAGGGCCCAAATGCCCCTTGAGGGGGAGGGAGATCGTGCTCATGGCCAACGAAAGCAAAAGACGATAAAATCAAATGAGGATATTTTTGGTTCTACAGCTGAAATCGACTTGAAGCTGGATTGAAACTCAAACATAACTCTATAGAAACTTACCGATACCTCACCTATATACTAGATCCTCTTCGGTGCGTTTTGCGCATCTTCACGATCCGAAACAACATCTTGAGATAGTATGGAAGGGGAGGCTGACTGTAGAGCATACATTCACAGCAGTCCATCGTGAAGTACGTCCGTACAGTATCTGGCCTGCACAGGTTGTCCCGTATAACTGTAACGAAAGTCAGCAACCCGGCTCGAGCAGCACAATACAGCATCACTCACCTCCGATGAACTGTCCCCTCCGAGTGAAAGTTCGGTGGCTTCTGGTTGAGTATTATTAGAGTGCCATTCGATCGTGCTAGGGCCCGATCCAGTAAAGTTACGTTTAATGTGAGGAAGGATTTCGCTGGCAACTCGGCTCCTCATGCCTTTGCCCAGCAACGACAGCGTGACATCTGGAGGTTGGCGAGCTATTTCCAGCCCCCTCAGCCGTAATGATCGGCAGTCAAGACCGCGGGCCGGCACAGGATGGAGGACGAATTGAAATCTCATGAAATCATCGTGGAGGAACTGTGCCCCAGGAGTGCCGTGCATCGTTGTCGATGGACGATAGCCCGGGCAGTCTTGTTTAGAAGGCACTAGCTTGGGCACACAACCTCTTCCCTCAGAGATTCTAGGGGGCACCCTCTGGGATGTGATGCCGGCCGCGTTGGGTGGCACGACTGTAGGAGGTTGAGGTTGTGCGACAACAGATGCATGTCTAGTAAAGTTCACAACAAAACTACCTTCCGAGAGGGTGCAAGTGCCATACCGACAAAGAGGGTTGGGAACGAGCGTCGGGCCCGGCCGTCGGATCGAGATCGTGAACGCATCAAGGACAGCATCGTCAGAACCGTGCGTTTGGTGTGTTTTCATCAGCATGTTGATCGTAAATCATTTTACTGTATAAGTGTGGAGGTCTTCACGATTCTAGGGGCTGAGGGCAGCAGTGACGTTGGAGCCACATGGCCCCCAACACTACCTGAAGTCGGGCAAGAGACGGCACAGTGGAGCCGGGAGCGGTGCGCTGCGGCACCAAGAAATACCAAGGACTAAGGAGCGACGACCCAAGAGTTACCGTGACACCAAGAGTTTTGCTCTAATCTTGTACCTGAGCTTAGCCCACTCCAGCAAGGAAATCGTGAGATTGGGACGCTGACTGCTGGGAGAAGCACCCAAGAGGGTGTGCTGAGTTGGCCTATTACTGTCTCGCAGTGTCTACGAAGCACTGCAATCAAGTGCTCCCTTAGGTTTAGTGACCTCAGCACGACACACGGGCAGAATTGTGTCATTGGCTCACTGTCCGTTGTTTTGACGCGGCATGCCGACCCCTGGAGAGCACTTGCACTGGACATGCATGTTCGCCGATCGCACTCGCTGTGGTTAGGGCGCTGTGCTGAACGACTTTAATATTTCCATTGGCCGGCTCGTCCAGTGTTTGACAACTCCAGCACGAACCAACTCGCTCTTATCGACGGCTATCCCAAGCAATCGGAAGTTAGACCTAGGCAATCGGACGCTATGGCAGATATCGCCCATCCCACGGCTGTCGCTTCTGCTTCTAACGCGCTGTAAAGCACCTCAGGATCCTAACCCACCAGCGCAACGACGCACCAACGGTGGCTTGTGGAGAATTACGTGATTCCACCCCAGCAGTGCTCGCAGTGCTAGCATCGTGCCCATACAAGGAACCCGGACCCAAAGCATGAAAGGTTAAGCTTGTCAAGCTCACACCCCAAGAACCCAAGGAGTCTTCGACTCGACTGGCTCTCAGCTGGCCCGTGAGATTTAGGAGCTTAACTCGCTCGGAACCTACAGACACAGGCCATGACAAGACAGTTCCTTCCCAGCGAACGTGGCAGTTCAAGTGGTTCATCCTCATTGACGCACCCCGAGATTCCTCCCGAAACGGTTCTCTCACTGTCCCTAAGCGGAAAGTCGGATGCCAGAAGCGTGATTCCTGATCTTCGGGCGAGCGATTCCAAAAGGGGAGCCGAAGGCGCGAGGCGCCATTCTTACACGCCGGCTGACTTAAGGCTGAGCACCTGCGGAGAGACTCTAGCTTCGAGTTTCCACGTGAAGCTTAAACTGGCACCAACGTGAGAGAGCTTCTCTTTCCTTTCTATATAGGGATTGACCTCCTAGTCCAGGCACCCCTTTCTCGACTGCAGCCGCGGATCACAAAACCATATCAGTCGTTATCTTCCGATCCAAGTCGGTGGCACAGAAAAGAGTTGTGGCTTCGTATATGCCAGTGCTACTTATTCGACACTCTTTCGTTTATCATCATGTGGTCCTTGAGCTCACAACAGGAGGACAACTCCACACAAGCGAAGAGATTTGCCTGTGATCGATGCCACGACCAAAAGCTTCGATGCACTCGACCTCAAGAGAACGAACCCTGTGTCCGATGTGCAAAGGCAGGAGTGATTTGTAATGTCAGTGCTGCACAACGCACGGGTCGACCTAGAAAATCATCAGCACCACGGCAAGGTTCTGAGAAGGGGAGGAAAAGTCCGACAACAGAGATGGGGCCGGATGGAGGAACTTCAGACAGCGGTAGTAGCAAGGGATCGGAGCTAGTTCGAGCAGAGAGTTCAGAATCAATACAACCAACTATCTCGCCTTCCTTACGCCAAACACCAGACTTTTCAAGCAACTTCGACAACTGGGATAACTTCGCATCCAGTTCAGGATCTTCGTTATCTTCATTATCTATCGCTCCTCCACAGTATATCCAGCCCATATCAACGGAGGACTACGCAGACCTCCTGGACTGCATAACCGATCAAACATATTTTGATAGTATGGACATTTCAGATTTTCCTGACTGTATGCAACTCGAGTCGAGCGATTTATTACAGAGCAACATGGCTGACCTCGACGCTATAGCCACATATAATGGACTGTCAAATATGCAAACGGAACCTAATCCAAAGAAGCGGAAATCTAATGCCCAAAGCATTGGACCATACTACACCAATCAGATGTCGCTTTCTCCACCGCTGCTCGATTCTCACGCGTCCGCTCGGATCTCCTCATTTCAAGAGATAGATATGCCAACTATCACCTCTGCTATTACCACGACGACATCATCTGAGCGTACCACACCTGAGTTGTCTCAAGGCATAATGCAACAGAGTGAGCAGGCTCATTGCCAGACCTTAGGAAAGCTGCAATCTGAGATCGATGTCTGCTCAGAGAGGATAATGCATCAAGCGAGGAGGATGCATACTGCTTCGAGCTCATACACAACTGAGAGCCAGAAACTGTCAGAAGCCTTGGGTGTTCTCCTATCTACAGCTGAGAGATTCATTGAACTCATCTCTTGCATCTGTCGCACGTTCGATACCATCACATCAAGCCGATCGGTGTCTCCATCTCCATCTCCATGGGCCTCACCCTTCACACAACCATCACAAATGGATGCCCAACAAAGTTACTTTGGGAGCAGCCTCGACCCCAGCATCCTCACTGGAAATCGGTCGCTCAGCACTTCAACTTTCTACACGATGTTGAAGTGCCACATTCGATTGCTATCAGCCTACGATACCACGCTTGACACCATGTCATCCCGTCTTCTAGAACTCCAGAATATCGACGCTGTTCAGTCACTCACTAGCGCACTTTCCATTGGATCATTCGTGGTGCCATATGGCGCGATCATTGAAACTCTACTTCACTTGCAGGTGATCTCCCACCAACTCGATCGTTTGAAGACCGCCTTGCATGGAAACCTCCTAAAACTACAACCACAACGACCAATTCCTAACACTCGATCGTTGCCAGCCCGGCTGGGGCTGTGCAAGCAAGGAAGATCCCCCTCGGTTAGCATGGTGGACTTCAAGCTCGAGGAGATTCAAGAGCGTGAAAGGGCCCTGCAAACCAAGCTATTGCGGATTGAAGCCCTCGCAGAGAGTTCGAAGCAGGGCCAGATGGATGGCAGAGGCTTCCAACAATGGATGTGAATGCACATCCTTTCATGAATTGCTTAATGTTGAATTGCATGATTACTGGAGTTTAAGATTCTGGGAATGCACGTTGGAGTTTGGGAATTTAATGACCTGAAATTATTGGGTGGAGTGGATATTTACTAATTCATCTGTATGCATTCTCGGGGGTCTCACGGCATGGACATACCCTGTATCAAACGATACGTTTGCACATACTTAGCGATAGAGCTTGCGTGTCGCGACCAAATATAAATTCTTCAGATCACAACTTCTCCCTATGCCAGCAATCTTTCTTGCCTTGCTTGTTTCTCCTAGCTGCTATTCTTTCACTTGTCGACCTGCTTACTTGATGGTATTTTCAATCTTTCTATGTTATTTTAATCGCTGTCGAGATCTCCTTGCGCCGCTGTCCATCAAGTGTGCCTCGGCCCTATCAGAGGCCTTCAAACCTGCATACATGATGTGAGATGCCCCCTATTGAGTTTAGCGAAGGATGGCGGGTGCGCCCCGCGCCTCTTTGACGCCCTTTTAGCGCCGCTATTTCGAGGTCAAAGTCGCACGGAGTTCCGAACTCGGTCTAGCGCAAATTCATCCTCCCCTCTCCTCCCCGCTCCGCTCTCACAACTCTACCATCTCCAAAGCCAACAGTTCCATTTCAACACATCGAAAAAGCAACAAGCAGGCGCACAACCGAATACCACCTGCAACACTTCCACGATGCATCTCCATCCTGAGCCGTTCTTGTGCAGGATGGCCCGTCCCACGCTTGCAAGATCCTATCGTTCACCCACGAGCGGTTTCCCTCCATGTCACTCTCCCAGCACCGCGGCGATCCCTTCCTTTGTTGACGCTTAGCAGCTGCTGCGGTATCATTCAGGCCAATGATACAGAAATGCATCCGCTTCGACCTTGACACTGTTATCGTCGGCCTCTAAGATTCGGCAATACGCGCAGGACGCACAGTATCACACGCAGTAACGCCGGCTTACCGTACGCTTGCTTTGCAGCATCGATCCACCGTCCCATCTCAGTGGCGCAGTCAGCGCGATGCTAGAGCCGCGTCTAAGACACCCTTGCGCTGTACAGTCAGCTCTATTGGGTAAGTGATTGTCGGCACTTGGTGGGGAGTTACATCGTGGGTATATCTCACAGTGCTTTGTTTACTCGAGCCATCCTTCACAATATCCCCCAACGCTGCCTATCAAGGTATGCGACGCCAGGCACATAGCGCACCATTCACCACAGAGAATCTACCACAAGATACTCGCATACAGACCATGAGTATTCAAGATCTTCGTCCGCATGGACGCTAAAGACCACCTCGAGTTGTCGGAAAGTCGTACCGCAGCACTGGCCCCCAAGATCTCACCGCAGCTTTTAGCAACCAGGTCTCGCAGATCAACGAACGATTGCATTTTGTAATGCGAACACGCTGTCATGGTACTGATTGGGACCCTACGTCCAAATCTGGTTGAATTTGCGCCCAAACCCCTTGCGGATCCTGCATCTCGTTTTCGCTTGGATATACTTGTGGACCTCACCTCGAAGGACGATTGGCCACGCACGGTCCAGCCCTTTGGCCAGGAGAACAAGACAGGAAGGTTGAAGGACCCGGACGCCACATTGATACAAGTATGGGTCGCAATGCTTTCGTTTGAAAGTATAGAGCGACATATTTGCCTTGGAGCTATGGAAGACGCATAAACTCACGCAGGGAAGCAAGCTTTCGAAATGGTCATACAATACAGCATAACTATCAACTACATGCATCTCTTACAAAACGTTGCGTCTACAAAGAAACGCTATCCCTCATACATTTCAGCATAATGTCTCAAACCGAATGTAAAGAATCCCCGCTCTGGGAGCCCAGTTCGTGCCGAGTTTTCCGATACAGTGGTTCTTGGGCTGACATGACACGAGTCTGACAGCATTCATGTTGCCTATAATTGCTGATCACGAAATTACCACGCAGCAATTTTTGGACTCTGCTCTCAGGCAACCCAACGCTGAGGGCTCCATCTTACAATCAGCAAGCACAGTTGTCTGTCATGCAACCGAAAAGCGGCGAGCTTTTGCCGCGGAAACAGTTTGCTGCATGTTTCTACACTAAGCACCTAGGGGGGGGTGTGGAAGTAAATACCGTGCGTACCCTGCCGTGCCCGTGGAGAAGATGAAAACCATTCTTTTGTCAACGATACGATTTTTGCGGAGGGCGTTCTAGCGAAGTGAGACTTTGCTTTGACAGAGCACGTAAGTATGAGGTTAATCTCAAATCAGGTTTTAGCCGGGGGGCTCTTGCAGTCATCAAGTGAGTTTGGTCGTGATTCGAAATCCCGAAGGGCTGTGCAGTTTGGACTTGCCATGCTGTGGAATGCCTCGACAGCAAACTTCGACTGCAGAGTACAACACTGGATCAGCTTGAGTTCACGACAGGGCATACACTTGAGCCTTCCAGTATACTTTTTTCCCCCACTTATTCCTACCTTCCTCTGTGGAGTATGTGCTTGCCTTCGTACGGGTCGTTTCCGCGGGCGGTCCCGCAACAATCGGTTATTCCCGCCTTTTTGATAGTGGGGCCCGACGATCAAATCGAAGGCTTACGACTCCGGCATAAACCAAGCCACATAGTCGTGCAAGTCCCAAATGAAGCGGGTGCTGAATCGCAAGTGCAATTGCTGTGCCTCTTTGTCCTTCCTATCGCAGCGAGGCAAATGTGGGGGATAAGGACAGTACGAGCGGACCAATGAGCTTCAGCACCTCATTGAATCCTTCGGGATGTCAACTCACTGATCAGCGACTCCTTGAAGGAGATAAACGTCGTTCTAAACTGCTTCAAACAGGTTCACTATGTTTACAAGATTAGAATATGTAAGTGCAGCACGAGATTCAGCAATCTTTTGATTTCGCTAGCATGCACATCTCGACCAAATGCACTATTCCCTATCAGATCTCCAATATATTTTCCAATGAATTAAAGTCTAGTTGTCCGCTCAATTGTGAATAACACATCTCCCAACACCAAAAATTATGCTATGCATGCTCGCTTGCAACAAAAGAAGTAGTTGTCTCTCGATCCTTCTCCCTTCCCCCAGCCCTCACCTCTCCCTACCTCTCCTCTAGTAGAGGTTTGAGTTCAAAGGCGAAATTCCGATCAAGTTAGTAGCAAAGTCGAACTCAAGATGTGACCTGCTCAAAATAGTCAGACCGAAGAATGTCTGCGCGCCCTCAATAGCACGATCCCAAGGACGAGCATTGAGCAGACATTGCCCGGGATACATGGTAGTGTCGATGTATTGCGCCGGGACCAAGGTGATGTTCTGCTTGTGTCCGAACTCGTAAGTGAGAGTTGGGAACGAAGACACCTTGCTGCAGTCCACAGCCCAGATGCTGGCGTTGCCGCTGTTGACGGCGTAGAGACCCGGCGTGTTGTTGTTGTAAGCGATGTGCGCATTGGTGAGGCTGACCAACGAGTTGAAGCCAGCGAAAGGCATGGCGGCTCCATAACCGAACTTGTCTTGGTCCCAAACGGCGAGGGCATCAATGGGGTCGCATTCTGCAGAGGCGGTGGTGGCGTTGTAGCTTGGGGAGTCCTGAGCCTTGAGCGAGAAGCTTTGGCTGCCAACCCAGAAGTTGCTCCAGACTGTTGACCAATAATTGTACCGAGGAGGAGTGAGGTTCAAGTGAGGTCCCGAGTTCAGGCACTTGGAGAACGAGGTTGGGTGGTACACGGTCTTCTTCGTGTCGTAAACCGTGGTGTCAGTTCCTCCAAGGATGGTCAGGTATTTCTTTCCATAGCAAGTGCTGTAGTCCTTCAGACCGCCGCACATGTGCCAGCCGTTGTTGGAGCCCAGGATGCCTTGCTTCCACATCTGATATGCGGTGGGCCAGAACGTCGCATTATATTCTGGCAGCACGGGAGCGAAGCCAAAGACTCCGCCAATATCGAAGATGACGGGCAGTTTGGACGTGAAGTTCGACACGGAAATCTCGACCGACTTGGAGCACAAGTTCTCCCCATTCGCATCACTGTGGAAGCACACCGTATCGCTCCCGAAATCATTCCTGAAGCCCAATCCAGGCGTATAATCCGTCCCTAACCAGCTCTGCGTCGGCTGCGACTTGTCATCTACAAATGAACTCGATGCTTGATCGTTGAAGAAGTTCTGCCCCTTTGGAATGCAGCCGGAGACGCTGTAGTTGCCGTAGCAGTCTGGTGTGTCGACCCACGTCGTCTGCCAGGTCCAGTCGGCGAGCAAGGTCACGGTTTGTGCGGGCGTGCCGAGCGAGATGTTGAATGCGGCGCCGTGGACGGAATCATCCATGGGGAGGATGATTTGCCCGCAGCCGGAGGCGCCCTTCTTCCAAGGGTTACCGCTCCAGGGGCTGCCGTTGTGAGGGGCGGCGGAGGCGCAGATGGAGAGGGCGCTAGCGAGGAGCGCGGAGGTGAGGGTGAATTTTCCCATTGTGATTTTTTGCCGGGAACTCGACTTGAAGATTAACTGATCGAGATGGGATCGAGCAGTGAGAGAGACAGGAGGAAATGCTTTTGCAGACTCTTTTGACTTGAGTCTTGAAACTTTGCAAGAATGAAAGTCTGTTGGATGGGTGAATTGAGTGAGGATCTGCACCTTTCTCTCCCTCTTCTTAAGTATCTCCTCTCCTCTCCCTCTTCACATTAAAAGCCGCCGCATCGCAAGACTCATCATAAGAGGCCGATAGCGCGCCTACCATTTTTGCGTCCTGGTACCGATATCTCGGTTCACGATACTTGACCGTCATTCTGATGAAGTCTGATGAAGTCTGATGATGAGCTGAATGAAGCCCCGAGACCGAAAATTTTGGTGATGTTGGGGAACTGCGCCTTGTTGATCGGCCTGCCTGGATGCCCCCTAATACGCTAAGCGAATCCTGTGACGATGGGCTTAGGCGCCGAAAGTCTCCGAAATATCCCACATTGGATCAGGGCTTCTAATTGGAAGATGGGTTGGGATGCTATGTATAGCTTTTCTCATTGTATGCAGTCGTAAGATGGTTCAGACGAACTCGGAATCGGCCATGTTGTAAGAGAGAATTGTTTGTGAGGAGAGGAATCCCTGGCGTTGTGGCGGATAGCTGAATTGATAAGGAATGATATGCTGGAATCTGCGCTGTACCTGAAGTTGGGGAGGGATTTGCAAGGTACCGATTGCGGGCTATTCGTGCAGCGGGTAGGCGGGACATCCAGTGTGATCTCCAAGGATTTAGGCGTCCGAGGGATCGGTTTTTGGGGTCTAGGTTGCGAACCCGAAGCCGTAGTGATCAGAGCCAGCCTTGTTCGTCTGATATTCAGTCTGTAGGTCCGAGCCCGAAGTTTGCAGAGCTTGTAATAATAGCAGATTGATTGATAGCAGAGATAGGATGGATGGAGATTGCAGAACACGTGATGACTGTATAGCATCTCTCAGATGCTCTTGTGTTTTTATTCATACTTCACCTGAATGTTCTTTCCAATCTATCAAACTCCAAGCCCAATACCGCATCTTGCAGCAATTATATGTACCACTCAACGAGGCTCCCATCACGTGTCTCCCAGGGATCGATTAACTTCGATCCAGGTGTCCAAGCGATCATCATAATTAGCAAAGAGATTGGCACAGCCGCAACTCAAGAATCCGATATCACGTGTCTCCATCCAACTCAGAGCCTTAAAAAAGCACAGCTCGCTCAAGCGACCCGTCTCTAAAAGCAGAGTGGCTTGTCTCTCGCGCCGTGCTACATAAGAGTCCACTTGGCGCCAAGATCTGCAGCGGAGCGGAAACCGTGCTACGTGTTCTTGGCAATTGAGAATTGCAATTGGCTATGTTCTCTTGGCCTATTGTCGTCGAAAGGAAGGGAGTTCGTCGGCACATACATACATGTACGTTGCCTTTCCTGTATGTGTATATAAACTCAGCCCCTTTTTTTCCGCAATAAGGATTTAGCGATTTGGAGACTAGGAGACCCTGGAGGTGATGAGAAGGGCGATTGACGAATAGAAATATTTAGAAATTATTCAGAAGCGAGTGAGCGGAATATGCATCCATGCATGCACATCATTTTTGAAAGATCGGGCGCGGAACATTTTCTCGCACCTCGCCCCTTGCTTCCATGCATGCAGCATGCATCTATCTAGACGCTGGATGCTGTATGGATGAGAAGTCTGTACGACATATCCAACAATAGGGCAAGAAGGACTTGAGGGAGCGAGGTTGGGGTCCGCTCCGGCACGGGATACCGGGTACTTGCTTGTCTGTCTATGGTGAGATCAGAGAATTGGGATGAGGGATGAGCTGAAGATGAAAGTTAGGATGAGAGAAAAGGGTTCGAGAAGGGTCGAAAGCTGAACCCCGTAAGCGCATAAGCGAGCGAGCCCCTAATTGTCGCCGACAAGGTACAGTATATTTCAACCCATTCCGGCAAAAATCAGTGATTGGCTCTGCGTGCGATGAACCTTGCTCTGTGTACTTCTCAATTGGGAATGTAAATTCTACGAAAGCGATTATAAGCTGACATTTCTACCTGACCCAGTCCGTAAAGAAGCGGGAAGTGATTGGTTATGGTTCAGAACCTGGATCGTACATCTAATTGCCGATACCGGTATGTGCTATAAATTCTCGCAGTTCTCGAAATGTCACAGCCTATCCAGCTAACCGTGAATCGTGATACGAATTTCATTGCGCTGATTAATTAGACGCGAGAACTTCCTTCTTGCGAAGTTGCATTTGTAAATGTTTCCAAGTAGATGTTAAGACTGCATCAGAAGCGCCTGTAGCGTGTGGAAGTCGGCGTTTGAAGTGATGAAGCGCGTTGATTGTATTTCTAGGGATGGTTTCTTGTATATGATTTGACAGCGGCGAGTGCATCCATTAATTGGTGCAGTCGGAATACCGGTTGATCCTTGTGGAAATTGTGCCAGTATTACTACAAATCTGAAGAAAGATCTACATCAAGCAAGGCGTAGCACTTGTACCGAATTTCAAAAGGGGAGGGGTTAGAGGTTTGGCTTCCCGGCGTGAGTTGTGTTGATCACAGAGCTTCCTTCAACTCTCTCAATGTGTAGACGAACTCTCTTCCTCTTCTGTCCATCCATTCCAATCCGAGGAAGCGATACCTGGTTTGGTCTTTACATACATGTAAAGGCAAGGGCTGCTCCTGATATTGCGTCCGATGTTCTTCGTGGCACAGTCGAGAAGCATACCGACCCCTCAAATGAGAGCAAAGTTCAGACGCCCAGAGCTGAAGAGTGAACCAAGGATATATCAACCCACCAAACTGTTCGTTGGATTGTTCCGAGAAGCCGCTCTGTGCCGCACGCCGCAGTACTGCATCCCCAGTACCCCAATCCTCCACATCTCCACCAAGCAACTACTCGGAAATACCAAAGTTCTGAAGTCAATGGTAAGGCACTTCATTGCCGCGGAGACCAAAATCCAAGACCCGGGTTGAACATCCTCACGAGCTCACCTATCAAACCCCAACAACCTATGTGACTTCTCAATACCCAACGAACCAACACAATTGGACTCTGGCCGCACCCTTACCTACGCCAATGATCCACCCCAATATTCTAACTTCGCCTTTTCACTTTCATTCCTCAGAAATACGACACTGATACTCTCAGCACAGCGCACCATCACATATTCCCCAGGGGTTCCAGCTTATGCCAATGGGTCGACTGACAGGCTCTGCCGCACGTCAGCCGCAACCCCGCCAAGTACCGCACCGGTGCCATGAACCTAAAATCCGCCTGCAACCCGAACGCAGATCTCACCACCGCCACAGACGCCAAGATCGAAACCCGGGTGAGCATCATACATGAGACTCTGACGTAAACTTGGCTTGGTTTTGCCTAACCTCGCTCTGACAATTGTACTCGAATGGTAAACGTGTATACGAGTGTAACGGTGGACACGCTTCTGTTGCGACGGGAGAAACAGCAAAATCCGAATGTGAAGAATGAGGAGGGTCGGAGTATGTTGAGTTTGGTTTGGATTCGTGCCGGAGAGTTCCTGGCAGAGATGAATTTTGATGAGAAATCTGAGCGGATAAGGAATTGGAAATTTAAAATCGACGTTACAAGTGTATGTAGACAAGTTTGAGCTCGAGGTGAAAATGGTGAACTTATGAAACCATGACTTCTCTGCCTGCTTATAATTCTTTTTGCGAGGGTGTGAATAGTTCTTCTTCTGATGGCACCACTGCGATATTGATAGGAAAGAATCAAACGCTGGTCTAAAGACTTTTAGACAAATTGGAGGTGGTTGAAAAAAAAATGAAGACCTCGAAGAAATAAGTGTGACTCTGTAGATGGTCAGAGCAAGCGAGTAGTAAAGTCATGCTGTATCCAATCCGGCCTATCCAAGGCTTCATGTAACTTTCGTTGCCCTCCTTCCTTCGTCTAGCATGGATGACCTAGCATTGATAACCTTTGCTACACATCGTTCACGTTTGATTTCTAATTCTGAAATCGGCATAGAGAATTGTGAGTGAAGCCAAACGAAATCACATCACGAGAAAGATCGGGCGTCTTCAGCATCACTGTATTCGTACTTGTCAGTAACCCAACCAAGGGAGCTCACCACACGTCCTTTGCAAACCCATCATTTGTAAAATATCCTAGCTCTTGCTTGTGTAATCAAGTGAGTTCGAGTATTCACGAGGAAGACATGATACGTTCGACGTATTTTGAAAAGGCGCCACATTCACAATTTATTTCGACATACCACATATCTGAAGTGGCATGGATCCACAAAGCAATAATGCTAGCATCGGTTGCCTATCGCACAATAGCCATACACCGCAAGAGCAAGCTCAACATGAGCCTTGTCAATGATAAACTTGAACAGCAAATACTGACAATGATTATACTGCCTAGTCGTTGAAGGCAGAGAGCCAAGACCTTTCGATCATCTACAATTTTCTGATTCTGGAAGGAGCCCCAAATACAGTTAAGCCTAACGTCGCTTTCTAGGTGGTGTCTTTGGTTAGTCGCGGATACACAACGACATTCATGTCTGACTGCATAAACAGTCCGTGAAATCTGCTGGTGAAGCCTTTCTGAGGATCAACGACCACAAAGTCAAAGCGGAGGAACATCTGACGTCAAGTCAGCTTAGAATCCAGTCTTCAACAGGGAGGACGTACCTCAGCAAAGACTTTGTTTAATTCCAACAATGCAATAGTCTTCCCCAAGCACCGATACTTGCCACTTCCAAACACAAGATCCACAGTCCTATTCATAGCCTGGAGTTTCTCGCCCGACGCTTCGAGCCATCTCTCGGGTCGGAACAGGTCTGTGTCTTCTCCATATATCCTCCTATTGTGATGTAGTGCCCAACCCGAGTACCCAATCTGTGTACCGCCTGGTATGAACTGTCCATTGTATGTATCGCCCCCGACAGGAACAACTTTGAGGATCAAAGCCGCAAGAGGCGGCCAGTGCCGCGTCCTTCCCATATACAGGCTTGCAGATATGGGAGATTTCGAGCCTCAGAATCGCGGCTGACGGGTCGTGTGAGGGTAGCTGTGTCCAGTTCGCCCTGGAGTGCTCTGTACACACGCTGGTTTGTCGCAATATGGTAGAAGATACATCGAATGGCAGTGGCTGTGGAGTCTACGCCAACAACTCTGCGAATTGATAAGTTAGCATACTCGGTCCTGAGCCCCAGAGGATAATCTCACATCTGAAGAAGAGCCTCCGATTGAGTCTGTGCTTTCGTCAAGCCATGGCACACAAAGCTTCCAAGCATATCGTTGCGCACTTTGGCACATGGCCCAAATCTTTCTGCAGCAACCTCTTTGGCGAGCCCCATCATCGCGCCCATGCCAGACTTGTCATTTGTAGTAAGAGCTAGGGTTTTCTTCAGCACGCTGTTTGCTAGAAGCGTGCTGACGAAAGGGATATTTGCACGCATCTGCATCCTAGGAAGACATGATCTGACAGTCTTGATATAATCATATATATCAGCATTACTCTTGAGGCAACCCAAAGACTTCGAGAATGCAACGTCTGTAAGAACGTCTAATGCGAAGTATTGTGCTATACGTGCCCAGTCCATGGGGCGATAGGCTCCATTGCTTGAAAGATACTGTTCCTCGATCAGATGCACGATGTCCATGATATGATCGTCAATAGAGCTTTCGAGATACAAGTTGTCCTTCCCAGCATACTGCAACATTATTTAGTAAGTATTTCAAAACCACACAAAGGTTGTACCAACACCATTCGCGACCTTGGCACGCAAGGCTGTGTGTTTTAGCTCATCCTTCTCGGATAACGTATTGTCGGTATCAGGATCCAGTCTTGTCCCATCGTACGACTTACCCTTCGTGTAGGGTGATCGGGCCGCGCTTATATGCCGTAAGAAAAACGGATCGTCTGTAACTAGAAAATTAGGCCCAATTCTAGATAACGAGCCTTAGAAAGGAGTATGTCAGCATCCGTTTAGATTCGTCGACTAGCAGTATCGAGATGAGGTTATCTTCCAGCGCATACCGTACTGTCTGCTGATATCTGCAAGGGTCAAGTGCAATCTGCCAGACAAACTGTGCTTGGCTAGCCAGGCATAGCTGACACCCGCCCAAAACGGCCCTTTGAAGGCTTGTAAACGTCGATAAGACAAGACAGCTTGGACGATGTACGTAGTGGTGAGGATCAAAAGAAAGACCACCCCAATAGTTTTCCAATCAGCAGCCCAGCTGGCGGGCAATGTGAGTGGTTCCATGGCTTTTTCAATGTCCCAGATGGACAAGGTGAAGGAGAAGTTGATACCGTCTGATCTAGGAAGATTTCTAGTTTGATGCCGTCGATTCTTTGGATGAAGTTGTCGATTGATGGAGGAAACAAACGCGAGGAAGACACGCAAGGTGAGTGGATCGGACCTCACATTGACCGATAAAGAGGTCAAGCAAATTAGGAAGCCACCACCACTACTCTGGTTTCAATGCCTTCCACTAACACAAGGGTAGCTCCATTGCAGCAGGCACCTTAATCGAGAGCTCTACACTACTCCCCTAACAGAGACCAAAAAGATGAGATTCCACATCTCTTTTCAAAAGGTAGATGCGGCACCAAGCAATAACTTGATTTTGCTCGGCAGTGGCTGTGGAATACTCTAAATTCCAGCTTTTCCATGACATTGTAGTTGGCAGAAATTATCAGCAGTAAACGGCAAGGGAAGTGCATTGGGACCAATGGATCCTCCTCTATTAATTATAGGTGCTAAGCCATGAAATTGATAGCATATGTCTCAAATGCTAAGTCTGAAATGGAAAGATTATCATCACTAGGAAGGCCGAGAAACCTTATCTATGATATCTCCCATGATGAAGCTCTCGAGTCGTTCGTGAAAAAGCATATCGCTGTAGTTTGTTTCAAAGTCTGGGCCTCAAGTCAGCGTCTCGGGTAGAAGAGGGAGCAAATTAATAAACATACCGTCATCAACCTATTGCCAGATCGATCTCAGAGTCAGTATATTTCTTCCGTAAATTTCAGTGAGTAGAGCTGTATCTCCCAAGACTAATGAAACATGCATGCGTGTAAGAGTGCTTGCAGGCTGCAGGCTCTAGAAGCAGTACGGGAGGGGGAATAATTCTCCGAAAAGGTGGGCTTACCCATATTATGTGGAAGGACTTGAAATAAGCGACTGGCATGCTATCTTCCCCAGCTAGTTCTTCGTAACTACTTTTGTCCCAATGGTAGACCAGTGGGTGGTAGTGGCGAGCCATTTCATGGAACACCAAGCAGTATGAAAACCAAGCTGCCTTGTATTCTCTTGAGGAAAAGGCGTCGAATAAATCGTTCATTGGCTCGAGGAAATTCTGAACCAACTTCATGATGCATACAACACAGAGTATTGTAGGTAAATCTTTTGCCTGAGGTCGCAATAGCATCCTCTGCATCACACGGTGCATCTCTCGTACTAGTGCTGGTAGTTTTCTTTCCTTGGATTCGTATTCCTTGGGTATCTTCTTAAGTCGGGAAACTGTAATTGTAGGAGCATCGCATTTGAGCTTTTCTGACCTGAAGGAGGGTCGGTGAAACACGAAGATCTCATGTGCCAGCGCGAGGGCGCGAAGAGAGGTGGCAATGATAGTGTTGCGATCACCCAAAGGACTCCAGCTCTGCCGAGATTCCTCTAGCATCATTTGTTGTATAGAAACGCACGCTTCAATTATCTTTACCGTGGTCGACTCATAACAGTTTGTCCAACGATTGTTTATGTTCCGAAATTGTTGAATGAATGTGGTGACCGCTTGTATACGAGCCGTAATAGTATCTTCCATAGTTACAAAGTCGTCGAGATCTTGGATCCGTCGACGTTCGTCGTCGGGATATCTCATGCGTATCTCGAAAAAGGCACCAGCCGCTGTGGGGAAAAGCCACTCGTCCGAGCCAAGACCAGGCATGTCTAGATTATACGTCAGTCCGAGATGATCGAGCATACATAATACAAGTTAAACGTACCCGGAATTCTGCTGGATATGATGTCTAATAAATCGCCTCGCAAACAGCCATGTCTGTAATATTCATCCTCATCATCCGCTTCCTGGCAAGCTATGCAAGCCTGACCACCACAGGCGTAACACTGCAGACTGTATGTTAGCGAAATCCCATTCTGAAATGTGACTTGCTCTTACGTCTAGCTCTAGCTCTTTGCATCTCAAGCATGCTTCTTTCCAGGACAGCCTGGACAGCGATTGTCCATCTGCAGCGGTGGCAGATCTGGACGTCTCTCCAGTTGCGGCTTCTTTTCCTTTCGACTTCGCAGATTTATATTCTCTATATCTCCACTTGAGGGACTTCTTGGTCATGGTATCGTGCCGTTGCGACATTGCTGTAGAATCGGGTGACGCGCTGGCGCGACGTTGAAAGAGAGCCTCGGGAAGGCCCTGTAAGCCAGCCCAAATTAGGCAGTCCAGCCCCTGAAGGCTTAGCGAGCAGCTCCAACCATCGACCCCATCCATCCATCTTCTCTATCAAGTTCTTCAAGACGCTCTTAATTTGACAAACGATTACCAAGAGTCTGTGGTGGTGAGCGATGACGAGTAATCATCATCTTGTCTCAGGCATGCAGTCTGAGCGAGAAGACCTGGCAGCAGTCCTGCTGAATCTAGGATCACCACGCTCACATCTACTTGTCCTTCTGTCATTTCAATCATCAGACGAGGTCTCGGACCCCAGCGAAGATCGGCATGGAGCATTTCAACAGTTCGGCACCTGGAATGATGATGCTCGAGCTTCCTGTTTTGTTGTAGTCATTTGTCTTTCGTATGCATCCACCAGGCATTGTCCTCCTCTCTGGAGTTTACCCGAGCGCTTAATGTCCAATATCACGGAGTATTCCATATTGCGGGGAGCATGCTTCGCCCCCATTGTAAGGCGAAGTCGGACCTTGAAGAGCTGTTGAGAATTACTTCCATCATGTTCTCTTTGGTTGTTCCTAGGCGTTCCGTCCGTATCGACGGTACTGAGAACCAAGTCCGGTGACACACTAGAAGCAGTGCCATAGATTGAGAACTGCTCTAGGACCTAGAAATCTGGAACGTCATATACTTTCTTGGACTACTTCTTCGCCGTGTGTGTGACTTGCCAAATGAGTCATGAAGTAGGCTGACGAACTTCCCTTTACGACTTGCTCAGCTGTGCCTTACTGCGAGTTCGGTAGATACGAGTATCTTACACATGTTGGAAGGGTCAAGATGATCACTATTAAATGCATTGAAACCCCATTAACAATATCCATTTCAACCATTTCATCTTCATCGTTTTATCCGCATATTAAAATCGATAATGCTGTCAATTTCAATTTTTGTGGCCTTGGGGCTATTCAGAATCGCTGTAGAAGCTCAGTCTGTATGGTTTCTACCTGGAGCACAAGTCACTAGAGTTAGGACGCCCCTCTACTACCTAATCCCTGTTGCATTCAAAGGCTAATTATTGATCATTGTGAACAGTTTGTTAGCACTATGATTGTCCCATCTTTTCCCGTTGAAGCATCTGGCGCCGCTTCATACCATGCATTATGGCCAGGAATGCAGCCAACAGACAATAGTTTCGTCTACCAGAACGTGGTGGACGATTGGTATCCTTCCCAAACGAACGTTCGATGGGATGTATCTACCTGGTATGGACCTCGTGATACAGCGTAAGACATTTCAAACGTCAAGCGAAGACTGCTTAGACTGATCACACTATTCAGAGGCGACTATGTGGAGTATTCAACTTATCCGGGTAATACTGCCTCTGTCAAAATTACTCTCAATCACTAATCCATTGGCGAAAAGTTACTGTCGGAGATGCCATCACTACAGACTTCCAATTCCACACTCCTTCTGGAACTTGGACAGAGACCCAAATCATTGATCCGGGTGTTAGCGGCACAGCTGCGAAAGAATCTCCTTCCGCGGCAACTATTAGCGTTGCATTCAAGAATTTTCGTGAGTAGCCAGCCTCAGGACTTATCAATCAAAGTACTCATTGCATACCGTAGCAAATAATGCCGCGAGTCTCACCCAGGTATGCTAGTCCAGTGCATTGTCCATGCCCCTCGCAATGCCTCTGACAATCCTACAGTTCCTGTTCGTGATCGAGCTCCAAGGAGCCGCAACTTGGAATTTTGGGACCCTCACATTCAAAAGTATCATCATGACTGCGAATACAACAGACACGGCTTGGTGCACTAAGTACGAATCGCATTCGTCATATGCCTTCACTTCGATGTAATGATACTGACTATAATGCAGTCCTGTATACTCCGGGTCGTTCACCTCCACAATCTCTGCTCCTGTCGCTACGATTGTGGATGGGCAGTGTGAATGCTATGTTGCTGACTTGACTTTCCTTGCACCGAGCACGAATGGACTTGAGAATGGGGCTGCTGCTGCTGTTGATTCTACAGGGAAGTTCAACGTTACTCACAGCCCACTGCAACTTAAGAAGTGAGAGCGAGTTGTTTCTGTGCTATAAAGGGACTAATTACGGGATGCATCGTTGGTCAATGTACGACTTGATACGCATCATCTCGTGCTAGCTGTACAAGGAATTAAATCTCGGTCCCAATTTTAGAGACAACCTTAGTATCTGAGTGGGTGGTCAATCTCCTTCTCGTCCCAATCTTCGTCCAGCCTTAGACCGCCATCAACTACTTGTTTGGACCATCTCTTCTCGTGTAAATGGATACTGTAGCTCACGCTAGCATCTTCAAATGCTTTTTTCAGCTCCGGAGGGGGTCCCCAAGCCGTCTCCCGGTCCTCTTCTGCCTCAGCGTCTTCTGGTGCATCTTCTTCTTCATCCCACCATTCCAGCGACACAACTCGAACCCTACCCAACTCTGGCAATGACTCCTGCTTATGCTCTAAAATCCCAAACAACCAATTCGGCCTCACCTCCTTCAAGAAATTGACAAACCCCGCATCATCGTACCAGACCTCCAAGCTCTCCAAGCTCCTTGGCAAATTCCTCCAAATCCCTTCTCCAGGCTCATACCCCGCCAATAACACATGAAAAGTGGTCAACTCTTTCAATTTCTCAAAACGATGCAAATCAATTGCATCACTATAGAACAACCCCTCATGATTCGGATCCGTCCTTGTAAACACCAATTTCTCCAGCGTCTTCGCCACAGGTGCCAGAGCACGAGACACAGCGGAGCAACTAAACCCATCTATAGCTTGGTTCTGAGCACACACTTCCCATTCCACCTGCGAGGTTTCAAACCACAGCTCCTTCAATGCTTTTGGCCAACTGAGCAACTCCCTCAATGGCTCTTCAAGACCCCCACAATTAGGTAAGTAGAGAGACGTTACTGGAGAATCTCCAATAAGGTGGGATATATCTGGCGCATCTTCGAGTTCCCATTCTGACCAACTTTTCAAGTAAATAGTGCGGATGTTGGGCAGGAAGAAGATGAAGCAGATAGAATCTAAAGTGAGGTTGCCGGTCAGGTGAGCGCTAACGATAGATAGTCCGAGTCGGCCGTTATATTCAATCGCATCATACAGTTTCCCTGCGTTTTCGGCGCCCCGGAGACGGATCTGCGAGTGGATGGCGGGGAAAAGGATGTCATAAAGGTATTTGCAAGTGTGAGCTAGAGATTTGATGTCTTTTCTTTGTTGACGTGAGATGTCTAGAAGTGTGCCTAGATATATAGGCCACCACTGAAAGGGTTTGGAGGTCAGCGAATATGCGTCGGGTTCGAGATAGGAGACTGTTTGGAGGAACAGCTCTCCAGGAAGATCTGTGAAACGTGCCATATTCTCGATGTCTTTCCAAACTTCAGAGACGATGTGTTAAACAGAAGGCCATTTTGCGTTGTGATATGAGCCCTGACGTTGAAGTGGAAGAAAAGTGACACAGCATCGAAATTTTTATCTTCTGGCTTGTCACGTGATTCTAATGTGTTACATGTTACCCAGGTACCTATGAATAGATGTAAATAAAATCATTTATGAGTTTAAACATTGATGAAGGTCCTCCGGGTTCACAGGTAAAGGTGAGCGTACGTGTCACTCAATGGAACTAAGTTTAGGTAGGTAGGTAGGTAGATATTACGCTATCTGGAGTGGGTCATAACATGATTGCATCGCACAAATATAGAATTTCTTGGGAGGGGTGGAGAGAAATAGCTTCGGTAAAATACATGAAAGAAAGGCTGCTTCATTTTGAAGCTTTTTATTGCAAGATAACTGGGAGTAACAATTCTCTAGAGCTACTAGTCTGAAGGTCTATACACATCAAACATGTAGCAAGGCACCTAAAGCTACTTCACAGGTTTTCTATCCTCTTCTTTGCCTGCTGCAACTTGGATAAAGCTCCTAAGATGGCTTCCACTTCTTTTGACACTTGCAAAGACAGTTGACGCTGCTGCTCGGAGAGGAGGACCAATACAGTGGTCACTGGGGATATAAGAACTGCTCCATCTCTTAGAACCGTACCGGATAAGCTGATAGAATCGCTACGCTTGACAACAGTCATGAAAACACCACTGGAAGCATACTTTACGCTTCCACACAGCCAGCGGCCCCCAGTTCATGGCCTCATCCTACCAGCAATTCAAAACTTCCTCCAGAACTGCCCTCTCAACCCACCAACCGTCACAGACAGGCAACCTCACACGAATCCCAATGAGAGATACGGCACTATCGTCCTTCCTCTCTGGGAGCAAAGTCCAACCATGAACAGCAACAACGCCAACTGGAAAGCCTTTAATACATTCCTCGACGCGTTGGCCATTGTACTCTAGCCAATATCCGCTCAAGCCGCAGCTAGTGTCCCAACCGCCTTCCATCGTGCGATGCAGCTCTGGCATACACGTTAAAATACAATCCCACTCAGACGAGCGATCGTCCCCCGACTCAAGATGAATTGCTTCGAGACTGTTCGATGTAAACTTGACACTGGATCCTGTGCTGATGTCGACGAGTCACGCTAGTTCGTTTGCGGTCGTTTTTGTGGCGGGGAATTTCGACGGAGGGGATATGTTGGCGGTGGCGGTGGTATCGAACCAGACTAAGAGACTGGTGATGAGCGCTGGAAATGTGTTGCTTATGAGTACTGCGGTGCCGATGGGCGGGATGCCATTTGTGGGGGCAGAGATGTCAGTTGGACCTCTTTTTGCCAAATTGGATTAATGGCAAGGGGGACTCGGTTGTCGGCAGGCAAGCTTGAGATGCAGAAGGATAAATAGCATCGAATTCTCAAACAATGCATATGAGAGCCATCTCGTGTCCTAGACAAGCTGCAAATTTTATCATAGAGCTAAAGTTGTAAAGACAATCGTTAACATACACGAGGCGTGTTTGATTTCGAGATAAAACGCAATGCTGAGATGAGGTAGGCTACGGAATGATATGAGATATGCAGAGATGATTTGGAATTGTGTCCTCTTGGTGTTGTCAAAGCACGTGGATTGAGTATCCCAAAAGAAACTACATGTGATGTGTGCGCTGAAGGAAAATGCAATGACATGTTCACACTTGTCGCTACCTAGGTAGGCAGTCTCTGGTAAGCGAACTTAGTTTGAAGCACTTCTTGTCATCGTGATTTCACAATGCCACCTCAGCAATGTGGACCTCGTATCTTGTGGCCCGTATTACGAGTAGAAGTGTCTAGAAGTACCTAGGTACAGTAAGGCGTGTTGAAAGAAGACAATAGAAAATCGCTAAAAATAGTAACTACCTGCAGGATGCAGCTTCAGCCTTGCTTTGCCGCCCACGTGACACCCAGCCTCGATGACTCGTGCACTTTTGGAGATCTTGCCAACGAGGCCACATCTGTGTGGAAACGCAAACATGCATTGGAAAGGAGGATTGATGCAATATGAACTTGAGATTGAGATGATGTCTCTTTATGCGTAGTCTTTTGATACTTGCCGCGTCTGGAATAGACCATCTGTCCTCTCATTCGTGCAAGTGGATTATTGGAAGTGTCAGCCTCTCCTTTTCTTCAGACGATGATTTTAGGTTCACCCTTGGCCAATTCCGACAAGCTTGGGGTGCGGCGAAAGGACAGCTTGCACTTAGCCGCTAAGCCTACCAGGGCTCTGAAGTGGATCCGGTGTGGCCAATCAGAACTTTGTGCGATAGAAAGCTTTAGGTGTTCACTTCGAAAGCGCTCTGATAAAGACGGGGAAATCTTCTGAACTCCCAAAACTTCTTTCCTTCGACATATCCACAACCTCTCTCCCCCAACACCACTTTGATCACAAAAGATCATCATGGCGCGAGGAAATAGCTCCCAGTTCGCACTGGGCTTGTCAGCTCTTTTCTATCTATGTCTTTTATTCTCTCCCCTCGCCCTCCTCTCCACAGCACACGCACAATCCGACCAAGACCCATTACAAGAGAACTATGGCACTGGTAAGTCACATTGCAATCTGCGAACACAAAATGCATCTGCTAACAGCTTTGCGATAGTCATCGGTATCGATTTGGGCACCACCTACTCCTGTGTCGGTGTGATGCAGAAGGGCAAAGTCGAAATCTTAACAAACGACCAAGGACACCGAATAACACCCTCATACGTGGCCTTCACCGATGAGGAGCGATTAGTAGGAGACGCAGCCAAGAATCAAGCTGCCGCAAACCCCAAGCGAACGATCTTCGACGTCAAGTGAGTGGCACTTCTGGCAAAGGTGGCATCTTCGAAACTAACAGGTGTTCGCAGGCGTATGATCGGTCGCAAGTTCTCGGATAAAGATGTTCAAGGTGACATGAAGCACTTCCCTTTCGACGTGGTCGAGAAGGATGGCAAGCCATCAGTTAAGGTTGAAGTCAATGGATCCCCAAAGACCTTCACACCTGAGGAGATTTCCGCCATGATTCTTGGAAAGATGAAGGATGTTGCCGAGTCTTATCTCGGAAACAAGGTTACTCACGCAGTCGTCACTGTTCCAGCCTACTTCAACGACAACCAGAGACAAGCTACCAAGGATGCCGGTATCATTGCCGGTTTGAACGTCCTCCGTATCGTCAATGAACCTACCGCCGCAGCTATCGCATACGGCCTCGATAAGACCGATGGAGAACGTCAAATCATTGTCTACGATCTTGGTGGAGGAACCTTCGATGTGTCTCTCCTCTCCATTGACCGTGGTGTTTTTGAGGTTCTTTCTACCGCTGGTGACACCCATTTGGGAGGTGAGGATTTCGACCAGAGAGTCATCAACTACTTCGCCAAGAAGTACAACAAGGACAATGATGTCGATATCACCAAGGACCTCAAGACCATGGGTAAGCTGAAGCGTGAGGCTGAGAAGGCCAAACGAACTCTATCTTCCCAAAAGACCACCCGCATCGAAATCGAAGCTTTCCACAATGGCAATGATTTCTCTGAGACCCTCACCCGAGCTAAGTTCGAGGAATTGAACATGGATCTCTTCAAGAAGACTCTCAAGCCTGTTGAGCAGGTCTTGAAGGATGCCAAGGTCAAAAAGACTGAGGTTGACGACATTGTCTTGGTCGGTGGCTCTACACGTATTCCCAAGGTTCAAGAACTTATCGAGGAGTATTTCGGAGGCAAGAAGGCTAGCAAGGGTATTAATCCTGATGAAGCTGTTGCTTTCGGTGCTGCCGTTCAAGGTGGTGTTTTGTCTGGTGAGGAGGGTACTGAGGAACTTGTTCTCATGGATGTCAACCCATTGACTCTTGGTATCGAGACCACTGGAGGTGTTATGACTAAGTTGATTCCCCGCAACACTGTCATCCCCACCCGAAAGTCCCAGATCTTCTCCACCGCCGCCGATAACCAGCCAGTCGTCTTGATTCAGGTTTTCGAGGGTGAACGGACCATGACTAAGGACAATAACCAACTTGGAAAATTCGAGCTTACCGGCATTCCTCCTGCGCCACGTGGCGTTCCTCAAATCGAGGTCAGCTTCGAGCTTGATGCAAACGGAATCTTGAAGGTTTCAGCCTCAGACAAGGGCACGGGCAAGATTGAATCCATCACCATCACCAACGACAAGGGCCGTCTCACTCAAGAGGAAATCGACCGCATGGTTCAAGAAGCTGAGAAGTACGCTGATGAGGACAAGGCGACCAAGGAGCGCATCGAGGCTAGAAATGGCCTCGAGAACTATGCCTTCAGCTTGAAGAACCAGGTCAACGACGAGGAGGGTCTTGGTGGCAAGATTGATGAGGATGACAAGGAGACTGTAAGTTTCATCCCTATTTACATCACATGAGGAGCAATAACTAATGAGAAACAGATCCTCGAAGCAGTTAAGGAGACCACCGACTGGCTCGAAGAGAACGCCGCTAGCGCAACCGCAGAAGACTTCGAGGAGCAGAAGGAGAAGCTGTCGAATGTCGCGTATCCCATCACTAGCAAATTGTACGCTGGTGCCGGTGGACCGGGTGGTGCGGACGACGATGAGCCAGGAATGCACGATGAGCTGTAGATGGTGGCTAGAAGGAAATAAAACAGATATCAAATAAAGGAACGGGTGCAGGAATGTAATCTGGTCAATTCAGATGCTGCTAGCGGATTTTCCAACAGGTTTTTATTTTTTTGCGCGTGCTTCTGCTTTGACGGGCCGGTGGGTGCATGAAAGAATGGCCTGGCTCTGGTGTAAAATAAAAGCATAAAGGAGTGCCGAATGCATACCCCGTTTCGATAGACTTGACTTAATCTGATCCTTTGGCTTTCTTGGGCTGGACCTTTGTGCGACTTTCTGTGGCTTTGTGTAACCTGGTCGCGTGGGTAATGTTTGACGAATGGTGGGGGATTAAGGGGTTCTGGGGTAAATAAGTGAAAGACCTCAGGGAAAAACTGGGGGAGGGGTAGATCACGTGCTTACAAACTGTATCTCTCTTTTTGTTGTTCATTATTACATGCTGCATGCAAAAAATTCCTTGTCATGAACCTAGTTTCTTTCTTTCTTTCTTTTCTTCCTTTCCTACCTTGAAATTGGGACGGAGGTTGGACGTTGGGATCGATGTGCAACGAAAAGTTCTAAAGTCGGGACCTGTGACCAGACACTGTTAATGCGATGTGGAATAAAATTCACTCCGCAATTTCTTAACTCCATAAAGCTGGGGGAGGGGTACGTCACATACTCGCGAATTGCATCTCCCTTTTTTTGATTATTCCAGGTTGCTTGCAAATAGTTGCTTTTTATGAGCCTGGTTCCCTTCTTTCTTTCTTCCTTTCCTGCCTTGAAATTGGGACGGAGGTTGGACTTTAAAATTTAGCTATTTATATTATACTTTACATATATACTAAGTATATTACTATTGTATTTTAAGCATTGTAAACTTCATTTTCAAGCCTTGAATTTTATACGAAATCTTAAAGATTTTAATCTCAAAATAGGTATTTTATACTTTAAAATAGCTATTTTTGTACCTAAATTTAGAAATTTGAAAAGTCTCAAACTTATAAGTCGCTAATAAGCTGAGAATCTTTTAATTGATTGACTTATAAGATTCAAATGGATAGCTGACTGACTCATAGAGTTAGCTTTTAAGTCAACTGATAAGCCGGTTTACTTATCGACCACTCTGAGTAGGCGCAAGGTTCGAGTTGATTTGTTTGTCAATTTTAGCTGGCAGGCATGAGAGGAACTGATGACAGATGTGTGTTCCTGGGAAGCTTGCTGAACCTTCGGAGGATCCTAGTGTGCGGTAGTCTTGGGGGTGGCTGGGGAAAGGACTTGCAGGTTTAGGATTGGCGCAAAGCGGAGGCTGATAGGTGACAGTGGAAATTCGGAAGGTGTTGCTCTTGAGAAGATTGTTGGCACTTGCTTGGTGATGCTCCTAAATTGCTACAATATCAGCACTTGATGGCGTGGCATATGAAATGTGTTGTTCTGAGGAAGATTCGTTACTAGAAGAGCGGCCGAGGCTCGGTCGTGGAGGTTTGAACGAGCTCCTTCCTTTTCTTCGTAAATGAACAAGGAATTTTCTCCAAATTCCAAGCAAAGAAAGGCTTCGCAAGGTAGCATGAATTCAATCTTGCTCTGACAACACTCATTTGAAAGTCTCATATGATCTTTGCTGGTGTATTTGTTTCTGCATCACGTGACTATACTCTCCTGGTAGAGTAATTAAGATGTAATTTTCCGATACGGTATCAATTCGATTTTATTGAATATAATATGAACCGTTTCAACCAAGAAATCCAAGCAAGATTCGCTTCATCTTCTGGCCGTGGTGAAGGATGTAATTATATGGCTCCAAAAATAGGCACACTAAACAAGCGAAAGACGCCAGCCTCCAAACTTTCGGCGCGTTGTCAGCGCGTTCGTTCCTTTCCAATCTTTTCAAGCGCGATGCTACTCCATTCCATCTCGCAATGTTCGTTCAGTCATTCAATCAGATGTGCTTGCATGGCACCGATCGTTCGATGCCAAATTGTCGGTCCAGGAACTCGAATTGTCGTTGGTTCATGATGCTCAAGCATCCAATCTTGGCCTGCAGACCACCATGGGCTGGTCCGTCACCAACGAACAGTGTCTTGTCAGCTTCGTCCAAGTGACCCAGCTTGCCCATGATCTTTCGTGCATTCATTTCAGGCTCGAAGTAGATGGCTTGCTCAGCACCAGTCACCAAGACTGGACAACGAACTCGGTCTAAGTATTCAGCACCAGTCTGGGACTTCAAGGTCATGGTCTGCATGAATCGCATCATCTCAGCCGGGTTGTTGACTCCGTAGCACCACTCGTTCTGGGCAAACTCCCACGCAAGCTGGAAGTTGTACTTGGCGAGAAATCTGCAGACGCCATTAAACCAACCGTCGCTAATTGATCCGCTCAACCATCCGTTGATGAAGAAGTGTGGCATTCGGCTACTGACAATGTCGAACATGTTGTAGAAGCCATCGCAAGAGATGCATGCTTTGATTCGAAGGTCGCACGCTGCTCGGAGAGCGAAGTATCCTCCCAAACTTGCTCCTAGCACCGCAATACGATCCAAGTCAAGCTCTAAACGCTCATGTTCTGGCTCGAAGACATCGAACAGATAGTTCAGAACTTTGCTCGTTACGTACTCCCAATCTGGGCGGAGAGTGGTCTTGTCCTTTCGGATTGAGAGTCCTTGACCAGGACCGTCGAAGCTTAAGACTGCATAACCACGAGGAATGGCCCCCGAAGCACCGTAGAAGTACAGCTCTTCTGCGGTAGAGTCCAATCCACCAGTCTGCAGGATCAAAGGCACACGACCAGGTACACGCGCATCAGGTGCCGGCATGTACAAACGTGCTGGGAGTTCGAGACCATCGTCGTACGGGATGTTGAATGAGATGACTTCCGAGTCGAGGAGAGCGCAAGCTCGGTCGTGAGCGTAGGCACTCTTTTGGATCGAGCTGAGAAGGCGAGGATCTTCTCTGTTGAGGTGCAAGAAGAACTCGCTGGATCGGTAGTAGTTGGATGCTCGGAAGAAAGCCCATCTCGCTGCAACTCTGTCGCCAGTGGCAAGTGCCTCTTCTCCAAGTTTTGACGCTTGATCTCCCCAAGCATTCCACGTTCTGTACCATGCCTCTGGGTCGTCATCCTTCAATTTCATTCGTGCGTCTAGACATTCTGCGATCTCAGCACCTTGGAAAGGGGTTGATCCAAGGACTCTGAGAAATTCAAAGTCGAAGAAGCCTGACTTGAAAAACTTGAACATGTTGTTGTTCATTTTGTTGACCGGTCGAAGTATCGATTTGGCGTTTCGGATTTAGTGGCAATCTTGGTGCGTGCAGAAGGCTGAGCTGACCGTTTACAGACCCACGATTAGGAAGCGAGAGCCGTTCCTTTTCTCATCTCCTGAGAGATGGCAGGAACACCGAGCTTAATAGTATTTGGCTATGTTTCGGCGCCGGTCGTGTCATTCGGACCCCGTCACGTGAGTCGGCGCGTTCCTAAAGGGGCTGAGTTGAACCGATTCGGGAGGAATCCTCACACTACTGCAGTCTAATACAACGCTACACACGTGAGCTGCTAACCCAAGAACAGCTCTGCTCCAGCTCTCTAACAAGCTATGTCAAGCTCCTTGCATCGAAACAAACCGATGATATGGCTGGCCATAGCTGTGCCACTCGCAACCCGACACTGACGGCCACTTTGCTAAATCGGAACTCGCCCGAGTGGGGTTTTCTCATGATGGGGGCTCCGGCTGATGGAAGCAAACCGCTCGATCCCTGCTCCTATACACTATTGTACTTATCCGACTTTCACATATCAGAGTGGTATATCACGCCTTGAATTGAGTCCCAGTATCACCATCATCACCATCTCTCTTCACTCTTGTGTATCTCGATTCGAAACACTCTCAAATATCCCGACTTTGAGAGCCTTCGACTCGGCATCATCCTCAAGACTTCGACCTCGACTCAACTTGCTCTTAGACATCCCGACTCTAAGAACTTCTTGGCTCGATCTTCCTCTTCACCTCTTCGTTACCAATTACTCTCCATTGTCCCGACCACCTTTGAAGATTTTTGGATCTGAATCTGACGTCGCCCTCTGGACCGGACCTAATCAAGAATCCTCAATCTTTCGGATTCTATCGCTGGATTACCTCCTTCCTTTCACTACTGTCACCTCAACACCAATTTAATCCACACTTGAAACCTCATCAATATGGTTTCCCGCAAGACTGCAGCAGCTACCGAGGCTTCTGCCGACAGATACAAAGCCTACATCAATGAGCCCATCGCTGTTGTCGGTACAGGATGTCGCTTCCCAGGCGGCTCCAGTAGTCCGTCCAGGCTTTGGGACATGCTCATTGAGAGGCGCGATGCCTTGAGAGACATCGACCGCTGGAGCACAGACGGTTTCCATCACACCAACGGAGAGCGCTCTGGTGCTCTGAATGTCAAGAATGCCTACCTCCTCCAAGAGGATGTCAAGACCTGGGATGCTTCCTTCTTCGGTATCAACCCTCGTGAGGCTGAAGCTGTTGACCCCCAGCACCGTATCCTCCTCGAAACTGTTTACGAGGCTATGGAAGCCGGGGGTTTCTCTATGGAGCACATGCAGGGTTCTGACACTGCCGTGTACGTCGGTACCATGACAGCTGACTACTCTGAAATGCTTCTCCGTGGCCCTGAGAACCTTCCCACCTACTTTGCTACTGGCACCAACTCGTCTATCTTGTCCAACCGTGTCTCATACTTTTTCGACTTGAAGGGACCATCGGAAACCATCAACACCGCTTGCTCATCTTCCTTGGTCGCTGTCCACCATTGCGTTCAATCTCTCCGCAACGGCGAATCGAGAATGGCCATTGCTGGTGGTGCCAATTTGATCCTGAATCCTGAGTTTATGGCTTCGGAATCCAACCTCCACATGTTGTCTGCTGAAGGACGTTCTCGTATGTGGGATGCTGGAGCGAATGGATATGCTCGTGGCGAAGGATTTGCTGCCGTTATCTTGAAGAAGCTCTCCGATGCCATCGCCGATGGAGACGACATCACTTGCATCATCCGCGAGACTGGTGTTAATTCCGACGGACGGACCAAAGGTATAACCTTGCCAAGTGGCGAGGCCCAGACCAACCTTATCAAACAAGTGTACCAAAAGGCTGGTCTAGATTCCTTCTCCGCCATTGACCGACCCCAATATTTCGAAGCACACGGCACTGGAACCCCTGCTGGTGACCCAATCGAAGCCAACGGTATCCGGGACGCATTCTTCTTCGAGGATGTTGCACGAGAGGGTGAGAAGTTGATCGTCGGCTCAGTCAAGACCTCCATCGGTCACACCGAGGGTACTGCTGGTCTTGCAGGCCTGATCAAGGCTGCACAAGCCATTAAGAGAGCTACCATTCCTGGTAACTTGCTTTTCAAGAGCTACAACCCAAAGATTCTCCCTCTCCTAGACCACCTTGCACTCGCCAAGGAGACTCAGTCATGGCCCGCACCACTCCCTGGCGCACCTCGTCGCGCTAGTGTCAACTGCTTTGGTTTCGGTGGCACCAACAGTCACGCAATCATCGAATCCTACGAGCCATCGCCATACACAATCTCCCGAAAGATGCTTCTGCCATCTCAAGCTCCAATGGCCCTTCCTCTAGTCCTCTCTGCCAACAATGAGCCATCATTGGCAAAGATGGTAGCCAACTATTACGAGATCATTGAAAAGGACGAGTCTATTGCCCTCAACGATCTTGCATGGACTCTCGCCAACCGCCGTTCGGAGCTTGCTCTGAAGGTAACCTTTGCTGGTGCAACCAGAGAAGCCCTTCTCGAGAATATGAGCAAGGTCCTTCAGAAGACCAAGAACTCTCCTCCTTCCAGCATTGGTACTCGACGCGATAACCGAACCAAGTCACCCCGCATTCTCGGTGTTTTCACTGGTCAGGGAGCTCAATGGGCTAACATGGGCTACGAGATTCTCCTGAACTCTACAATGGCAAAGGAGTCTATCACTACCATGGATGCTGCTCTTGCCGAGCTTCCAGAAGGAGACAGACCAAAGTGGACCCTTGAGGACGTTATCTGTGATAAAGAGAAGGGAAAGCGCATCGACGACGCCGAATTCTCTCAACCAGTCTGCACAGCTGTTCAGGTCATGCTTGTTGACATTCTTCGCTCTATCGGTCACAAGTTCTCAGCAGTTGTGGGGCATTCTTCTGGCGAAATCGGTGCTGCCTATGCAGCAGGTGTTGTCAATTCTTCTGAGGCTATTAAAATTGCCTATTACCGCGGTTTCCACACCAAGCTCGCTCAAGGCCCTACTGGAAAGCAGGGTACTATGATGGCTGCTGGTCTCTCTCACGAGGATGCTGATGAGTTCTGCTCTCAGCCCCAGCTCGCCGGTCGCATCTCCGTAGCAGCTAGCAACGCACCTGAGAGTGTTACCCTCTCTGGTGATGTAGACGCTGTGAAGGAGGCCAAGCAGATGCTTGACGACCGAGGGATTTTCGCCAGAGCCTTAAAGGTCAACAAGGCTTACCACTCTCAGCACATGAACCCCGTCTCTCCACCATATGTCGAGTCCCTTCGTGCTTGCAGAATCCAGCCCAAACTTCCTTTCGAAGGCTGCAAATGGATTTCTTCAGTCACTGGAGACCCAATTGAGGATGAGATGGATCTCAAGGCATTGACCAGTGTTTACTGGAAGGACAACATGCTCAAGCCCGTTTTGTTCTCAACTGCCGTTGAGCAAGCTGTTTTCGGCCAAGAACCTTTTGACTACGCCATGGAAGTTGGGCCTCACACTGCTTTGAAAGGCCCTTTCCTTCAAACTTACAAGGCTGCTATGGGTGGCACCTTACCATATGGAGGTACCCTCACTCGTCATGTTGACGACATTGCCTCCATGGCAACCTCCATCGGTGGTCTTATGAACTACCGCGCTCCTTGCGACATTCGAACCGAAGAGTATGTTCGCTCCTTCCAGGCCGGTGTCACTCCAGCTCTAGTTAGCGGACTCCCATGCTACCCATGGGATCACTCTCAAACATACTGGGGTGAATCTCGTCATTCCAAGAAGTACCGCACTCGCAGCAAGCCCCGACACGACCTTCTGGGTGCTCAACTTCCAGATGATCTGGAGCACGACCTTCGCTACAGAAATACTGTCCGTGTTTCTGAGACCCCTTGGCTCGCTGGCCACAAGGTTCAAGGCCAAATCGTGTACCCTGGTGCTGCATACATCGCCATGGCCCTGGAGGCTTCTAAAGATCTCGCTGCTAATCAACTGACGAAGATGGTCGAGCTTTTGGACATTGAATTGTCCCGTGCTATTGCTCTCGAGGAAGGTTCCAACGGTGCCGATACTCTCCTTACCTTGAAGAAGACTCACGAAGGACCACTAAATGGAGAGAATTTCATCGAGGCTGAATTCTCCATTTTCTCTGCTGTTGGTGTTGATGCAGAGAGTTGGGATATTAACATGAAGGGACGCATGCGCATTATCCTCGCCGACTCTGATACACCAAAAATCATCCTTCCAGCGCGGGACAATAACTCTCTTTTGCTGAGCAAGCTCCACGTGGAAACATTCTACAACACCCTCGAGAATATTGGCTTCAATTACCAGGGTCTCTTCCGTCGCCTGGAGACTATCGACCGACGTATGAATAGAGCCACTGCTACTGCTATTGAGTACCCGGAAGATCCAGAGATGCCAGTCATGATGCACCCTGCTTTGATGGATGCATCTTTCCAGACCTGCTTCGCTGCTCTTCACTTCCCAGGCGATGGCGGCATGAGCTGTCCATACCTGCCAACTGGTATTAAGTGTCTCCGAATCAGCACCGATCGTGATGAATTTGGTCCTGAGGCTGAGGTGACTATTGACACATTCGTCACCAGCAATGAGAATATGAAGATCTGCGCCGATATCGAGATGTTCAGTACCGCTACTGGTGCTCCCAGAATGCAAATCGAGGGTCTTTCCTGTACTGCCCTGGACCGGGCTACCGAAGACAACGATATCGAACTGTACGCTCAGACAATCTACCGCCCTGAAATCTCTAAGTCGGTCACCGACATTGAGGAAATTGCCGACTCATCTTCTCAACTTAGCATGGTTGACCTTTGCGAGCGACTGGCATACATGTATCTTCGCAAGCTCAACAACGCTGTCTCACGAAGAGAGGTCGAAGAGTTCTCATGGAATCATCAACGCATCTTCCAATTCATAGACCATCTCTTCCCTGTGGTTGAGAACGGGCAGCACCCTACTTTAAAAGCCGAATGGGCTGGAGATGACTCAGCTTGGCTCGAGGAGCAAGCTGCCAAGTATATGGACCAAGTTGACATCCAGCTCATCACCACTGTCGGCCAAAATTTGTTATCCGTTGTTCGTGGACAGACTAACCTTCTGGAGTGCATGATGAAGGATGACATGCTTAACCGATACTACGCTCTTGGTCAACAAATCAAGGAGTCTAATGTCTCCCTAAGCCGTACGGTTGGCCAGATTGTCCACAGATACGCAGGCATGAAGATCCTTGAGGTTGGTGCTGGAACTGGGTCTGTCGCTAAGGGTGTTATCGGCGAGATCGGACACCTTTTTAAGAGCTATACTTTCACCGATGCCACCGACAAGGCATTTGACAAAGCCAAGGAATCTCTCTATCGATGGACTGGCAAGATGAAGTTCCAGCCTTTGGAGATTGAGGGAGATGTTGTTGAACAGGGGTTCGAGGAGCAGTCATATGATTTGATCATTGCTTCCAACGTTGTCCAGACTTCTCAAAATCTTCAGAAGACTATGGAGAACATCCGATTGCTTCTCAAACCTGGTGGATATGTTGTCCTACAGGAAATAAGTGTTCCAGATGTACTTCGCGTGAAGTTCATGACTCTTGGCCTCCCAGCTTGGTGGATGGGTGACGATGACAGCCGCCGATTCGGCCCAGCTGCTTCTATCCCACAATGGACTTCCCTTCTCAAGGACACTGGATTCTCTGGTGTAGACCAAGTCACCAACGACCTTGCCGACCGTCCAATGTACATGACCTCAGTCGTACTCTCACAAGCGGTTACCGGAGAGGTACAATTCTTAAGAGAACCATTGTGCCCACCAGAACTCCCAGTCACGCTCAAGGATATTTGCATCGTCGGCAACAACTCCGCTCGCAATGCCGAAATTACCACCTATATCGAAGAATCCTGCAAGCAACTTGGCAGCGAGCTTCCAAGGATCTCGTTCGTGCCTCGCGTTGAGAAGCTTGCCGAATTTAAGGCTCAATTCTCTTCTGTCATCTTCTTGCAAGATCTCGATGAGCCAATCTGGAAGAACTTGACTCAGGACACTATCACCGGTCTTCAGAACATTGTAGACCGATCTAAGCAAGTCCTATGGGTCACTTCCGGTTGTAGACTGGAGAACGCCTACGCCAACATGTCTCTTGGCGTTGGACGTGGTCTTCAATCTGAATATGCTCACGTGCAAATTCAACTTCTAGATGTCGAGCCATCTGAAGTCGAGACTAGTAACGATTTATTGGCTGCCGCTGCCGTTCGATTGTTTGCCGATGACGATATCCGCGCTGCCTCGCCCAACATTCTTTGGTCCGCTGAAGAAGAAATGGTTATCAAGGGCGGCAAGTTCTTGATTCCTCGTATCACTGCTGACCAAATTCTGAACGACCGCCTGAACGCTCGTCGCCGCGCCATTGAAAAGCAGGCTAACCCAGCTGAGAGCCAAGTCTTGATCTCTCAATCTGAGGGCAACTACGTTGTTGCTGGGCCCCATCTTACCATGCTGGCTACTGAGAGCAAGACAGACGTTAAAATCAAAGCTACTCACTCATTGCTCTCTGCCATCAAGGTTGGTGAGAACCAGAACATGTACTTGACCATCGGAAAGGTTATTGAGGGTGGTGATCTCACAGCGGGCAAGGATGTCCTCGCATTTTCTCATGTCAACGCTTCTATCATCAGCGTCCCCGCCTCGCAGGTTGTGCCAATCTACGTAAAGGTCGACTCTCCTCCCAAGTTCATCGAGTCGGTCGCTACCACCTTCGTCTCCTCTGCTTTATTCTCGCAGCTCCGCTATGGATCGACCGTACTCTTCTTGGGTCCTAACAAAAGTCTTGCTGCCTCTTTCCGGAACACTGCCGAGTCTCTTGGCTTGAAAATCTTCTCCGCTTCCACAACACCCACGAACGACCCTGAGGTTGTCTATATTAACCCACACACCTCGGAACGTGCTCTGCGCAACATCCTGCCTAGAAAAATCGACATGGTTTTGGACTTTTCCACTGTCGGCCAACCATCCAAGATCTTGTCTCTACAGAACTCTGATGAGTGCATCCACACTAAGATCCACGACCTTTTCGGCAAGAACGCCAGCATGAACAAAGTTGCTGATCGTGTTAAGGATGACCTTCTCAAAGCTCACTTCGTAGCTGCCAACTTTGTCGACCGTTCTGAGGCACCCGAGGTTATCACACTCAAGGAACTCACTAGCTCCTCTGAGGTCCGACCGTATCCAGCTGTTTTAGATTTCACCCAAGACAGCCAAGTCTCTGTTCAAGTCGCACCAATACGAACTGGGAACCTATTCCGTGACGACAAGACCTACCTCCTTGTTGGATGCACTGGTGGTCTCGGTCAAGCTCTCTGCCGATGGATGGTCCAGAACGGTGCCAAGCACCTAGCTCTCACTACCAGAAATCCCAAGTCAGTCAACCAAGTCTGGTACAACGAGATGGTCCGCGCTGGCGCGAATGTGCAGGTATTTGCCTGCGATGTTACTGATGGAATATCCCTCCGCAAGACTCATGAGGAGATCTGCAGGATTATGCCGAAGATTGTTGGTGTTGCCAATGCTGCTATGGTGCTAGCTGATCGCCTCTTCAATGACATCACCCTTGAAGATTTTCAGAAGTGCTTGAAACCCAAAGTGGCCGGTACGGATCAACTGGACGAGCTTTTCAGTGAAGGCAGCGACCTCGACTTCTTTATCCTGTTCTCTTCGCTCGCCAACACGGTTGGTAACCGTGGTCAATCCAACTACCTCGCTGCCAATGGTTACATGCAAACCATCGCCGCTCAACGCCGTGCTCGTGGCTTGACGGCTTCTGTCATGCACATTGGTATGGTTATTGGTATCGGTGTTGTTTCTCAAGATGCTGCTCTCGAGACCTCTCTCAAGAGACAGAAATGGATGGCTATCTCTGAGCCAGCCTTCCTTGATATGTTCGCTGAATGTATCTTGGTTGGTCGTCCCGACTCTGGACATTCCAACGATATCATCACTGGTCTCCCACGCAACAGCACTCTTAACGCCGACGACAATCCGTGGTACGCTGCCAACCACAGATTTTCCCACTACGTCCTGAAGAAAGAAGAGGGTGAGGACTCCTCCGCTGGAGGTGCTTCTCTGCCAATCAAACAACGTCTCGCTGCCGCTACTAGTGCTGAGCAACGCTCTGAAATCATCCGTGGCGACTTCCTCTTGAAAATGAGCCGTATCCTACAGGCCACCGTTGAGAACATTGACATATCTCAACCTCTCCTTGCTCTCGGCGTCGACTCTTTGATGGCTATGGAAATCCGATCTTGGTTCTTGGGTCAAATTGAGGTTGACATGCCAGTCCTCAAGGTTTTGGGTGGTGGAAGCGTCTCCACTCTCTGCGCCGACGCTGCGGCCCTCGTCAAGATCTCCGCTGAAGCCGAGCCTGAGAAGCCAAGCTCTGTTCCATCTGAGGCATCCATGTCTTCTGCTCCTTCTCGATCAATGACGCCAGACCCCCTTGCCACTCCTCCATCCACCCCAGGCATGCTCTCGGAAGATTTCACCTGGGTCTCGCGCGCTGGATCAGAATCCGGCGAGTACGATGATATTGAGCTTATGCCTGGCATGGAGCGAGTTGGACGTATGTCCTTCTCCCAAGAACGTCTTTGGTTCTTGCAATCTTTCCTCACCAACCCAGCCACTTACAACATTACCCTTGCCTACCGCATTAAAGGTCCTTTCCGTGTTGCCGATTTCGATCAAGCTTTCTATGAGCTCATTGACCGACACGAGACTCTCCGTACCGCCTTTTTCACCGACAAAACCAACTATCTTGGATACTTAGGCGCAGTTGAGCACACTCCTTTCGTCATGGAGCAGAAACCATACACTGGCGAAGACCAGATCAAAGAGGAATTTAGACGCACCAACGAGCATCACTATGACTTGGAGAACGCTGAATCCATGAAGGCTACGCTCTTGATCGAGAATGCTGAATCTTACGTCTTGATCATGGGTTTCCACCACATTGCTGTGGACGCCACTTCCTCTTCCATCTTGGTCCGAGATATTGCTGCAATATACAGTGGTCAAGCTCTCACCCCATTGAAGTACCAATATATGGACTACGCCAACAAGCAACGCATGCTTGTCGAGCAGGCCATGACTTCGGACGTCGACTACTGGAAATCTGAGTTTTCAGATATCCCTGAAACTCTGCCTCTCTTTGACTTCGGAACAGTCAAGTCAAGGAAGCCATTAACTGAATACAACCTTCGTATTCAGGAGACCAGACTTGATACTGGCTTCTCTGCTAATCTGAAGGCTGCAGCCCAGAAACTCCAAGTCACTCCGTTCCACGTTCACTTGGCTACCCTTCAAGTAATGCTCCACAGACTTTTGAACATTGACGATATTTGCATTGGCATCACCGATGCCAACAAGAACGATCCAGACCACGAGGATACACTTGGTTTCTTCGTTAACTTGCTTCCTCTCCGCTTCAAGGTTGAAGGTGCTCGTTCATTCGCTAAACTCGCCAGGCAGGTCAAGGACAAGACTCTCGCTGCTTTGGAGCACTCTCAAACCCCTTACAACGTCCTACTCGACAAGTTGGAGGTCCCAAGATCTACCACTTCCAACCCTCTCTTCCAGGTCCTTATGAACTACAAGATGGGCTCTCTCCGAGATGTTCCTATCGGAGAATGCATGGGTGAAGTTATCGAGTTCGCTGATGCTAGCAACCCATACGACTTGCAATTCGATGTTGAGCAGTCTGTTGACGGCACCACCTTGGTCACTGTCACCACTCAATCATACCTCTACTCCAAGGAAGATCTGGATACTATCCTCAACACGTACACCCACCTCCTCAGGACCCTTTCATCGAAGCCATCTCTTCCCATCAAAGACCAAAACCTCTTCACCACCAAAGCCTCCCACACTGCACTACAAATCGGAACTGGCCCCAGAACCGAAATCGACCAGAATATCACGATCAACAAGATGTTCGATTTGGCTGTCAAGGCTCGCACCGACACGGTCGCAGTTGTTGACAACTATGGCGGCACCCTTAGTTGGAACGATATGGCATCATGGGTTAGCACCATCTCTACTCACTTACTGAAATTAGGTGTCAAACCTCAATCCTTCATTGGTGTCAACTGCGAGCCCTCCGTCATGTCTGTCTGTTACTGGCTCGCGATACTCAGAATTGGCGCCATCTATGTTCCATTGGATATCTCTAACCCTATGGGACGTCTTGAGCTGATCGTCGAAGACTGTAACCCATCCGCCGTAATTTGCGACGAGATCACGATTGGGGCTGCTCAGAAGGCATTCGGTGCCGCTGGCCGACACATCTTCAAGCTCTCGGACATTGCCCACATCCGATCTCACTTCGTTGAGGACATGTCCAAACCCCTTGATACTGCTTGTGTTATCTATACCTCAGGTACCACTGGTAAGCCCAAGGGAACGATGCTCTCCAACTCCAACTTCGTCAATCACATCTATGGTGTCAATAAGGCCTGGGACATTGGTCTTGGCAAAGAAGTCATCTTGCAACCAACCAACTTAGGCTTCGATCTTTCTCTTGCCCAGATGATGCAATTCCTTGCTTCCCAGGGTAAGATGGTCGTTGCCTCCGTCCAAACTAGAACCGACCCTGCCGAACTCGTCAAGCTCATGGTTGAACACAAAGTTACCTACACTATCGTCACTCCTTCCGTCTACTCTCTCATCCTTCGCCAATCACCTGCCCTCATTTCTCAATTGACCGAATGGCGCTCTGCATTCTCTTGCGGTGAACCATTGACAAGCTCCATCATCAAGGAATTCCAGAAGGCCTCTCTCCCCAAGTTGAGACTCATCAACTCCTGTGGCCCTACTGAAATTACGATCATCAACTCCGCCTGGGAGATTCCTCTTAGCGACCCAACTGCCAGCGAGCAGAATATGATCGTGGGTCGCTCTCTTCCAAACTACTCTACCTACATCCTCGACGAAAACCTTAACCCTGTTCCAATCGGCTACCCTGGTGAGATGGTCTGCGGCGGCGCAAGCATCTCTCAATGCTATCTTCACCAGAAAGAGCTGTCTGCTGCCAAATGGGTTGCTGATCCATTCGCATCCAACGATGACCTTGCCAAGGGGTGGAACCGCATGTACCGTACTGGCGATAGAGCCAAGATGCTCCCAGACGGACGATTTGTCTTCTTGGGACGTATTAACGGCGACAACCAAGTCAAACTTCGTGGTGTCCGTATCGAACTTGACGAAGTCAAGAACACCATTGTCCGTGAATCCAAGGGCGCCATTGCTGAAGCTGCTGTCTGCCTGCGCGGTGAGGGCGAACAAGCTTTCATGGTTGCATTTGCCGTCTTCACCACGGAAATTGCGGATCACCGCAAGTTCCTCACCGGTCTGCCTATGCCATCTGCCTATATCCCAAGCATGCTTGTTGCTATACCCTCTCTGCCAAGAACACCCAACGGCAAGATTGACAACAGAGCATTGGCCACTCTTGAGCTTCCAGCATTCCAAGAGGAGCAAGATGACTCGCCAATTGAGCTAAACTACGAGGAGGCCGAGCTGAAGAACATCTGGTCCAAGTGCTTGCCACCTGGATCAAATGTCAAGTCTATCCGCAAAACATCCGACTTCTTCGTCCTTGGCGGTAACTCCATGCTTCTTGTCAACGTCCAAGCAATGATCAGAGAAAACCTTAAGGCCAACATTGCGCTTTATACTCTTTTCCAGTCATCCAGTCTTGAGGCCATGGCTGCGCAGATTGAAGCCGTCACCACTGTCAATGCTCCTTCCACAGCCATTGACTGGGATACAGAGACTGCCCTCGACCAATCTCTCTTCGAATCATCTCCACTTTCTCTCGGTCTCCGACCTGTTTCAAGATCATATGTCGAGGTCGTTGTCACTGGTGCTACTGGTTTCCTTGGTGCTCAGATCCTCCGCGAGCTTGTTGCTGATGAACGTGTTGGCAAGATCCACTGTATTGCTATCCGTCTCGGAGACGGCAAGGCCTCTCGCGCCCTCCCAGTCGAATCATCTAAGATCGTCAAGTACTACGGTGACCTTGCATCTGAACGCCTTGGCCTCACCGAACAACAATTTAACGAGCTCTCTAAGAAGGCTGATCGTATCATTCACAACGGCTGCGACGTCTCTTTCCTCAAGTCATACAAGTCACTCGTAGGCTCCAATGTCGAATCTACCAAGGAGCTTGTCCGTCTAGCCATGGTCCGAAAGACACCCTTCCACTTCGTTTCCACAGCCGGGGTCGCCTCCTTTGTCCCAGAGACTGACCTTGGCGAGCGATTTATCTCAGAATTCAAGCCACCAACTGATGGATCTATGGGTTACGCAGCCTCTAAATGGGCTGGTGAGAAGTATTTACAAGCATGCGCAGATCAGCTCGGTCTTCCAGTCTTCGTCCATCGCCCATCTAACATCTTGGGTGAGGGTGCTGGGACAGTCAACATGACTGCCAACATCATGGAGTACTCAATGCGCATTGGTGCCGTTCCGCACACACCCGGCATCGATGGCTTCATCCAATTTGTTGAGGTTGAGGAAGTCGGATACATGATCTGTAACTCTCTATTCGCTCGTTCACACGGCGCGGCTATCAAAAACCACTGCGGTGATGATAATGTCCGACTACGGGACCTCGGAATCTTCTTGGAGAACAAGTATAACCAGAGGCTGGCGATGATCGAGCTCGACCAATGGATCGAGGAGGTTTCAAAGGCTGGTCTGAACGTGGGTCTTGCTTCTCTCATCCGGGAGGTACTGAGAAACGAGGGTGGAACTGCCAGCTTGAAGACACTGAGCAGAAATAGATTTTAGAGGGTATCTTGATAGATCCCTCGCTTCTTTCTTTTGCTCTTTTTCGCATCGTGTCATAATGGTGCAATAATGGGTGGAGTTTCTTTTTTAGCGGGGCAAAGCATGGATCTTTCAAAAAGAGTTATTTCCAATTGGTTGTTTCTGTTCCTTTTTATATTTATGACTCGCAGAACTTTTGGTGGAGGACAACATCTTATTTCCTATTTTGCTTTTTTGTTAAGTGGTTTCTTTGCAATTGGTTGTTGGGAGAGCACCATACTTGAGACGAACTCAACGGAGTCGGGACCTGAGAGCGAGAATTGAGTATGGTGCTCGATCGCTATGGAGTATGATGAGCTTATAGATCGCTAGTTGAGTTACATAATGCTTGAGTTATATCTCATATATATAGACAAAAAGCTTTTCAAAGCATTCTCCATTTTCTTCAAGTTAAAATACCTTCTTGCTTTGACTTTGAGTCACTAATACCTGTTCTTATATTTTTACTCATTGTGATTTAGTTTGCTGTTAGAAATTGCAACTCAGGATACACAAATGGATCTTTTGCTGCATTTTACTAAGGCAAGATCTTCGCTAGCTCATTTTCATGCCTATATGCCAGTGGAACAGATGAGATCAAATCTTCTAATGCAATCTACTGGCTTCTTTCATGGTATCTATGCATGCCGATTTGTAACCCACATCATCAAGCAGTCGTAAACGTAAACGCAAATGCAAATCCTAATTTATCCCATTGCCAATGCCAATGCCAATGCCAATGCCAATTCCCAGATGCCACCTATTGCTCCAAGTCCCACGCTATGCTTGAAACCAAACTTCCATATTCCCGTTTCCACTCTACCTCCCCTCCGAATCTACTCCAATAATCCTGCAGCGACCGTTTCGCCATTACTTCTTAGCACCACCCTGGCGGGGGCCTCTAGAGGTACGCCTTGTCTCGACCCAATGTCAAGCTCAACAACCACTCTAACAATCATCCCTGGCTTCACAACCTTGGGCTTCTTCTTCCCCAATGGTGCCCCTGTACCTTTATCTAGCACCGCAACAATCTCCTTGATCTTCCCCGGAGCATGTAGACGTCCTCTATGAACATCAACTTGCATCGGAATCAAGAACTCAAATGCCAGAACTTTTGCTGTGAATTGTTTGATATTCTGGATCGGGCTGGAGGGACTGGAGAGAACATCTCCGATTTTGAGATATTGTTCTTCGATGCCGGACAGGTGGACTGTGACATTTTGTCCTGCCACTGCCCAGTCGGCTGGCTCGTTGTTAATTTCGAGGGCTTTGATAAAGCATTTTTGACCCGAGGGTTGAGCTAGCAAGGCATCGCCTGTCTGAAGACTTCCGGCTTCGATGCGTCCACTGATGGAAAGAGCGTTCTGTGCTCCGCCACGGAAAACATCGCTAATTGTCAGGCGCAGAGGCTTGTCCAGTGCTCTCGCTATTGGCTCGGAGTTATCCAGCTCCTCGACTAACGTAGGCCCTGTATACCAAGATGCTACTGCTTCGGTTGATCCGCGAGCAATGTTGTCTCCCAGCAGACCAGAACAAGGGATAAAAGCGATGTTCTTGGCCTGAAATCCAGCCGTAGTGAGAAATGATGATACTTGGTTCTGAATCTCTGTGAATCGTTCTTCTGACCAATTGACCGTGTCAAGCTTATTAACCGCGACAATGATTCTTTGCACACCCATACTTCTCACGAGCAATGCATGCTCTTTCGTCTGTCCTTTCAGACCAGATTCGAACGAACCAGTACTTGCATCAATGACCAACACCGCAAAATCGGCTTGAGCGGCTCCTGCTATCATATTTGGAATGAAATCCCGATGACCGGGTGCATCGAGAATTGTAAAAGAGGTCTTCTCTGTTTCGAATTTGTTCGTGGCGATATCGATCGTGACGCCGCGTGATCGTTCCTCAGATCCTTGATCCAAAACCCAAGCAAGAGCAAATGAAGACTTCCCCATACTCTCTGCCTCCTTTCGATACCGATCGATCGTTCTTTGGTCTACTACGCCAAGATCATATAACAACCGGCCCATTAAAGTGCTCTTGCCGGCATCGACGTGACCTGAACAGATTAGGCTTGACGTAAAGCAACGGTAGCATGACTTACCAATGACGACGAAGTTCGCGGCATTTTTCGCTTTGGCCTTCTTGAATTCGGCGAGAACATCAAGATTTTTGCTAGTGGCTCTGGGAGTGTCATCGACCTTTAAAGCCTCAACACCGTTTGCAATCTGGTCGATTTTTTTCTGGCCATTAGTCTTTGGTGGACCCTTGCCACCTTTTCCAGCCGCTGCTACATGATTAGTATCACTTCTGGGGTCGAACAGAGTTCGCCGAACCTTTCGACTGCGCCGCGATCACAACGTCATCTGGGCTAGGTCCTGCGAACGGGTCAGCGGCGGACGTTGGAGCAGCAGCAGCAGCGACAACGTAGGGAAGGGAGAACAAGTTGTCGGAGCGTCTTGGTGGTGTTGAAGATGGGTTACTGAACATGGTGTTTGCGAAGGCGGAGGGCTCAGCTTGATCCACAGGTTCGGTGTCCATGGGGACATCAGGACTACTCTGATCAGACTCGCGGTCATGGGAGGGTTTGGGAACCTTCTCATGAGGGTTCGAATCCTTGCGTTTCCGGATGGGAAAGCCGCGTTGGCCTGACTTCGCAGCAGACCTAGAGTCTGTAGTGTCCTTGTCTGCAAAGCTGCTTGCAGAAGCAACTTGGCTGAGTATGAGATGTGCCATAGGTTGCTCAACTCCAGCGCCATTGCTCGACTTCTGTTCTTGCGCCTTCTTCTTTCTTGCTGCAGCAAGTGCTTGGAGCTTCGACATTTTTGGCGCTCCATCGGACGAACCACCGAGCAGGCCGCCTCGAGGGTAGAGCGGCGGTGTGAACAAAACCAGTCGCTCCGTTGGAACATTCAGCCAAGGAGTATCCTCGAAGAACTCCGTGAAAGAAAAAGGCTGTGAGCAGATTGTTTCCTCTTCAGCGCTCATCAGCCTACGTCCTTCCAATCCGGTCTTCGGAGGCCAGTGATAGCAAACACATCTTCAACACCACCAGACGCATGACTATGTTTACAGGACCACGCTAATCGAAGGGGAAACAGAACCCACCTTGTGCTTTCTTCACCTCCTGAGTCTTCGCCTTCTTCTGTGCCTTCGGTTTCGGCCCGTACGTGCTTACCAGGTATCCCACCGACTTCTCGATATCGTAGTAGTAGTGCCACAGTGCCTCTTGTATTTGCTTGTCTGAAACGTGACTTGCTCCTTGTGGGAGTTCTGCTCGGACGGCTATGGTACCTATTCGCATGTGTTCTGTTGCTAATCAGCATTTACTCAAGTTGTGAACTGAGAGGTGGGGTGGAGGGGTAAGAATTGCGGGGTATGGATGGTGACCTTGATCTTCTTCGCCGAGTTCTACATTGCAAAATGTTAGCGAGCTGTTGATTATAATACAAAACAGGTGCTGTAAATTACCTTCTGAACCGTCTCCTGATCCGTCGTAGTCGTAGTTTTCTCCGCCATCGAAATCATCCAACTCCTCGTCCAGGTCCAGGTTTCTTAGAGCTTGGTGTCGCGACATCCTGCTGCGCCTTGCTCGAGTGTCTTCGGGATTCACCTAAATCGAGAAAGACGTAGTCCTGGTCCGTCAAAAATTTGTGGTTTCTGTGGAGGTTAGGACGTAGTGGTGACAACGGGATTTATAGGTCTTGGTGGGGTCGAAATCAAAATATCCCACGCCATCGTCATTTGGACTGCGCCAAAATAAGGTTGACAGGGATCAGTCAAAAAAGGGATAGCGTCAATCACATGACCTTGCCAAAAGTAGGAGCAATTTTTGTGAGATCTTGCAACGCAGCTCTACGTGTAAATACAATAGGGGCCTATTAGACTAGGTAACAAGAACAAAAGTCGTTAATATCACAGATTTTATAAAGAGCTCAGTCACTGTATATCTAAGCAGCAGTGTTTATCAATCATAACAAGCTTCACTGTCAGTAAAGTTACATTCAACTGGATGCGCAAGAGGGTGGGCAGACAAATGCAGCTCAATGCCATATCTATGCCGGACAACATCGGTATCATCCTAAGATTGCATCCTCGGAATTATACACGTAAGCAACGGCTTACCTCCCCTTGTCATATTCCAAAATCTGTAAGATTATAGTTTCGGAAACTCCCTGAACGCCATGCTCCTATGGTATTGCATCAAAGTTCAATCAAACTCTCCTCCACCACATTCGGTTGTAAAGTATGCTGAGGTGCAGCGGGAAAAGAATCTTGGGTATAACCATTGTAAGTAGAACCAGGAGCTTGCCAAGGCTGAGGGGCTGGTGTTTGCTGCTGGGCTTGCCAATAGGGGGGCTGCTGTTGTTGAGGAGGCGGCGCATATTGTTGTGGTTGCGGCGCCTGCTGCTGAAGAGGTGGAGCGTACTGCTCCTGGGGGTTTTGAGGTTGGCGAGTAGATTGCATTGGTGATACAGGTTGCGGAATTGTGGTATGGAACTGTTGTGGAGATTGATGAGCTGGAGGATATTGTGGCTGATTCTGCTCTGGCGGAGCTTGTTGAGGGGGGCCTTGCGCCGAGCCATAATAAAAGGAAGCGTTTGGGTCGGCCGAAGGAGTTGCTGCTGGCTCAGAGGGTACATAATTACTTGGTGGCTGTGATGGTGCGTTCATGGGAGGTGGGGCTTGCTGAGGAGGCTGTGTGTGTTGTGTAGGAGGTTCAGTAGGGTAAGACTGAGACTGTGGGAGGTATGGGGTCGCTGGTGGTTCCTGAGCCTTCCAACTTGGTGCCCTTTGAGGTTGTGGCGGCTGTTGTTGTGCAGGATACTGATTATAGTTATCCACGCGCTGTTCAGCATTAGGGTACCCGGGACTTGCAACAGATGCACGTGTATCGTATTGTGTATATTGTTGTGGTGGTTGAGAACCATACGCATAAGCAGACTGAGGTCTGCCGTACGGTTCTTGTTGAGGGGTCCCGGTGTAGAAGCTTTCGGCTGCGCCCGCCGGGCCAGGGATATTCCCAGCGATGGATGGGTACATGGTCGAGGCAGGCCTTTGAGGAGGTAGGCTGTATCCGCCAAGATTATGCTGATTATACGTGTTTGATAGTCGCTCCTCCAGCATTCGATCATAGTAGCGGACAACAGTTGAGAGCTTAGCGTGGAGGTCGAGTAGGGCATCTACACTCGTCAGCATATACTTATAGATAAAAGTCATGAATGTTACCATGTTTGCTCATTGTTTCTCCGTATGTTCGAGCAAGCTTTGGTCGGAGCTTTCCAATACTTTCGTATAATTCTTGAATTTGTGGCTCTCGAAGAATGGTCCCAGGTGGTTGCGTTTGCAATCGGTCGACTAATGTCGAGAATAGGTTGATATTCTCTGCCTCGACTGGCGTCAGTTCGTAATCATTCTTAGGTAATACGACTGTCCCCGACGCCTTCGAACCGCCATTAGCAGCTTGTTCCTTGATAGTTGCCGCATGTTTCTTCTTCTGCTCTTCCATATCTGCGAGCGAAGCGGCGATTGCAGCCTTGAGATCATCATCTTCCTCTTCTGCCGGCTTACTTGCTGCCTTAGGAGTTCCATTGGTGGTTGCTGGCGCTGCCGGAGGCTGTATCTTCGATTGTGGGACATATCCAGACCCGGCGTGTCCGTTGACCTCCTCTAAGCTCATTGCCAAAGCTCTCTTCAAGTCCTCATCAAATCCATCGTCTACACGCGCACTTCGAGGCTGCATAGAAGTGTGCGGCCGATGTTGCTTATGAGTTGAGGAACGGTCAGTAGAAAATGTTCCCCCCTTCGATGACTTGTCCGTCAATTTGATATAACATCCATCATCTACTCGAACAGGCTGTACTATGCCGAGATGCGGTAGGGGAAGAACTTTGCTCGAACATTGTTGGTCGAAAACATTTCCGCAGTTTCGGCAGTGATGTTTTCGATTCGTGAAACTGAAGGCAGTTCTGCAACGCATACAAACATCCGAGTCGGTCCATTCTGGGGGCTATATCAGTGTGTTAGCGTCGTGAAAGATGGATGCGTTGTGCGACGTACAGCACTGCTAAGCAGCATACTTTTAGACACTTCAACTTTCGGTGGGAAATGAAAACCGTCCCTCTGTAAGCTTCTGTAGGTTTCGCCAATGTAGGATAGCTCGTATTGTCCCTCCGATGCAGTCGCCCAGGTTTGAATCAGCTCTAGAATTTTCGCCTTGACGTCTTCGTTAACTGCAGCCCCACCGTAAGCCTTGAGGAGGGAAACGAGATTGTCCATGAATTCTCGAGAGGCAATCTCGACCAGGAAATGCGCTCCGCCATTCTTCACACAAGTATCCGTAAGCTATATTTCACAGAGATCAGCAGATGTGCGGCCATCTAGACACGTAGTCCTAACATTCAGAGCACTCAGCTGTATATTGGGATTCTTGTTGCCTATGCGCCTCTTCAGAGAGCGCATCGCCTCCTTTGACCCTACTGTCTTTGATCGAATGACATCTGAAATTTCGAGATTGAGGGCAATATTTTCTCTGCTTGTAATTAGAATCATATCCCCGCCTGTTCAGCCAGGCTTGCTTACAGTGAATCCTTCGTAGCCTCTTCGACCTGCTGGTCAATCTGCGATGATGATGCAAACCAGCCCGCCATCATGTTGCCGATTCCCTGGCAAATAATCAATAGAGGTCTATTCTCGTCTTCGTCTGAAAGATATTGCTTGAAGAACAGGCTTGGAAGTAACTAGTTGTCTGTAGGACACAGCCGATGAGCTTCGTATGCAGTGGATGGAATGCGAAGAAGTTCCCACTAAAAGGAGAATCTAGATTATTGCCTTGGAGATCATGTAATTCAGTCAAAGAGATGGTTGTCCTTGAGTGCGAGTTGAAATGCGTGTTGTGAATAGGCAGAGAGCTTAGAGAGCTCGTCGGGCTAAATGGATGGCAAGGTTGTGAATGAGGCGTCCGGAGAAACATTCCTCCTTTTCCGAGATTCTCAGAATGACGAGGCGATGCGCATTGGAATGAATCCTGGAGCTGGAATGTACTTAGCCCATGTGGCGCGACGGACAATAAAGGCAACAATCCTCTCCTCCCTTCTCAACTCCATTGGGACATCTTCCTTTAATACTTCTTTACAATGCGACGCATCAACTGAGACCTGTTTGCCTCCGAGACTGACAATCCTCTCCATCCTCCTCGAGACCTTCTAATTCACAATCGATTTCTAGATAGAGGGCTTCCACCACTTGACCGGGCAGAGCCATCACTTTTGCGTCCAAGCCCTCCTCGTACCTTTCTTCTCGCGCCCTTTTTGCGAATGATAGAACCCTGCTCCTGACCGACATGCTCTAGAGCCTCGAAAACCACAATGAGTCCTGTTGCAGTGGGCAACCCCCATACTCGAGCTTTCCCCATCGAAGGTGGTCGACCCGTGAATATGCCGTCGAAAGATGCGAAAACGAATGGCGTCGATGGCCTGAAAGGCGCGAACCGTGTCTTCCCCCATCTTGACGACTTGGTGTCTGCGAAGCCAAATGTGGACATCAACTCCCCACTACGAACAATTCTGCAGCAGGGGGAACTGTTAGCCAAACAAGCAGATACGCATCTTGACTTTCGACGGCCTGACATAGCTCTACAGGAATATGTTAGGGCTTCAGTGATTGCTGTGGAAATCGTACCTCGCCACAAAGATTATCCCGCTCTCCAAACCGATCGAGGCGAGTTGCATCGCCTTTATACCGGACTAAACAAGAGGATCAATTTACAACACAAGAAGTTTGCTGAAGTTAAAGAGATTATTAAAGAGAACAATGCACGAAGTGGCGTGGCACCAACTCATAGAACAGGTGCTACTACATTAGGCATAGGTCTGGATGGGGCAGAGGGTATTCATGCTCATACACAGCATGTGGCTGGTGGACAAATCAATGGTCATGCTGGACCATCTTCGACCCAGAAAAAGGCGGCTCCACCAGTACAACCAAAGCCCGATGCACTTCATGGGAGGGTTATACCCCATACTGGCGGGAGTAGCAATGTGTCTGATCTCGCTGCACGATTTGCACGTCTGCAAAATAGCGGTTCTGTACAGGATCCACGCATCAAAACTCGGCCTATTTCTATTCCTGACCCGCCGGAGACGAGTGCAGACTCACCTGCAAAGCCAGAAGGCAGATCTAGCATGGTTCGATCTCTTGGGCCACGGGAATTGCCCTCAGTACCAAACACTCAACCACGGCTCACGAAAATTCCGCTGGATGTAATGATTCCTGGAATGCCACGACCGCCCGATGCTATACACCATAGTCCATTACGTGCGATCGAAAACCCAGATACGGCTAATCTTCCATCGAGTGTTACCCGTAATGCTTCATTTTTGGGGAATGGGAGAAAGAATTCTGCTCCCCCAATTTCCACTGTCGGCCCCTCGCCATATTCTTTTGACAATAGATCAGACTACTTTTCAAGTCCCGCACATACAAGCAACAATAACGTTATGCAGGCACAGAGCAAAAGAAAACCTCTTTCTTTACCCGACTCCACCACCATCACTGCAGAAGAACTCATGGGATATCTGGGACAAGGCCAACAAACTCTGAAACTTCTGCTCGTTGATCTTCGTAATCGCGAAGAGTATGAAAGTGGCCATATCATGTCCCAATCGATCATTTGCGTGGAACCGATTACTTTGCGAGCCGGTATTTCTGGAGAGGAATTGGAGGACAGTATGGTCATCGCTCCCAACTATGAGCAAGACCTGTTCGAGCAGAGACAGGACTTTGATTTAGTTGTTTTCTATGATCAGTCATCCACCTCCATCAAGGCTTCCAGCCTCGGAAAGGATACGGATAGTGTTCTCCGCGACTTTGCTGCTGCTGTCTACGACTATGGATATGGAAAGCGCCTGAAACGACATCCTGTACTTCTTGCTGGTGGACTAGACGCATGGATTGACCTGTTAGGCCCTAATTCATTGCAGACGTCTAGTGCTGATGATGGGGGTATGAACCCTGCGTCCCTTCTTGCCAGATCTCCGCACAAGCGGCTTGCTCAAAGGCCCCAAGCTACGTCCATATCGAGACGGAGAACACGACCCTCACGCTTAAAGTCAAAGGAAGAAGAGAGAAAATGGGACGAGGCTTTCCGGGAAGAGAGTGCAATCACCGACACCATTATGGTTGATACTCCTATTTCGGATGACCTTGTATATGCAAGAACAACGGAAGATTTCTTTCGCCGGTTTCCTGAGCTTCCCCCTGTTCAGGAATCCATGGTCTCACCAGTTGCAGCTCCTATTAGACAGTTGCAAAATGAGCTGGACAGCGTGATGCCGCGTCCCCCTGCAAGACCAGCTCCAGCGTTGCCACGACAAAGATCCAGCGGTATCAGCGAAAAGGGTCCAAGCATGCACTACGCACACCCTGCCAAAGCATCAATCAGCAATCAAGTGGCCCCGCCTGGTCAGACCGGTCTGGATAACCCGGGCAATCTTTGTTATATGAATGGTACCCTTCAAGGCATCAGCGCCACAGCTCCTTTGCGACAATTCCTGATCAACCTTCGCCCGGGCGGTCCTGCCCCTGCGCCCATCGTGCCGGCAAGATCAGGCGAGACAGCTCCTCCGATGCAATTAATGGCAAAGAGTCTCGGTAATTTGCTGAGTCATATGTGGTCAGGTCAATACAACTACTTGACTCCTACAACCTATCGTGTAAGTGATTTCAGATCGTCGTGAGTTAGCATTACTGATATTATCCAGGGATATGTGAACGCCCTTCATTCAACATCTCGCCATGCTGCTAACTTGAGCGAAAAACTCCGAGTGCATGCCTTTGGCGGCGTGTCAAGACAGCATGATTCATCCGAGTTTCTGCTCTGGCTTCTTGATGTGTTAGATGATGAATTGAACCCACTACGCAATATATCAGAGCCAAGAGATCCGAAAGCGATTGCGAATCAATGTTTACAATGGGGCAGGGAGTCAGAGATTGTAGCTGCTCAGGGCGGCTGGGCAGACCGCCTCAAATACAATAATTCTTTTATCACTAGGGAGATGAAGGCTCTCATTGTTGAGGAGACTTACTGCCCGAGGCATGAATGCGATTACAGGAGCCGACAATACCGACTCGAGAACTGGCTCAATGTTTTGATTCCCAGTCAGACGGCACCCGTGGCGCTTCTTGACATTCTAAAGACTACATGGGGACCCTCGATCGAGACGATTGAAGATTTCATGTGCGATGGATGTTATAATACCACCAAACAAAGAGGTGACATTCACCGAACTCTCAAAATTGCTCGCATGCCGAACATACTGCTCATAAACCTCAACCGCACTGCACTTGGTCGAAAGGTTATGACACCTGTCACCTTTAATGAATCCATGGACTTAACTCCCCTATCCATCTCAACGCGGGGTGTGAACAAGGCTAATCTGGAACTTGGGTTTCGAGCGCCATTCATTTACGATGTTGTGGCAGTGATCACCCATTTGGGTGGTACCATGAACGCAGGCCATTACTGGACGACCTCCAGGAATGTAGATTCAAGGACAGGAGCAGCATCCGAATGGGTGAGGTACAATGACGCCTCAGTAACGCCACGAGAATTCAGTTCCACCCAAACGGGAGAAGCATCGTTTCTCTTTTTGCAAAGACGAAATCAAACCCCATGATCTTACGATGCGAAGCTTAACGTTAATCAGTTGGTTTGGTGTTGGCGGTTAGGTGGTTGCATCAGCGGGGATCGATAAAGGCGTTGGTTTGATGGTTAGGATCTCATGAGATATACGGGAGCATGAGCGGACAGGATATTCTTTTCGTGGTGTGATTGGAGCTTCCACTTGTTTTAACACGTGACCGAATCAGATACCTTTGTTTACTACAGAAGCTAGCCCCTAAAGTGTATCGTCATCTATGACGAGCCATTCCCGGCAGGATCCTCCGAGGTTTTGTTCCAGGCCATAGTTTCTCGCAACAAGAAGTACGTGCTATCAATATACAAATGCATTTTCTTTTCCTCTTTATTAATGATCGAAAGACGTTCTCAGTTTGGCAAACGTTGCCTTCCCGTAGCAACAGTAGTACTTTGGATGGCGGACGTGGTTTATTTTCCAAGACCGTAAGGATGACCGGGTGCCAGATGCCCAGGCACATACGGAAATTTGCTCTTAAAATGGTTCGCGATCTCTTCTCTTGTTGCCACCCACACCTCAGCGCCAGCCTTTTTCTTGACATACAGCATGAATTTCCTCAAATCTTCAGCTCTGCCTGGCTTGCCAAGAATTCTCGAATGCATCGGCACGTTCATCAGCTTCGGGCATCCATTGCACCCCTCTCGATACAGCATGTCGAACGTGCTCTTCAGGTACTCGAGATAGGTCGTGCCGGTGAATCCAGGCGACATATAAAACTTCCCATCTTCAACTTGTCAGCGACATTTTCTTAACACAGACCGGGTCCCAGAAATACCCACCGTTGCAATCATAATTGTAAGGAATGATCAACAGGCCCTCTCTCTCCTCCTCCTTCAGCTCCTTCTCCCAGGGAAGATCCACCCAATATGGCACATCATCATTAAAACAGCTCTCACTCGAATACAATAGCTTCCTCCCCCTGTTCATCAAGATCTCGGAGTTAGTTTACTACTTTTTATCCTTTGGGGTGGTAGAAGCATGCCATAGAAGTGCGTTTGGAGCACAGTTGGGGTGCATGTGGAGCAATGCACTCTAGAGATATGCCGAAAGTGGGAATAGTTCTCCGAGAAATTGACACTTACATCTCCTTCATGACCTCCGGGTACAGACCGCGAATATTCGGACTCGCTCTCCCATAAAAATGCCCCTTGGGAAACACCCCCGTCGTTCTCTCCAAACTCAACGCATTCTCTTTGATATATTCTTTCTCCTGCTCAACCGTATACTCACTGATATCCAACCATCTTAGTCCATGAGCCGCGATCCTAGAAGATCGGGAAGTCAGTGATTTCCATTTTCAGTACATCTCTGCACCCGGCGAAGTAGATAAAGTTGAAGCGGCTCTTTCGGGGATACATGAGATGAGGGAAGTATGCGTCTCAGGACTAGGGGGTAAAGAACTTAGAGAGCCCGGCTTTTCTTACTCATGTCCATCTCTCACGCACGCTTTCGCAAACGTAGGATTTTTCTCCATAGCTTGCGCTACGGCCCAAGATGTGAAATGCCACCCCATTTCCTTGAAGAGCCGCAGGAGTCGCCAGGCTCCGGATCGTGAGCCGTATTCATATTCTGATTCGGCGGCGATGTGGCGGTGTCCGGTCAGGAAGGTCGAACTTGCGCCTTTCTCCCAGAGGTAGGGCTCCGAATGAGCGTCGCCGTTTAGGACGGTGCGTTCACCGCCTTCTTCGTAGTTGAGGAGGAAGGAGAGGCAGATCTTGGCTCCATTGGGCCATTGTGGGTTGAGTGAGTGCTCGCCGTAACCTAGGAGGTGTTAGATGGGATTTGGGAGAAGGGGAAGGAGCTTGCCTTCGAGGTCTCGAGGGAGTTCATATCGGGGATCCGTGACTACCATGGTTGCAGTTCTAATTGATGATAAGTTTGATGATTTAGAGATCCAGTAAGTTCACGACAAGGCAGAACTGAAAAGACGAGATGAGTGACGGAAAGTATTGAGGTGAGAATGGAAATTTAAGAAACAAAATTATACCCCACTTCTGTCACATCTCACTTGTGTGAGCTAGATTCATGGCCCGATGCGCTCCTGACTTTCTGACCATAGTTCTATCCTATCCTCATATTTGACGCGCTTCATCGCGGACAGCTCAATACAGCATCAAAGTGGGATGAGTTCTCGCTTCGGGATAAGGGGCTGAACTCCGAAAATGGCGGGGTCCATCGCGATAAGGACCCTTGAATACGCCGTCGATCTCCCGCCCACAACCAAATTACCTCTCCCGAAGTGAAGTGCAACTGTTTTTACTCCTTGTGCTCTTCTCTCTCTCTCTCTCTCTCTCTTTCTTGCTTGTGTTGCTTGTGTTGATGTTCATGTAACCTCAACAGCTTTATCTCTGATCCTGCCGGTTGCGACCTCAAGCGAGGACAAAGCTTTTCGATACAGCATCATAAAAGGAACCCATTGTCCATCACAGCAGCTGCACTTACTCCCCCCGCAATAAGTTATTCTATTGCTTCCATATTCCTTCTAACTCAAAAATGCATCTAGGTACTCTCGTATTGGTATAATGCACACGAAGTTAGTAGATGAACTCGAATGAGATTTTCGAACCTTTCCAATATTTCTCAAGAAAGTTCTTCGCACTATGCAGGCCATTGCGTGAAATCAAGCTGCTCAGTACTTTCTTTACCTCTTTACCTACAATACCGCAAGTCCAATCTTCTTTGTCCGGTATCCAACAAAAGCCTCCTTTCAATCATGCCCTCAGCTTGAATCGGCCCCTCCAAATCCAAAATTTCCTGCCCAAACCCGCTCAAAGTCTTTAATACTAGAGGGATTTCAGCAATTTCTTCTTCTCGAGGGGTAAATTTGGGATAGTCTAAGAAATGATAGGATTGAGGAGGAAAGAGAGGTTTGTAAATTAGAAATTATGACTATGTACAGCATAACCACTCATCTGACTATAGGCATGCGACTTTGCTATGATGTAAACATAAGCAGTGCAAATTAGAATTTGCAACTGCCGATGCAGTAATTCTGACCGTCATGCTCGATCGTATTCTAATGACGCCTATCTGAGAGCACATTTGCGGTTCTTGAACAGGGTTGCAGTATCAAGCACCGTGTTGTTGCCGCTAGCAATGAACTCGGTGGTCAAGTGAGTGCAGTTGTGCACCGTGAACAGATTCCATCCGTACGCCGTGATGAGCTCGCGAGAGGTGCTGACCAAGGGGAAGGTTGGAACATCAAGACCATCATAATGCCCACCGGCTCCATTGACAATATACCATGGGGCGGTGGGGTTGTTGGTGATCTCTTGAGTGGTGCCGTTACTGATGGCCGATTGCCGCTCGTAGAAATGCTTGTGGCCGTGGAGGACCAAGTCGACGCCGTAGGAGAGGAGGAGAGGTTTGAATGCAGCTTGGCATTCGATGCATTCGCTGGTGCTGACGTACCAGGGACGGTGGCCGGCAGCGATCACCCAGGGTGTCCTCTTGCGGTCGACGGAAGCGAGATCTTGCTTCAACCATGCAAGTTGAGTGCCGAAGGGGGCAAAAGGTCCTGCGTTCTCGACGCCTTCTCCGCCGGGCTCATCAGGAGCGTTGAGAAAGTCGGTCTCGGTGTTGAAGGTGATGTAATGAACCATGCCATGATCCCAGGAGTACCAGAAGTTCTCCAGACCACCGGACTTAGCAGCGGGCATACTGCGAAAAAAAACTTAGTATCAAAATTATTTTTAATTGCAGATGGTATAAGCGGAGCTTACTTCCAATGAGCGCGATATCCAGTGAAGTTCAATTGTCCTGGTGGGCAGATTGTGAAGTTGGCACCGTTGTCACTGCATTGTCGGAAGTTAGTCAATTCCTGCCTCACGATAATGAAGGAGCAAACGAAACGCAATCAGTGCTGATATATGTGAACGACATAGTGAAAAGTACTTGCGGAATAAGGAATAGAGAACGAAAGAATAGGTTATTTCTTACCAGTTGGCCTCGTGGTTACCTAGAACATAAGGTTAGTCATAGGCCAGCTCAGTTCAAGAAGTGACTTACCGACGGCAACCATGTATGGCTTGACAGCGGAAATTGGCTGAATCTGAACATAGAAGTCATTGAGAATCTTCTCGTACTCCATGCCGTAATCGCTGGTATTTAAAGGCGTTACATAGCCACCCTGCTCCTCCTTAAGCCACGAATCAGCGTACGCAAGGTCACCGACTATCCGACGTTAGAAGAGAAATATTGACGGAACGCTATGACAAACCGTGCCAGACCAAGTCAAAATCATCGATTCTTGAGCTGAGAGACTGGATAGTAGTCAAGTCTCCAGGCTTCAGAGGGTTCTTGGCTCCTTTTCCGACGGTAGTGCTGAGACCATCAGGTCCGAAGGTACCCATGTCACCGACCATGGCGAACTGATATGATTGACCCTTTCCCGCAGTGCGAGCGGTAGTAAAATTATAAGTCACATTGCCGCAGAATGGTGAGTAGTAGTACTTTTTGTCTGGGTCAAGACCACGAATAACAACATGGTTATTCCAGGTGGTGGATGACTGGTAAGTGGTGGAGACCTTGGAGGTGGAAGAGGACCTCATCTGGGTGTTGGGGCCCCAGGAAACCGTGGGCTTGTTCAACTCCACTTTGGTGTTCCATGAGACAGCCATGCCTCTGTCGCCGCTATATGCCAGTCGGATTTGAGTGGGGTAGGTGTTGGCATTGCACACTAAAACGAATCAGTATCATATTTCTGTAAAAGGCTCAGAGCCAAAGAAGACGAAACATGGGTCATGAATCCGAACACACCATATTCAATGAGTAGCGAGGAGAAGTGACAAAGGGAGGGGTTGGTTACCATCAGCGGGGGTTGCGAGTGCGGAGCAGGCGAAGGCCAAGATAGCCGCAGCTTGGAGAGCGGACACCATTTTGAAGGTGCGTCTGGCTGAGAAGACTAGAAACAGCTATCCAGATGGTTGGAACGATGTTGGTAGAAGCCGGAAGTCCTCATCTTATGAAGGGAATGTGGTTTTTGAGAATGTCACAGGAGCAGCTACCATTCAGAGACTTCAGTCCCACGTGCCCCGCAGTTCACTTCCCCGGGCGTCGAGGCTGAAGACAAATTCAGGGCCCAAGTGGTCACTGGAGGAAGACAATTGGATATGTACATAAGGCGTATTGTTGTTTTTTTGCGTCGTATTTTGATTGGCGTCAGCCACGTCCCCAACGTCGGTAGAAACGTTGTGGTTGTGTGGCCCTTGATTTGATGAGTTCTAGAAGAAAACGCCTTCGCGCCGAGAGTAGCATAGATTTCGAGCGGCCCGCCCTGACGGAGATTCTCAATTGAGAAGGAGGTTCCAGCAGGTACGGAATCCTACTAGGTGCAGGATGCTTTCTGTCTTCTAGAAGGTAAACCTGCATATATAAATCGTTCCTGTCCAATGATTTGCGCACGGGTTACATGCACGGAACTTCTTGCAAGTTTCAGCAAGCCACCAACAGCGATAAGATACAGATGGCGTACTGACCTCTTCGTGATCACAGTCAAGAACTTTGCTCGCGTAAAAAGGCTTCCCGTCCATAAAGAGACTAAAAACGATTCAAGCCAAGCAAGAAATCAAGACGGAACAGCTTGGACCAGCGAGAAAATAAACTGCAAAAAACGATATCAGATGCTGCAGCTCTGCAAACTTACGACTTTAGAATGCGAAAGCCACACAAGATTGGATAACCTCGACAACCAGAAATTGAGAGTAGAGGGCTCAACAGGTATCCAGAGAGAGGGAGCCACGCTTGTCGCTTCTCTCACGAGCACTGGCCTCGATGAAGCTTGTGCGATCCCCTCACTTTCTATCCCGAAATCCACGCCAGTTTATTCCATTAAGTTATGCATGCTTAACTGAATCGAACGCATCCGAGGTCTGGAAGTAGGCTCTTTCATCCCATCGATCCCATCGTCTCATTGATCCATACCTTGTAGATATCGGAAAGAAAGGACATTTGAAAGAGCAATAAACTGGGACGAACTCCATGAGCATCAGATACTAGTGACAGCCGATCAGCATGTCGGTCGATACCTATAGCATTGCTATTCATCCGTAGATAGTTTGCGTAAGAAAGTTGGAGATAGGAGGTTTGGAAGGTGATGGTGATGGTGATGGGTTAGTGGAGCATATTGTGCACTAGAGTAAGGAAGGTTACGCGAAATTTAAGCTTAAAGGAGCCTGTTCTATTTCTTGCCGCGTTCTTCTCCTTTTTCAACTCAACTATCCATTAATGAATTTATTACGAGGGTGATGTCCGCAGGCTGGGTCGTATTGATTCGTTATTTGAGCATGGTTTGAAGCGTGAACCGAGTTCTCCCTAGGTTGGTTCGTTGAAGTAACCTATTCATGTCTCCGTCGACAAATGCTGTTCAATAAGGGTACAGTACAAGCCAAGACTCAGCTTGCATTTGTCGACGCGGTAACCTTAGGTCCTTCTCAATAATCCCCTATGAAGATTAAAAAGCACTTGCGAGTTCACTTAGAATGGTTCCCTATTTCCAGATGTTTTCCACCAGAAGTCAGCGGATTTAATCTCTTTCTTCAGAATTCACCGGCGATGCGTTAAAGCGATATTGGTGGAACAAGGATTCCATTTATTTAATTATAACCCTATGCCAAAGGAGTGACCGAAATCAAACGCCTTGCCAAAATCTAGACCATTAACCCTACACTCTCGCTATGCAAAAAACCAAAACCAGACCAATCGCTATGCAAGACACTATTTTCCGTTCCAACTCCCCTCCCAATCCCATCTATCTACTCCATCCACTTTCCACTCATCGCTTAGATGTAGTTGCAAATGACCGATCCAACCGGCACAGTGGTTGTCTGCGACAGAACAGCAGGGTAAGCACTGGTGAAGATGCCCGAAGCAGGGACGGTGCCTTTGGTATCGGTGAAGCCCTGGCACTCGACCTCGGTGATATCAACCGTGTTTCCGAACGGCGAGATGCTCATCTTGGCGAGCTGGCAAGGAGGGAAGCCGTTGTCGCCGAGGCAGACCTTGACGACGCCGAGCTCGACTTGGATGGCGTGCGCGGTGACAGTGGCGTCGTTGGCAGGCGAGGTTTGGACGAGGACGTCGACGACGGGGACGTCGCGGGCCTTGAGGACGCGGGCGGGAGCGGAAGAGGGGGCGGCGGAGGCGAGGGCGAGGATGGAGGCGAAGACGGCGATGATGCTTGAGGAATGCATTTTGATTGTTGTTGGTTTGAGTTGGGTGGTTGAAGAGGAAGAGATGAAAGTGATTATTGGTTGTTGATTGTTGATTATTGAAGAAGAAGGAATTGAGTGAATGTGCAAAAACCTGGAAGGAAAAGACCTAGGAAATGTATTGCTGGTTGTTGTGAGTTGTGAGTGTGTGATGAGGAAAGAAACTCAAAGAGAAGTCCTGCGATACTTATACCTCGACGATGCTCAGAGTCGATCGTGAGATGAGGCACTGTTGCTGTCGCCGCACCGTATTCAAATGCGTAGCAGCCGTGCTGGACTGGAACGTTGCACTCTGCCTTCAGCCCTGCCAGAGGGCTGAACGGATCTCGTCAGAATCGTGAGATGGTCGATTACGCCAAGAAGCACAGCTTTTTCCTGCTCACGGACGCGATGGGTAGACAGCCGCAAGTCACGGGCTTGGCATGCCACGATACTGGGGAAGCAACGGTGCTCAGCTGCTTACTGGCCGCCATCAGGAAGAGAACCACTGGAAGTTCTCCGTAATCACAGCCATGGCCAGAAGCTCGATGCCATAAAAAGCATAGTGGAGGCTGGCGGCGAGGATTCCACCCACGTGACATAATCCTTCGTCGGCCGACATTCGGCAGCGCCACGCCCGAATCGAGCGAATCGAGCTGGATGCCGGATGGCGGTGTGGCTGAGGCAGCATCCGCCTCGAGCGCAGCAGGTTCGGCGAATCATCCGCTCCCGGGATGGATTTGGGATGGCTTGGGATGGAAATAGATGATTACCAAGAGCCTCCAAGGCAGATTCTTTAAGCTTAATGGTTCCCCAGACCGGTATATACCCATTGGGTGTCTCGGCCCTGTGCCGTCTGCGGTTCGGCAGGTTTTTCGTCCCAGCGAGGCGGACGCTTCTCATGCTTCTTGCGATGAGATTTCTTGGTTCCAAGTTTGGAGAAGGCATCGTTTCCTCCACGCATGGTAATATTGGCCTCCCTAAAGATAAGAGAGGTTGTCAATCAGCAAAAATGGACAAAGGAGGTAATTTCAGCCCCCAACGTGGAGCAGGGGGTGTCTTGTCGCGTCGCGTCTCGTCTTTCGATATTGAACTCCAGAAACTCGTGCCATCTCATACACTCACTTTTTCAATCCCACCTCTCCAAAAATCCTCTCCTTTTAAACTCACTTAAACTAACCAATGTTCTCCAACTACTCACACGAGATAAATCAATAATGGCAGAAATAACCTCCGATTCAACAACCATCGACTTAACTGCAGATTCGGATGTGGATTCGAGTTCAGAAGTCGCACAGCAGGCAGACGCAAAGCTCCAGCATGCAATCGCCACCGCTAGCCAAACTAGCCTTCGAAGTGCCTTGCTCGAACTCTGCAAACAGGTCCCAGAAGCAGCAAACATTGTCTCGTCGTTGCTCGTTGCCTCCTCATCCTCTCCCTCTTCAACACCCCCAGCCGCAACCTACTTACCATCTCCTCGAGCCATCCGAGGCCATAAGTCAGTGCGGACCTCACAGCCGCATAGACCAAGGCAACTCGCGTCGAAAGCAGCGCGCAAATCTGCACCTTCGATGGGATGGGATCCCGACCCCGACCGCGAACTTGAAACAGGGGCAGAGGCAGAAAACAGGGAGAGGAAGAAGAGGAAGAGAGTCTGTGAGCATTGTGAGGGGGACCCGGATGAGGAGGATGGTTGTTGTAAATGGAAGAGGATGGAGAGATCTTGGTGAGATGGTCGTGGTGAGTGGTTTTTTGTGGAGGGGATGTGACTGACTGATGATCTTGTGTAGGAGATAAGAAGCGAAAGATCTTCTGGCTTTCGATTCGGACTCCGAGGCCGAGAACGGGGAAGATGAGAAAGTCTGTGAGCATGGTGGCCTGGACCCGGATGAGAGTGATTATTGTTGTAAATTCAAGATGATTGAGAGAGCTAAGTGAGTTGGTCCTGCCGCGCGCTTTTTGGATGTGTGCGACTGATGATACGGTGTAGGAGACAGGAAGCTAGAGATTTTCTGGGTTTTGGTTCGGACTCTGATAACTGAGATTATCGTGGACGTACAAAGTAAGAAGTTGTTGGAGCTGAAGAAGAAAAGCATTTGACTTGGAGGACAGCTGGACTTCCTTCATTCCTCAACATAACTTCGTGTTTGGTGCTTTGTTCTTGATCTACGAGAGCCATGCAGGAGAGCCTGGGCTGCTGAAAGATTTCTGGCTCTTTTCCAGCTACATGATGCTCTCTTAGGCGACACTTCCTAGATGGTAAGAGAGGGACAACTACATCTCCACCTTCGGAGGGTTATCATATACAAAGGTGGTATCCTCACCTACAAGTAGCATCCATGTAATCCTGGCAAACTCCTTTGCCTGCTCGGCAAGATCATCCATCCCCAGCAGCTCATACAAATTTCGGAGTGTCAGCCAAGCCGATGTAGCCTCCTCGTGAGGGAATCCCCATTTCCGCACAACGATTGTTGAGTTCCGAGAAGGAGACAATCGAGCACCTTCAATGATGAACCCTACACTCTCGAAAGCAGCCAGCACCTGCTCGACCAATTTGTCTGTCTCCGCGCGCTTAGCGAATTCCTCGACAAGAGAGAAGTGAAGTTTCCACATCTGAAGCCTTGGAACTTTGGATGGCGGATGCTGGTATGTCGTTCCGAGTTGCTTGATAATGTCCCTCTTCCTTTTGATACTTGTGCTCGGAGCGAAAAAGCCTTTGATAAGCTTGCGTCTTTGAACCTTGAGTGCAGGAGCGGTTTCACGATCGTCAACACACACAGCACAGTCGCACTGGAATCCCCAGCCAATGGAAAGTCTTTTGTTCATCTTGGCGGGTTCATCCTGAGTGATATAAGAAAAGGTGAGCTCCGTATTGGCTGGCATGTCTCTAGCTGCTCTGACAATTTGCAAGTCGCCGATGAAGGAGCGCTTACAAGTCGGATCACAGGAATGATTGATATACGACGCTAGTATCCAAATCCCCGTAGTTGTAAGACTAGAGTCTTTGTGTTCCTTGACTGGTGTGTAGTTACTGGCTCGATTGAACTCCGGATCTTCGATACTATCCCTTGAAGTCAATGGACAACCAAAGGCGTTGAGGTGAATTGTCTTTGCTATGAGGAAACTGCAATACGTCAGGACATTTCAGGGGTATAAAGGTTCTAGAATGACGCCACATACGTATCAACCACTGGTGACCCGTCCACCGATCTCCCTGTGACGCCTTCATAATCACCATGGAACAGATTTTCGAAGCACGACCCAAGTGAAGGATTAAGAGTTAACTTGTTTGAGATGTCACGAATAAGGTCCGCGTGTGTGCCAATAGTCGTGCTTTTGCCTGGGACATCGATCAAGCAAGATGAGTGAGATAATGACTTTGAAGAAGTCCCCCCCATCTCTTCGGGTGGTGTGGCGAAGCAGTACGAAAAAGCTTTCTCGCAGAGCAGCAGTTCACTGGCCTTCACCGGCCTTGTGGTAAACAATCCTCTGCCTCGACCTTTCGACTTTCGTACTTCAACCGGTCCTTGATAGCTTGCATTGTCCATTCGAGGCGGTCTGAGCTTTGCTGCTTTATACAGTGCTTTGAAGTCGTATACCCCACTCTCTTGTTCTGCAAAACGAAGACGACTTCGATCAAATTCTTGCTTGCCAGGAACACTATCGGGGTGTTTATTTAGGAGGATCTCCAGAACTTCGAGTGCTTCTTTATATCTCCCAAGTCCATAAAGTGCAAGGGCTCCACGATAAAGTCCTTTCTCCGATCTGCCTCGAGGGTTCGAAATGAAGGAGACATCGTCCAATGCGGCATCAAAGGCCTCGATTCGTAGGTTTGCAAGAGCTCTGTTGTTGTGCAAAATTTCTGCTTCCTGCAATGTTGGAGAAGATCGAAGAGCTCTGGAGTACCTATCCTAATATTAGAAGAGAAATGAAGACGATGGTTGCCACCCACATTTCAATTGCCTCGAAGAACTTTCCTTTGGCCACCAATTCATTACCTTTTTTCTTCCAGTACTCGGCCGATTGTTGAATACTGACATTTGCAGCTCTCCATTTCGTTGGAACTCTGGAATCGTCCTCAGAGAGCCAGACGATGTCGGTAGGCTGGTCGACCCGGATGACATATTGTCCACCTGTTCCAAGTTTGAAGTATGGCTCCTTGACAATGATAACGCCATTATCTTTGAGAATGCTTTCGGCTGTTCTGATAGTCTCTGGCTCTTGCAGGTACAGAGCAAATGGGGTGACGGTTCCAGCTTCGTCTTCCACAATATTCATAACCCCCGATATTCGCATGGCCGGACAAATGAACCGTAGGAGTAAGTAATAACCTCGATGATTGGTCTCCAGCATCAAATCCTTGATCATGAGCTTTTTGAGGTCCTCGAAAGATGCTACAGATGGAGGATAGGGATTGCCAATCACCGTGATCGCTAGTATATGCCCCGCTTGCATGCCTCTCATCTTGTTGCTTAGGGAGGCCATTGTGTACTCATTTACACATTGTACACGAGGTGGGAGGTCTTTGGGCCGTTCTCCTTTCCGCCGGAATGCATTTTCAATCGCGGTCTTCTGAGCTGTGAGCACATTTCCAAGTTGCCTGTACTGGGGGTGGTCGGCGCTGACGACGGAAGACATTGCGAGGATTGAGGTATGACACGTTTGGCTGATAGCAGCTGTATGTACTTCCTCAACTCTCTGGCTGCTAGAGCTTCTGTGACTAGGGAGCTCAGCGAGGAGGGGTTGAAGACGCAAGAACACTTAACCCTTCACTGTTTTTACTGCTAAAAACGCGCAATCGTGGCGTAGGCAGCTGGTGAGGTCTGTAAATGTTCGTATATCTTTCACGAAAAGCCCCGATCGGAGTAAGGAAATAACTGAGGGGAAGAAGTTGAGAGGCGGTGTGCTGAGATGCGTGTGACGCGTTTGCCCTTGTCACGAGAACATGTGATCTGCTGCCTTCCCACGTCCGAAAACCCGTGAAATTAGTCATAGCAGAAATCTTTCTATAATGAAGATGCTCATTTTTTATTTTAAAACTTCAATAGCATCGCTTTTTCTTAAACCTCTTTGCGAATCTGTTTGCTTTGCGTAAACTCGAAACACGTTTGTCGCAAATAGAGAAATCGCCCAATGAAAGCCCCCGAAAGCGAGCTTCACAACGGCGTGGAGAGTGGATTAGTATCTTAATATTATAGAATTATTTTCTGTATTGACATAGTTTTACCCACTTCATAAGCTTCGCTGGTTTCGATAAGTTCTTTTGTTGGTGTCAGTTGCTACGCCAGCAATGCGGACAAGTTCTCGTAGGATGGGATGGAGCAATGAGGCCTTCCGGGGAAGAGAATATGAAGCGAAGTTGGAGATTGAATCTATTGAAATTGATATATCAACTTGATGTGACCTTTGGCATGGAGTGGAATCATCCCTCTCGCTCTCTGTCGCGGATTTGTTGGAGTGGCGCCGGTCTTTAGCTTTCAAGACGGCGCATAATATCTCTGTGAAAAGGAAAGACGTCAAGCTCTTCAGACGGTAACCCAAAGAGAAAAGACATCGCGCATTGTCTCTATAGACCTATACGATATGGTGTTTAGAATATATAGAGATTCGGGTGCCGTCACTTCCGAACCTAATCAACCGAAGGTGCAAACTTCGTGGCTTTCGGATGCTTTAATAACGTTGAATTACCAACATTCTTTAAAGTCCTGCCACAGTGTAGACAACCTTTCGCTATCACACTAACTCTTGATGGTACTTAAACAAACCACTGGGTATTTCAACAAAGCTCGATGTGCTCGATCACGGGGCTCCTCTCCATCACCTCACCATCCATCACTCCGTACAAGTATGCTTCTCCAACAATCTGCATCCTCCCAGACGTGTCGTTCTCCTTCCGCATTACGAAGGGGAGATCTGAGCCAAGCAGCACGAATACAACATCTCCAGGCTCTGTCTCACTCGGACCAATTCCCAAATACACACCATCAGCGAGCAGAGGACGCCTCCCTTTTGCCACAGACTGCAACCACTCGCAGTAATAACTCAACCCGACATCTGCTAGCGCCTTCTCATCGACATGTTTTAAATCCGTCTCCTTGAACGCCTCATACGCTGTATGGACTTTCTCATCCGCCAACCTCGGTTTCCTTACACCTTGTCTGATCTCCTGATCTCCAACAGCGACGCGCCAAACGGCTTGCGCTTGATGCTCCGCGGTCTCATGCATGTCATGGATGAGACCTGACAGTCGATGCAGCTCATGTAGCCATTGTCCAACACCTCTTTTAAGATCCCAATGCATTCCAACATGCTTGATCTCACCGACTCGCACCCCGTCGAGATACAACGGCATGTTAGGATCCATCGTATTCTCACGTATCAAAATGATCTTCTCCTTCATAGCAGATGCGAAAAACTTTGGCTCCAGTCTGGTCGATCCTGGTGGGCCTCTCCGCTCAAGGGATCTCTGCTGTAATGGCGCCCGGTAGCCCGTTCTCGACAGGTCAGGCACCCAGGACTGCAGCCCCTCAACCTTCTTCGGAAATTGGATGAGACCCAAGATATCCATGTATCCAGCATAGATCAGCCTCCTCGCAGCATCTGTGTAGACTTGCTCGCACGTCTTGTTGTAGTCTGCATGAAAGCCAAGCGCTTCAGCATCTCTCGAAATTCCTAGCAAGGCAAACACTTTGTCTCTCGGATCTGTGGAGCTGAAGAACCGGAAGGTACGCATGATATGTATCAGTGGGGCGGCATGAGCTGCTCTTCTGAATTTCAACATATTTATCGGACCGCCAGTACTGATGGACATCAAGGATACCCCACTTGGCCTAACAAATTGTGTCTCTTGGACCATGCGATTCCATTTCAGATTCTGATACTGGGCAAAGTTGCGCAATAACCTCAAAGCATCGTACAAAGCGTTGTCGGAGACGATCTCGCTCCCACAGACGAAGATGAGATTCGATGCGCTTGCCAGCTCCTGTACGATCCAAATACGACTCCAGTACGCACGTTTGAACAGTTTTAGAAGTGCGGTAATGAGATTCGCATGCCATGAGTTTGCAGGCGAGAGCTGTTCTCGAAGATCAATAGCGAAGAGCATTGCTTTCTCATCTCCTGGTCCACTACCGGGAGCGTCGAGCGCATCAAGAAGGGAAATGAGTCGCGGTCCTCCAACTCCTCCGATATTTAACTCATGCGACCGCCCCCCATATTCCTGAATCCACTTCAAAGCCAGCTCGGAACTCTCATACGATGGACCTAACCAAGCAATAACTGATTTCGCCTGAACATAGATCTCTCTCATTTGGCCAAGCTGCACGTTCTTTTCTGGAATATCGTTTTGATTGATGCATAGAGCATCTACCTGTATCATCAATTTAGTGAACCTCTTCAAGACTGAGTTGGTCGGGAGTAAGATCCATATGTTGGGGGTATTGAGGTATACATATACTCAATGAGTAAAACCCCTCACAAACTCCGGAAAAGGGGGCGATTGCTCGAAGAAGTCGGGACCTACCCAAAGCGTCACCGCCTCTTCCTTTGTCTTTAAGTGTCGGAGTCCAGCTTCAAGACTCGCTGTCACTTGCAACTCCACTCCATCCACGAGAATGGGAACTGTAATGGAGGCATCTCCCCACGTGTACGAAAGCGCATTATATTCTGGCGTATGGTCGAGGCTCGCATGTTTTAAGATGCATCGAACTGGTGCGGGCTCTGAGTTTACCGTAGCCTTGTCTGAAGGAATCGGCACTGATGCCTGGTAATCAATTTCTGGGACGATATGGAGAAGACGAAATTCTCTTTTCGCTGGATCTAGAGGTTTATATTCATATCGCGACATCCTCTACCAAGGAATCGCAGGGTGAGGCCGTCATGAGTCTTTGAGTTCGTTGTCTTAGACAGGAAATGAAGGATTCGTCGCAGAAGATGTTTGACCGCAACGTGCCTGGCGCCGGCTTGGCCCTGTTGTCAAAACCGGGCTGAGCGGCTCGGGGCGCTTATTTTCGGGGCTTCCTTCTTTTGACTGGATGGTTTCGAAGGATCAGCAGGCATTCGGCACCTCTACTACTTTGCGGCTCCATTTCTCCAATTTGTGGAACACAAGGTGAGAACAACCTTTGATATCCGGAGGAACATCGGGGAGAGTTCATCGACGAGGTCAACGACACCCAACAATAACTGCCTTTGGGGAAAGTCAAAAGATTCGAGCAACGGCTCTATCGGAAGGATGATCTCGTGTTTTCACACTGCAGCCGGGCGTTGGTTTGACCAGTCTTGGCACTCAGGATTGAGGGGGATAAGGAGGTGGGGGCCGATCGTCACGTGAAATTGATACAAAACCCACTTTCTTACGCCCATGGTCGTTTAAAAGAAAGGGTCCGTTGCACTTTGAATTCTTTCATTCGTCAGTTCTTTTTCTAATTGTTGCTGAAGCGCAACCGATAACTCCTAACCAAGTTACGTGGGGTACGGAGTCTGGAAGTCGAACTGAAGCGGCGGCAATTCTACATTTCTTTTGCGGGCTGCTTTGGGCAATGCATATTCTCGAAGTTCAGAGTTCAGCTGATGCAGAGGCGCGTGCAATGGCTTGATTTAACATGCATCATAGGCTTCGCTTCTGCCTTGATTTCCCTTGATCGGCGGTGAACACGAAACTGCGAGGTGACAGGGGCATCCAATGCCTTGGCCATGTATATCGTGGCCCCTATGTACTGTACAATCCTGCCACTACGATTTTTCGGTTTAGCGAAATGCAATAACTCAATTTCTAAAAATTATAATAACTTAACGTAACGTACGATTAACTTCGGGCTTAAAATACAACGTGTTTTAGATTAAAATCTAATAAGTTTATTAATTTAAATAATGTAAACGATTTATTTTTAACAACTGGGTGGGTCCTCCAAGAGCGGCTACTATCAGCACGAGTCTTCTATTTTAATGCGCACGAAATCGCTTTCGAGTGCAAAGAAGATACCCATTACGAATCTGACTCGGTGGGTATAACAGCCCTTTCTGAAATCAAGCAAACCTACAGTCTGCATCGACCACCCACGGGTTCCGACAAGAAATTTCGGCAGATAGCGCGCAGTTACCAATCGATGTTTCCCCCTTCAGATCCTTACCTTATCTTGGAGGTCTATTATTGTTTTGTACTCCCGTCTGCAACTACTCAAGCCATCCGACGAGCTCCCAGCCTTTGCGGGCATTATGGCCTTAATACTGAAACCCAAACGCCAGCACCAGTCGTGAAATCGGTGACAGTCGACGGATACTTCGTTCCCGCAGCTCTTATCCACCGATGGCACTGCGAAGTCTACATTAACGCCTTGCTTATCGGTGTGGTGAGAACGTTAGCAGATGAGGGAGTTCACCAATGGCTGCCCTACTTTCTTTTGCTGAGGCCTCGCGAGGCGGGGCCTGGAACCTTCTTGCGATTTGGATTGTCGTCTGCAAACTAGACCAGATACTTTCAACTTAAAACGTGGCTTGAATCACAGCCCATTTCAAGAGATATTGTACTTCAATGATAGTCTACTCCAGCTGATTGAATTTCACGTCGTGATCACTGTTTCAAAGGAAAAGGTACGTTGCAGTCTAACTTCTTCCATTCACTCTTCTGTTGCTAAATATCTACTCTTTAGTCCTTCCGTCTTCAATTCTATATCTCTTCCCCACAAGCCATCCTCACGACGACCGATCCCTAAACATCTCTGATTCTGCCTGCCACTGATCTTCACGCATCTCATATTCTTCCTCACAAACTTGTTTCCAAAGAAAGTACCTCCAAGCTCGCCTTCATACCATCTACCACGGGATCGGCTCTCCAGTCACGGCGGTAAATGTACCTGTCTTCTCAAGACTTGCCTCATCAAAAAGCTTCAAAAGCCCCTTAATACTATCCTCCAACGTCATCGGAGCATCATTCAACCCGACTTGCTTGGCTGCGCCAGTTCCCATATCCGTCTGCACCCACCCAGGATTGAACGCCATAGAAACGAGCTTCGGGTTCTCAAAAGCGACCTTGCGAACGAAGAAATTGGCAGCCGCCTTCGAGACACCATAAGCGAAGAAGGGAATGGGGAAACTTTCCATATCTGCAATGGAACCAATACTGCTCGTAAGGACCAGGAATTTCGGGCTGGAAGAAGCATCAAGAAGAGGCTTGAAAGCTTGCAGCAAGATAAGAGGAGCAATAGAATTGACCTCGAAATGCTTCCTCACTTGCTCAGCGGGCGTTTCTAGAACGGGCGCGATGATGTCCAAAAGGCCGGCAACGGGGAGAAGGACGTCGATGTGTGTTATGCTGTACTTGGTCTTGAGCTCTTCGACGGCGGCGGCGGCGTCGGTGTCAATGGTTGAATCGATCTTGACGATTATGATTTTGGAACCGGGACCGACGGGCACGGAGGAGAGGGCTTCGGTTGCGGATTTGATGTTTCGGACGGCGGCTATGACGGTGGTGTTAGGGCGGAGGACGTAGGCGGAGAGGAGGCCTTTGCCGATTCCACGGTTGGCGCCGGTGATAAGATAGGTGAGTCCTGACATGGTGATGGAGGTAGTTGGTTCTTGTGAGAAGACGATTGAAGAAATTGCTGGTGTTGATGTGGGATTTGTATTTGTTGATTGGAGGTTGCTGGAGTTGATTATTGGCTTGCTGTGCTTGTTATTTTGAATGTGTTGAGTGTGTTGGATGTGCTGATGATATTCAAGTCAAAGTCGTCCTCAACCTTCAATATATACATCCTCGACATCCACTTCACAAGCCACAATGCACATAGATTCCATACCAATATCTCCACTCAGCATCTCTCAGCACAGCTAATGCTGAGTAATGTGCTACGTGCATCTTCCACCGTTTGATTAACAAATCGCACCTCCCACATCTCCTGGTCGCGGCTGAAGCATGATTACCTATTTCCAAACTCAGTAACTCGTAAAAGCTACCTCACAGGATGCGGACGCACTAGCGCGGGGTAAATCGCAACGCGCATCTGCCGATGACGTCCCTGAAAGGTACGCGAGCAATGATTGCTGATCGCTCCGCTCGCAATCGCTGTCATTTGTCGTGTCGTGGTTAGTGATAGCCTTGCATAATACGCGGAGTTGCGGAGTTCGAGGTGCTATGGAGAGTGCTTAGGAATCTGGGAGCTTTATTGCCGTTTTGGGAGAATCCTGGGGGCGAGGCGAGGGGTTAGGGGGTTGGGAGGTTAGGTAAGGTGAAGTGTGTTCAGTAATCGCAGTGCAGTGCTTAGCGCTCGTGGACGAGCGCCCTGGGGTTTGTGGCTTGGTGCTTTGTGCGGTGTTTATGCGGATTGCGAGTGAGGGTGGGAAATGCGGTCCCTGATGGTACGCATTGGGAAGTCGTCATCGCCAATGGTATTGAGCCTTTTTGAACATAGAAAGGGGGATGAGTGGGAAACACGTGATTTTGCTCGTTGACACACAAATACCTACACAAAGGATGTATTGGAAGTGTAAACGGGTAATACAAAAAGATTTTATTAAAACGATCTTTTTTCCAAAAGTAAAAGATAAAAAGCTTTTATTAAAGCTAAATACAATTATTTTACTCTTATTCACTGCTTTCTCGCTTACCGGATTAGGACTGGGATTAGTGTAATCCCGTGATCCGTGACCAGTGCAGAATCTGGTGCTTGGTGCAGATTTTAGTGTAATCGCGACAACAGTTGCTACTTTGTATTTTACTGACGCCTTGACTTCTTCTTGAGCTTTTATCTCTATTTCGAACCACTTACACCCACACAATACCACTCGTTTACCCATAACTTTGTTCCACAATTTGCTCCCCCTGGTCCCAGCACTGTGTTCCAAGCATATAATTGATCCGTTGTTATTCCATTGCTATTTGCCATGTCCCAACAACCAGTTCCATTCGGTGCTTGCGCAAATTTGTTGCAATTGGCCACAATCCCAGTCTGCGTGGGGCCAGGTGCTGTCACACTGGTGTTGCTTGGCGTCGAAGTTGGCTGGATAGTCGTCGTCGCTCTTACGACTCCGACACAATAATATTCCTTATCCCAAAATGCTGTGCGACAGTTTTCTCCATTTGGTCCTAGCACTGGATTCCATAAGTAGAGCTGAGAAGGCGTGATACAGTTCTGAGTGGCGAAATCAAAACACCCGATTGCGTCAGTAGCAATGGCGTATTGGTTGCAAGAAGCAACGATACTAGTTTGGGTTGGGCCGGGTGCAGCCATTGGACCACCGGTAGCGGTTGAACATACCACTGTCGCTGGTGGTCCCGTCGGCCCTCCTCTATTTTGATTCCCCGCATCGGCGTCAGTACCCAGAGGTGGTGATGCCAAGACGAAAGTTCCATTCACACCAGGTGCACTGGAGGTGATCAGTCTAGGTCTTTTGACATGAGGGAGAGATTTACCTTTTGCATACATACTGGCCTGCGGTTACACTATCACAGAGACCCTGGATATTGGGGTTCCAATTCAGGAACTGAATGGTAGTGATATTCCCTGGAAGAGACGACGCTAACGAGTCACTAGCGCTGTAAGTTAGCAGTTGCAAATGTAAGAAATAAGTATGTTACCAAGTAGCATTGTTTGGGACTTGAAGTAAGCTGCAGGCTTTTGGAACACAAATACTCCCAGAGATCGTGCAAATATCACTTTTACTGCTCGACTGCAGATCCCCAGTTGTCACACCATATTTCGTCGATAGAGGATCACAGCCTGCATTCGCTTGATCAACATCAACTGCTCGCCTATTTGCTGCTCGTTTCTTCGGAGCACTGATTGTTTGACCAGCACATGTTGTGGTTGTTACCGGTGCGGAAGTTGTTGTGGTGTTCAAGAAATTTATTGACGTTGGTGGCGGGGCTGCACTCCATGATGGAGCAGCTGTGATTGTTATGTTTGGTATAGATGTTGAGCATATATCTACGATATCTTGTAATTGGTCGACAAGATACTCCGAATTATCTGAATCAGGCAAGTAGGGGGAAGTTACTCTCAGGTAAAGCATCTGGACAAAGCAGTCGTCACAAAGCTATCCAGACAACATTAGCATAGATTCGTTAATGCCAGCTCCAAATTTCAGCTTACCACATCGTTTGTATATAAATTTGCCATTCGTGAGTTATCTGGGTCTGTGCCATTGCCCGAGCACGATGGATCTCCAGGGTTGGTAGCACAATCTGGAGTGATAACGTCTGAACCAACCCAATTCTGGGACTCCGTCAAACACCATGTATCATTTCTCCTATCATGCGATAGAAAGTATCAGCTATACTAGACATGAAATCAACAGAGAAAGCTTCTTGCCTTACGTTGAGCCTAAGCAAGCAATCCTCATCCCATCATCAAATCGTCCCGCGATTGAGCTCGCAGGAATCAACTTCCCATAAGCAGATATCGTTTCGTCCCAGCAAGTAGCTTCCACGTCTTGCGCCCATTGTTCTGACTCGTATGGACAATCGCTACTACAAAGCGTAGTAATATTGTCATCCTCCCACCAATAATTGTCCACCGACCCCACCATTTGATATAAGGTCTGGTCACAGCCATCGAGTGTGGTATTGCTGTATGCTGTCAGTTGGTGAGGTTAAAAGGCCATAATAACTCACAGTGCTGCAAGGCAAGTAGTCGAAATGTTGTATGCTTTCGCGAGCAAGGATGGATCAATTGGAGGATATAAATTGAATCCCACTGCCGTGGCGAAAAGGAAAGCAGCTGCGATGCTGCTACCCCATTGTTGTGCCATTTTGCTTTGCTTCAGACTCGAACTTGACTTTGAGAGTCATCCGCAGGATGGTCGAGAGGAACAGTAACTGTTCTCTGTGTGAAGAAGGTGTTGCTCGTCCTTCTACTCCCTAATTTCTCCTGATAAAAGTCTAGCATGGCAAGGCTAGTGACCAAGACAGTTCACGAGATGTCGAGGATACAAATTAGCACAACCTGGAACTTGTCAGTACTTTATCGATCTGACTGTGTTTTTAATATTGGATAAGAACTAGTTCTCGTCGAAAGGCTTCCTCATTTACACCGCCAGAAGTTGTGTGATCCTGCCAATAGAATTTACCAGCAACCGCGGTTGTAATGAGCCGTAGTAATGTCTCTGCAGGTCCGGGCTGCTTTAATCTAATTCGCTTAGCACTTTAACCATAATTTTCGAAGTGCATATTTATTCGGATGTTATAACGGGTACGATTAAACGGGGAGCTAGTATAGTATCACTTAACTCGTAACTAAGGCAACCATCACTAAAAATCGACATCTTCGCTTGAAATTTCAGGCTCTAATGCCGTTTTAGCAAGCGACTTTTACCCCTCACCACATCAGAATCTTAAGCACTCTTACACAACTTACGCACTCTGAACTTCGCATTAATATAATTGAGTATTTAAATGTTAAGAGTGCGATCTTAGAGCTTCTTTTAGATTTTCGAATATGTGGGTATTAGAGGCGTTATATGTATTGTAATACTTAGTCGCAAAACATCCCCAAGTCAATTACTTAATGAAATAAAAGCGGCACTTGCAATTTGTATGTATGGTTATGTAAGGTTTATTATACTGGCTCCCGTTTTATCGTACCTGATATAACCTCCACCTTGGGCTGCAGGGACACATCGGGTGGCGCCGAGTCTCGTGCATTATCTTAGAATGCTTTGGTTTCCTCCCTGCTGATCCTGAATTTTGCTATTATGTTTCCCCGAAATCCCTTTCAAGTTTAGTCAGCCGGCAGTTACCTCATCCCAACATATTTATCGAGTGAAAAGTCAAGGGAAGGAATCTAGTAAAGGAAACAATTCTCATCCGACTTGCTCCGCCACGATCGTCTGATAACATGTCGGCCGTATGTGTAATATACGGGTAACAACCGCAAATCGAAGGATCTCGTCTCCAAAAAACCCCGAGCGAGCAATATAAGCTTTGCCAGGTAGATAACCGAGGCCGGCACCCCTTTCTGCACCTACGTTCCTGCATACCCACAATTGCTGCGCCTTTTTCTCGCATCCTTCACATTTACAAATTTTGAAAAGCAATCCAACTCAGGTCATGCGAATCATAGTCAGTGTTTTAGCCTATCATCAAAATCTGCTCAGCAGACAATCGCTTCGTTTACAAATGTGGGTTGAGATGTAAGCGAAATAGATTGTCCTATTCAGCCTGTCGCTAAGAATGGAATTCTAATCCCATCTCAAATATCGATTAAACGATCTGATGGTGTTTAGTGCAAGGGTCCCTAAGCATAGCTTTCACTCCTCGGATTTCGCAGCGTGCACTGAGAATGAGGAGCGTCAATGCCTTTCTCTGATGGAGACACTGGATTTACAGATTCTTTGAAACAATTGATTTTTCAGTTTGGAATCCCGACTCTTCTGCCATCATCTAGTTCTCCAATGATGATAAAACCAACGTGGATACCAATCCTCTTTTGGATCTCTCACTTCCTGACACCAATCCACGCAGAAACAGCACTAACAGGAGTTCTCTGGCCCTCGAACGCATATCTTAACTCAACAGCATATCCCCAAGATCTCCCAACCGGAACATGTAACGCGCAAACACCATGTCCAATAACAGCTTGTTGTGGCACCAACGGTAACACACAATTGCACTATTGATTTCACAGTACAGAATAGTAACTTGTAATTTGCAGGCCTATGCGGTTACTCGCCTTCAGAGTGTGGAAGTGGGAATTGCACTTCAAAATGCGATTCTAAGGCAGAATGCGGGCAATATGGTGTATCAGGAAAGCAGAACTGTCCTCTAAATGTTTGTTGTTCGCAGTTTGGGTAAGTTCTCCTTTGCATAACGCGCTGAAACACACCTTTTTGAGATTTCTTTCAAGTGAAGCAGAAAAGAGAAAGGGAAAGTCACCAAACTGATGTGGCGACCTTCTCCAGATTTTGTGGCTCAACAGATGATTTCTGCGGGAAAGGCTGCCAATCCGGCTTCGGGGGCTGCGGACCCCCAAAGCGCCCTTCCTGTGGTGGAGGAAGTAGCGTATCTAAGAGGACAATCGGGTACTATGAAAGTTGGTCCAACCAACGTAAATGCCAAGCTGTAGCCCCCGAAGATCTCAACCTGAACGGCTTCACTCACGTAAACTTCGCCTTCGCCTTCTTTGATCCCTCCTCGTTCGCCATCGCTCCCATGGACGGGAAAACTGGAGCACTGTACAACCGCTTCACAGGGCTCAAGAACTCAAATCGAGGGCTACAAACTTGGATCAGCGTTGGTGGATGGAGTTTTACCGATCCAGGACCGACGAGGAATGCATTTAGTAATATGGCGAGTTCCGCTGGGAACCGAGCGACATTCATAAATGGGTTGAGGCAATTTATGGATACGTATGGTTTTGATGGGGTGGATTTGGATTGGGAGTATCCCCAGGCTGATGATAGAGGCGGAAGTGATGGTGATAAGGTCAATTATGTTGCATTGATTAAGGAGATGAGGGCTGCTTTTGGGACGAAGTATGGGATTAGTGTTACGTTGCCGACAAGTTATTGGTATCTTCAGGTAGATCCCTTCGGAATACATGCATCCCTTCCTTTTTTTTTGTTTGGAAAGACGGGTACTAACTCTGATGACCTAGCATTTTGATTTGCCTAGCATCCAAGATTCGATTGATTGGTTTAATTTGATGAGCTACGACAGTAAGTACTTTCATACGTCTTGGAAACCAATTCAACTAAAGTTACTCGCTAGTGCACGGGGTATGGGACGCAGTCTCTAAATTCGTGGGGCCTTATGTTGCCCCGCACACAAACATCACCGAAATCGACGGAGGTCTTGATCTCCTCTGGAGAGCTGGCGTAAGCTCCAGCAAAGTGGTGCTAGGTCAAGGCTGGGTATTTCATTCCCATATTCATAATGATCAAATACTGATATAAAGACTCAAGTACGGCCGAAGTTTTACCCTAAAGAATCCCTCTTGCAATACGCCGAACGGAGTCTGCCAATTTTCTGGAGGAGCAAACCCTGGGCCCTGCTCAAATGCAGCAGGTATTTTAGATCTACAGGAAATTAAGGATATTATCTCGACCAATAGCTTGACCCCAACTTGGGACAAAACAGCAGGGGTAAAATGGATTACGTGGGGTAGGAATCAATGGGTACGAGAATCTTCTTGGACGGCTGATTATCTTGCTACACAAAGGAAACTGACATTTAGAAGGTCTCGTACGACGACGACGACACTTTCAAACAGAAGCGAGACTTTGCAAATTCCAGGTGTTTAGGTGGACTCATGGTCAGAACTCTTCCCCTTCAGTAGCTAGTGCAGCACTAACAGCTTTCAAAGGTGTGGGCAATGGATCAAGTAAGCATGAAAAAAATACCCATATTGTGCACGAGAAGGGGCTCTCAGTGTGATGGATGAGTAGACTAACTCTTTACAGGTCAACCAAAAAGCAGATAACAAACTAGGACCTTCTGACGGAGCTGACGGAGTTACGACCGATGAACAAGCAGATGCAAAACAGAAGAGCGACAATCTCCAAGCCGGAATATCATGCTACACCACAGAATGCGACACAAAATGCAAGAAAGGAACTAATCAAGTCGCCCAAATGAACGGTCAGCCTGGACAAGTGACTACCAATGGTCGATGCAACAAGAACAAATACCGCAACCTATGCTGCGATGATGGGACACTCATGGGAACTTGTCAGTGGAGAGGCTATCGTGGCGTTGGGTTGTCTTGCATGGGTGGTTGCGCAGATGGGGAGACTGAGGTTATCCAAGACACTAACCACAAGGAGAAAAAGAAAGACCAAACTTGTACTGGTGGCATGCAAAGTTACTGCTGCAAAGGCTTCAAACCTGCTCTTAATGGAAATGATCTCGTGAAGGACGCAGGAGACCTTGCGAAAGCAGCCGCAGAGGCTGCTGCAGCCCAGGCAGCTTTGGATATTGCTGCTAAAGCTTTTTGCAGAATTGCTGTTCCGGCTCTGCTAGCCCCATTAGAACTTCTTGAGGATGCGATTCCGATTTTTGGTAAGTCCTGAACGAAGTGTCACTCACGCTATCATTCTCTGTTGACGGTATTACAGGAGAGATTGCAGACATTGCAGAAATAGCAGCAACCCCAGCCATCATCCAAGCTTGTGTCAAAGGCGTTGAAAAAGAGGGCAAAGCCGAATTCAAAATCTTCGGCAAAAAGCACACTCTAGACATCAATAAACCAAGCGAGAAACCGTCTGCGACACGCCCGAAAGAATCATCTCATTCCTCGGCCAGCACCAAAACAGCTTGTTCTAGACAGCCTAGAGATGCAATTGCGGCAATCCGCGCCAGAGCTCCTGAAATGGAAGATGAATGTCTTGACGAACAACGCAAGGTAACGACAGAAATCATGGACCATGCAGATCCCGGGCCAGAGTTCAATGGAGAATTCTTCTGTATGTGGGCAACTGAAAGACAGCCTTGCATGCATTATCGATCGATGCATCGAGTGCATCCCCTCAGCAATTATAACTCGATCACGTGCCAGTACCACTGGGTAGATAGTCCTAAGAGACCAGTGGTAGGAGAATATAACAATGGCCGTAAGGGAACTGGATGGTTTGCCAAGATTCCATATGGAAGCGCGAATTGCGAAAGGGATGAATGGCCACCTGCAAAATTCCACGAGGTCAACGATGGCAGGAACTATCTGAAGATCAAACCCGCCCCCGTAAATCCACCGACACGAGATCAGTACGTGCGTTACTTGCCATCGACAGAAAATCAATCCGCAGGAGACAAAGTCAAAGCACAAGGCTGTCCAAAGATGCCGGTATCATCGGATCATGTTGGCACTGTCAGTATTGAGAAGGGGCGCGCTCGCAGAGGAAATACGAGGTGGACGAAGATCAGAGCAGATTTCACCAGAAAAGTTGTTACTATTCGGTGGGATCCGCTGATGCAAGATCCAGATGATGACGGACTTGGAATTAATCCATGCCAACCTCAGCAGCCGAATGTTGACCATCGTGGATTTGCACTTCTGAATAGGGATCCTTGGTTCGATGGACATCCTGCCGGGGCTGCGCTAAGAGCTTCATATAACAAGCCACCGCCGTATCGAAGAGATGTGTTTAATCCAGACCTCATCGGAGTCATTGGGGAAAACTCGACTCGATTGGCGACGGATGAAGAGCTGAAAGAGGAGTTTGGAATTATCAAGTGTCGGGATGAAAAAGCTTGCTCGAAGGAGTTGGAGCAGCTTGGGTATCAATCTGCGGAGGTCGTGAGGGCCTCACCGCAGACTATTCCTGCTGATGTGTTCGTCGAATCATCGACCACTATGTCTGTGCAAGCTAGTGCTTCGACGGGGTCGAATGTCGTTTTGCCAGCGAGGATTACTTCTGCAGACCAACCGCAAAGGACTGCCAGTTGAAATGTCAACAGTGAAGAGAAGTTTAGTTGCACTGTATATCTCGGAAATCGCCATGGAGCGAAGATCAAAGACCTCAAAATAGAAAAGGTGTGACGGGAAGGGCCTCTTTTTGGAACTGATGACTTGAGTTGAGTTGAGAGGATCTAAGAATCTGACGAATAACCAAGACGATGTTCATCCCACTTCTTGAGTGCCGTCCTGCAAGATCCCCGATCGAAAGTATCCGGCCAACCATTGGCTCTGAAAATCTCTCGCATCTCCTAAATATTATGAGCATTTGACCCTAAGACTGAGAACAGGAGCTTACATTCAGCTCCCGAAGTTGCTCCTCATCCGCATTCCCTTCCCACCAGAGCTGAAACCGATCTGTTGGTAAGCAAATCCACTCTAAATTCATGAACCTGTCTTTCCATTCTGAAAGGAAATCTTGTAACCTCATAGTCCTGCCCTCGCATTTGTCTCTCCAATGGCGAGGATCATCAGCATCGTAATCTTGCTCATCTGAATAGTCCCATCCTCTGTAGTCCGTAGCTGTCCCTAGAGTCTTGTTAGACGCATTCCTCTTCTTATCCAACTATCTGAGAAGAAGGGATCAAAGAGGTCTGCAACATAGGATCAAGTATACCATCTGTAGTATCTAACATCAACCAAATCCCATAATGATCTACCCCCCTCGTCAACGGCACAACCCATTCTGGAAACTGATCTCTATTCGGCGTAACCATCTTGACCCCTTCCTCGATTCTCTCAGGCTGGAATTTCTCCTCTCGATAATCAATAGTCTTGGTATCCCACGCAACAATTGACTCCTCTCCTCGGCCTTGGCTAGGAGGGGTTCTGATATATGGTAAGTGTTTGAGAAGCTGGATGACTTCGTCTGATTTCTTGAGGGGAGCAAAGCTGGATGGTGTTATGGAGGGCCAGCCAGAGGGCGGTGGGTAGAGAAGGTCGATGGGCTCGATGTGAGGGAGCTTGATCATGTGTTGATAGAAGTCGGTGATCGATGCAATGATGGCTTCGCGGTCGTATTCGGGTGTGACGCCGATTCGAGGATCCGGTGGAAGAGGTCTTGCCATTGTGACAAGAAGTTGAAGTGCTTTCAAATTTGATGCGAGTGTTCAAACGAGTAAATCAGCAGCAGCAGCAGTACCGATAGCTGGAACCTGATAAGAGTTAGACGTTTGACAAGGGAGACCTGCAACAGACTGCCTGGAAGCGATCGAAACATGGGAAAGAAAAACTTCAGAAACAACCTGCCGACCAAGACGTCACGACACTTGTCTGTTTTGTGAATTTGATGTTGCCTTTAGGCTGTTCAAAAGCCGTGCGAGATTCGCGAGACGAGATATCGGATTTAGCCCAGCACCACGTGACTAAGATCACATGAGCCTTGCTCTCCCGTGCCTTCATATTTCATTAATTATATTAAAGCATCGTCAGCACGGCTTCTTTCTCTATCCTGAGGTGTAGATAATCGTCCTATGAATACCAACCTTCCTGGAGTTGGGTTCTTCGCACGTGAAACTCTCAGCAAGTGGGGCTAGCTAGTCGTGCATATCGCAGGCCGAGCAGTCTACGAGGGAAGCTACCCGAAATAGACTGCAGTAATGTAGTGTCATAGCTCTGTCGGCTGTAGAAATAATTCTTTCCATCAAAAACTTTTAAAAATCCGAGAAGTGTCGTGTGTGACATTCACGTGTTCAGCCTCGACATGTTACCCCACATTGCCCTAAGTAGCTATTATCGTCGATCAGCTCGGCAGTCCAATGGCAGACGACATGCATCATTGATGTGTAGCTTGATGCCTAGAATATATATGTACTCCCTTGCATGACTCTTACTCGACGATAAGCTTGCATTTATTTGACCTCCATGGTTGTTCCTTCTTGACAAGTGGCACACCAGTGAAGAGATTTGGGGCAGATGGAGTTTGTTCTTCTGGTCCATAGTGAAATGGATTTTGACGTAGCTGCTCTGTATTGTGGATTGTAGATGGTAGGAATTGAGTAAATGTCTGATCTGCAACAACGCTCCGGGCCGTTAAAACGAAAGTGCAAAAAGACCCAACCAACGCAAAAGCTTAAAACTTGTTACTATTAATGCCTCACGAATTATTGCTATTCCACTGAAAATTACGAGAGAAGTAAGTTGAGTTGACGCGAGTTTTGGCCAATGAGAGCGAGGATAGTTGCACAGCCACTTTGATGTGTCGGACCGCACCTCATGCACGACAATCCATCGCGACAACAGCAAGGTAAAGAAAGAAGACAGGCCTCAACCGCCTGTATTTATTGATATTCAATACCGGTGCCGACCATGAGGTATCCCTGGCCACGTCTGCTATTAATCTCCGCCATTCCAATCATTGTTTCGTGGTTTCTGTTCCGGTCTTATCAGAATGCGAAATCAGTGCTTCTGGATTTCTCTAGGGAGCTAGTCTTTCAATACAGCAAACTCACTAAGGAGTACTCTGTTGATAAGAGTGCTGCAGTATGGATCACCCCAAGTTTACAAGAGAGCTCTTTGGAGAGCCAGCAAGCCCAGCTGGTCCACCGCCTCGTGAGGGAACACTTCGGTTCCAAGGATAAGGTATATCAGACATCTAACCATGCTTCCGCATCGAACATTGCACGGGGCTACATGATACTCTCACTACAACTTGGTGCTATGGTGATTATTTGCGTCATTGCAAAGCCATATCAGCGCGCACTTAATGTTGATTGGGACCAACTCCTCGAAGAATATTGTCCAATTTGGTCCTCCCTCCCCGTATTGAGATACCTCTGGAAACGCTGGTTTTGCAGGCAACTGAACTTAGCCTTCAACAAGCGATTATGGCGTATGTTTCTCCAGCCTAGGGTTGCATGGTTTTTCGGGTTGAGTGCTGCTTTGTTCCTGTTCCTACTTGGGCCTGTGGAAGGCGCACTCTACAACTTTCAAGCATTGCTCTCCTATGAGGCCTCCAGTTTTGTCTTCACATCAGTATTTGGTGGAACGCTTTCGATGCTGGGCGGAGGGACTCCTCGGAGATTGATGCAGCTTCGACACAAGCCACGGCTTGCAGCCTTAATGGCATTTCAAATCCCCCTTTGGTTTCTCTGTGCGGATATCTTACCAGTTACGGTGGCGGCAGCTCTATGTCTTCTTTTTATTTTTGGTAATGAGCCCGAGTATCTTGGACAAGACTCCCTTGAAGGCATCCAGCATCGACAATTCAAATTCTGCGACATTTGCCGCAGTTCTGTATTGCCTGCTCTGTGTGATCGGAGACCTATTGAATCAATGCCTCACCACTGGACATCCAAGGCCCTTTCAGAAGCGATGAAAGGAGGTTGTCGGATCTGCAGTGCAGTCTGGCAGCTTAGGACACGCACTCCCAAAGATGTTTGGGGCCTCTTGTTATTCTGGAAGCCGGTGACAACAATCACAATCGCTAGCACATATCTGGATATTTGCCAGGAAGAGAATCAGAAGTATAAATGTCACTTTGAACTCTTGGAGGCAGAGTGTGAGTTCTCCTTAATTTAATATCTTCCGTTGCTCATATTTGTTTAGCACAGGAATTTGAAGGCGCACCACTGCTCAATTACTTTGAACATAGAAGGCTGTCTGATCACACAGGTTCTGTTGAAAGTTTACAGCTGGCTTCTCAATGGCTGCAAGAATGTACTCAAAAGCACAAGTGCTTAACTCCTAGCGACGCATTTGTCTTTCGACCAACACGTTTGTTATACCTTGGCCCTGTTCCCGAAAAACTTCCCTGCCACCCAGGCGAGTATGATTCCTCAAGGTTGCGAATCGAGACTCACTCAGACTACCATTTGAAGCCCAGCATTTCTTACACAACTCTCAGCCATTGCTGGGGTGGGCAAGGATATGTTAAATTGCTGTCCAACAATATAAGTGAACTCCGTCGCCACATACCATTTTCATCACTGCCTACCACTTTTAGGCACGCAATTTTTATTACGCAATCGCTTGGCTTTGAATACCTTTGGATTGACAGTTTGTGCATCATACAAGATTGGAACCAAGATTGGGATCTCGAAGCTGGAAGAATGGGCGACGTATATCGACATAGCGAATGCAACATTGCGGCTTCTGATGCAGCTAATAGCGAGATCGGATGTCTCTACCCTCGAAATCCGCGAACTATTGAACCAGAGCTGATTGAAGTTCAAAACCACACGAGGCGCGATCGTCGTGTTCTGCTGAACATGACAGACATCTACGGCAACCATATTTTGTATACTAGAGCTTGGGTTTTGCAAGAAGCTATGCTTGCACCTCGAACTTTGGATTGTGGTAAGGGACAGCTCTTTTGGCGTTGCAGAGAAGTTGGAGCTTCTGAGTTATTTCCAAGAGGAGTGCCACCTGGTGCGTACTGCGGAGACCACCCAGCTTCAGGTCTTGGAGATCCCTACCTTCCTAAAGGTCTCCTCAAAATGAATATTCGCATTATCGAAGAAACCCTGTTCGAAGAATATACTAAAAAATTGCTACCAAGAAGACCTAATGAAGGATCGATGAAGGACCTCATGCCTGAGTCTTTTAATGCCTGGGCAAGTGTGGTCGAAAAATTTACGACGATGAATCTTAGCTTTGCCAATGATAGACTTGTTGCATTGGCAGGTATCATCGGTATCTTCCGTCCTTACTTTTTGGACAATTACGCGGGGCTGTGGAAGATATTCCTGCCGTTCGAACTCCTGTGGCACGTGGAAGAAAAGTCCCGCAGACCAGACTTCGATCGAGCGCCAACATGGTCATGGCAGTCGGTTGATTGCAAAGTCTCGTATGAGAAGTGTCGGTTCGATCGAAGTCAAGATACGTTGATTACACAGCTACTAGATATCCATTCGGATTTCGTCGCCAGCGGCCGAAAAGCATCAACCGCGCTTCGGCTTCAAGGACCAGTCTTGCGCATAACTTGGACTGGGTGGTTGCCGCCAGAGATCGAAACGTATGGCACTTGTAAAATTAAAAGTGTCGAAGGTCACACGTACCCAGTCACCGTTTGTGGCTTCCCCCTAGCCTACGAGCCGTATGGAGAGATTTTGTTCGATAATTCAGCTGACTCTAAACCTCCCGAAGAATTATTCTGCTTGCCTATCATTAATAATCCAAAACCGCATGGCTTTCCATCTTCACGTATGAGGCATAAAGGGTTGGTTCTGGAGCACATGGCTGGAAATTCCTATCGACGAATCGGTTTTTTCGAAGGATTAGATGATGTTGGTCTGACTGATATTATTACGGGTGCAAAACTGCAGGAAATTGTGCTCTTATAGCCGGGATTGGGACTCTTTAGCTTGTCCTAGAGCAATCACGCGGGGACTAAACTTAGTTCAGATTCTACTCATCAACATTCTTCGCATCCTGGGAAACGACTCCACCTATTGGGTGAGCAAACTAAAGTCACAAGTGAGCATTCCTGAGCACGGTCTGAGCACAAGCTAATGAAGCCTGAGTATGCGTTGAAGAGCTATTTTAGTACACGGAGGACTTAAAGGGACTTATTTTAGCTCCCTTGAGGCCCGGTTACACTTCCTTCGTCTTATCTTTGTTCAAGTCCCATTCTGGCCCCCACCAGGATCCTGGATTACGATCAGAGTTTTATATCACGCTTAGAGCCTCCCATCCACAACTCAAAGTCTTCTATTGTATACAACAATATACATCTTTATGGAAACCAAGTTAGAAGGAAACATGGACTTTTCAGAACCGAAGCACATATGGATACAATATTGGAGACTGTCCGTTTTCCTTCGAGTTCTCGAATACTATGAAGGGATTCTAACCTTAACGCCGAACCGCGTTGGTACCTTTGACGAAGCGTTTAAGTCTAGGATCCTTTTATCCTGGTATTACGACAATTTGACCCAAGCAGCGCATGAAAATCTGGAAGAACTTTCTCAATCGGCTAAAGAATATGGATGGAGATGGAAAGTCGTCGATGTCCTCAGTGACCGAACCAGGCTCACGCAAGCGCAAATTTCAAGAAGAAACTACTGGGATCGATTTCGACGACGTCGAATGTTACCTAAATAAGCTTGCTCAATATGAACTCAACGGGCGACAAATAAGGAATGCCATCACCGCAGCGCGCCAGCTGGCCACCTTTAGGAAGGAGCGCATAGTGTTCCAGCATCTCAAGCATGTCGTTACTGTATCGAGCAAGTTCGACAAGTATTTAGAAACGGTCCAAAAGGGGCAGACGGACGACTAGATTGCGAGGAGTGATGGGCTCAGGTAGACTAGAGAGTTACGTTCAATCTATATAGTATTCTTCAATGCAACTGATACTAGTTTCGATTCTCCGACCGCTAATTGGCCCCCATATCGACCCAGTTCAAGCCTCCCCTTTTCTTGAACACACCAATCCCTCTAGGCCGTAAGCCCCCTTAGGATCCCTGAGGAGACTATAACACCGCCTACTGACTTGAGATTAAGAGCCGATTCTGCTTACCTAGAATCATTTTCAGATATGACTAAGGAGACGCGTCGTGTTCGTGTTCGTGTAACGTGTGAGTATATCAAGGATTTATACGGGAGAATGGTGGAGCAAAAGTATGAGAAGATGAGAGAGTTCTATCAAGCGTTCAGGAAGAGAGACAGCGCGAAGAGGAGTCCGAGTCTTGGGGATGTTGCATCTGAGCAGACGAAGAAAAACGTCTACCTGGGCTGAAGGAGCAAAGTAGACGAATGGTAGATGTGTTCTCAATATCTATAGATCAATTACGATGCTCTAGATGGGAGCTTCTAAGCAGTGGTACGCGATGTCTGACTCGGCTAATAGTCGTCGAAAAGGAATCGATTCTGAATCGATTAGGAAACGATTAAGAAGCGGTTTGGAAGTGGTTTGGAAGCGATTTGGACGCTACTAGGTGCACTCGATGTGCGATGTGCAACAAAACTTTCGAGGCGGAGGTGTGATAGGCTAGCAAAGAACGAGCGCTGCACACGTGATGCCATTTCGCAGCTCGAGATTCCATTTTACTGTTGTTAACTCACACAGACTATTCAATAGCATTATAATCACTCACTACCAGATTTACTTGCGCTCATAATTTTAGAGACTCCTTTGAAGTAAATTAGGCAACGGTAATTCAATAAATATCACGTGATTCTAGGAAGCCCCTTTCTTGAGACAACTTTCTCCTTCACCCACGTACGTATATGGTATCAATTTTTTTAAGCTATCTCGCCTATCGATTTTGAGATTGAAGATGGGTTCTCATAGTCATAGTCCTTGAACTCAATCTACCTATTCCTCCAGCTCACATGTTGTAAAGTTAGTCTTCGACTAACTGACTCTTGCTAACTCCCTCTAATCAACCCTACACTCTCGCAGCCCCTCATCTACAAACCATATCCTCAAACAAATCTTCCTCAGTTTATTTTGACCTTGACCCTCAACATCTCCTACTTTCCTGTTTCTCCTTTGAGCCCTCTTCAAATCCCGAAGAGCATCCCCTCCCGCCTCACTTCCGTCATCCCTCCGTTTGCGTGCATCACCACCCGCCGCGGCACAATAAGCTTAAGATCATGGAGCTGACCATCCCCAATCCAGGCTGCGTCGATATCTCTAGCGGACGATCTGGTTCCCAACTCCCTGCAAGCCCCGGAACGCGTCGATTCCGAGAGTCTGGCAACGCCAATCCGCGGACAAGCGGCGGCCTAAGAAACCTTCGAGCTCGAACCGTCCTCGCAATCAAACCAAATCCCCAGCCAATTCATGGTCAACACATAAAGTCGCGACGCGCTCAGCTCGCGCCAGAGATATAATGAAATCACAGTCCGGCAACGTGCGTTCTCCATTTCGGCGGAAGGGATCCGGATTTGGTGTTCGCGATTGAGGAATTCGTTTGGCGTTGAGCATTCGCACGGCTCCTGAAACTGTCTCGAGACAAGGAGCGCAACGGCGCATATTACGACAACGGTCTTGCGGTGTGGGGTCTGGGATTGGAACTGGTGACCTGTGATCACGACGAGCTGGGACCTGGGCATCAGACAACGACAAACTTACGAGCCATATTCAGCCTGCGGACTTGCGGTGTTGATATTCCAGCTGCTGTGCCTCCCGAGGTCGTCTTGCGACTGGGCGCCTTGCAAGACCGCACATATCTACTGCTGTGCTTCTTGATGCTGCTAGGACACTGTATCTTGGACTTGTCGAAAGGAGATTAGACGTCAAAATGCAGCTCTGCGGTAATCGAACAGAAGGCTTCGTACGTCCCTCCGCTCCCCTCCTTTCTGGCGCGCGAGAGAACCAGACTGACAGCTAAACCTCAGGGCCCACATTCCAAAATCTCATCACCCTTCCCGACCTCTTGCTTCACCGATACAGTCCTCCTTCCTCTGCCTATCTGGACCGCCTTGTTCCTCCTCCCAATCCTCTACCTCCTCTCCCTCCATCACCGCAAAGCGAACTTCAATCCCTCAACCGCATACCTGCGTGCGAAACCTCGGCGTAATTTGGCATTCAATACCATTTCAATCATCTACTACGTCTTAATCGTCTGCAATATCCTCATGCAAACCCTCGAAATCGTGCGATTAGAACTCATCCATTTCGGAATCTCCCTCTTGCCATTCGTCTACGCTGGTCTCTTCATCGGCGCACTCCTACATAATACCGAAGGCCTGAAGGGCAGGATTCGAGGCTGGCAAGCTATCAATGGAGTTCTATGGATAGGAGGCGTAGCCATGTGTGCGGTCAAGGTAGTGGGGTTAAGCAACGAGGGCATCAAACAGAGGAAAGGGAGTAAATACCCGCTTAGCGATCAAGTCATTGATATTGCTGTCATGGCGGGCGTTTATGCTGTGATTGCAGTTCTAGAGTTGATGTTGGGATTCTGGAGAGCGTTGAGGAGGGCGAGTGCGGGGAGGGATGGGCAGACGCCGCAGAGTGGGATGAGTCCGGTTATTGGGGTGGAGGAGACGGAGTTTGTGACGAAGTATCCTACTGCGGTTTAGGCTGAGAGTGTGTTTATACCCTATGAATTGATGATTCTGTTGTTCCCCTCGATTAAGGACCATTCTATTGTGTAGTGTCATCATAGTCCCGCAAGTACACGCGTTTTGCGGTTCGGTAGTAACCCTAAACACAGGGTGCGACTGTCCGATGCAACTGCGGCTTGAAGTGAAGCATCTATGAATATGCTTACTACTGCACCTTAGTATCTTGTTTTTAATTATCTTGAATACGCCTGCTGCCACGCCTGCTGCCACGCCTGCCAGTGAGTTCCGCCCTATGTAACTTCAGCTTGAAACGAAGCCTCCAATGAAGATGCCCGCAAGTGTGCCTCACCACGATTGGTCGTCACCGGCCCCGACATCTCGGATCTCAACTTTCCACTCAAGCCCGATCGATTCAACTTCTCCAGAAAATCAAAACCATCAGAAGATGTTGGGGTAATATCACGGTGACACCAATGGCGGCTCTAGCTTTTCGGTTCTCCGTAGGTGACTTCATTTCCGCGATTAGCTTGATCAAACTCCTCGTCAAGGCGCTGAATGATGACGCTGGGTCCAAGCCTCAACATCAACGACTCACCGAAGCTCTACAAAATCCCGAGCGTGGACTGTCCGAGGTCAAAGTACTCGAAGTTACTGCATCACAGACTTCTCAGAAGATACTTAGCTCTGGAGCAGGTTGCTTCGCAATGTCAGCAAAGCATCAAGCGCTTTCTCGAACAGAACTCCAAATTCAAGCCGAGGGTCGGCTTAACTACAAATTCGTCGAAATGGAGTTGGCGAGTAGGATTACATAATATCCAGTAGCGCTGTGTAGGGAAGGCGCTGTAGCGGGGCTGCGAGCTGAAATCGCGGGTCACATAATGACTATCAATACCCTTCTTACTACGATACAGCTGTAAATAGTACTTCAAACTGTTCCATTGCATTGAGCTGACGGTAGAGAAGATCGACCACTTTCCTACAAGAGGAGACAGTAAAGAACCATGAAATCGTAGCTTGAGATCATTGAAGCGTGTTGGATGACACAAACTCTATTGTTCGCAAAAGTTCAGGCTTGTTGAACACCCAAGCAGACCTCATCCTCTCTATTCCAAGAGAAATCACAAAGTGGGTTGAGAGCCCAAGACTACAGAGCTCTGTCTGATATTCTATAAATGCTCCAAGAGAGAACAGAGTGTAGACCTGCAGGCCCTCAAGCTCAAGGTATTGAGAGTTGCAACAGCTCCCGTTATGATGCCAAGATTTAACTTTGAAAGGAGTACGAACATGAAGATATACTCCATAGTTCTAGATAAGCAGGGATTGCAACAGAAACGTTACCATAGATCGACCATTTGTAGCATGTCGTGTTCGAAGATGCTCATGGACAAATAGCCCCATTTCATGTTGATCCATCAACAGTTTCGAGGTGAGACTCACTAACCAATATTATGTTTGTTCTTCAATTCTTAGTTTTTGTGTCGGCATTTCAGGCTGTGATGGAAGCACGATTTCGAGATGTTTCTGGACTGAGAAAAGTCTAGAGCAAAGAATACATGATTAAAGAGTCGCTCTCGAAACGAAAGCTTAATCTCGGAGCTCCATGGGAGTCTATCTTTCTACTAAGCCGGAAGTTTAATATGAGCGTAGTCTTCTGGACGGCGCCAAATTCGCAATCAACATGTCCCGGAACCCAGACCAAGAATATTATTGATGCTGGCAGGGCTACTGTGGACATTCAATGGTTAGTGGCGAAGCTTTTGTTCGTGGACCTTAGTGCCTGCTTCAAGGAGGGACAGTTTCCGAGTTTCCGAGCTCGACTTATTCTGACTTCAATATTTTAGTGTAAATAGCGACTGCGGTTTGGAGTATCAACGCGTCGTCGAAGTATAATTAGTCCTTAATACAAACTCTATACCGTTGTCGTCGTTGGCGAAGAGAAACCCAATGCATCTTGATGATCCAGAACCAAGAGAAGTAGATTTTGAGGATGAAATACAGCACTTTCGCCGCGTGCAAGTCATTCACCAAGGCTTTTTCCGCAGACGTTTGGTCTCAGGGGATTTCTTCAACCCACTGCAAATCGCCGCGCATGGCAAGTTAATTAGCAGCCGCAGTATCAAGCCTTAGCGACCTGAAAAACGCTCAAAGCAATGAAAGTCCAAGGTCCCTGTGATCATTCTCGGGGTCTGGCTTGGTTCCGACTAGTCTGAAGACGCTGACAAGCATACTGCTTATGGCGCCATCTACGGGCCACGATAAATTTCACGCTAGAATCCACAGCAAGAACCGATGTAGCAGACATTTGGCTATCAGAATCTCTCAATGTGGCTGGACCATGTGCATACTTTGTTCCCAGGATAAATAAATCCACCCCTGGCATTTGCTTCTAGCACTTTCGACCCCATAGTTACACCAAATCTGCCTTTTGTATCTGGTGTATTGGTTAACTAACCCTTGGTGAGGCTGAGATCAGAACCTTGGTGCTGAGCTTATTCGTCACGGGACCAAAGTAAGCTCCATAAGGCGATGAGAGGAATACCGTCCAACCATTTCCCATTGACTATATGGACGTTAGTGCACCAGAGATTATGCAGATAACTTTGATTTCGGGCCTAGTTGTGCACCGGTGCAGGTGTAGGCGGATGAGGGAGCGTTTGTAGGCGAACCTATGGCAGCAAGCAACGTGGCGAGGCTCAAGTTGGTGGCCCAAGCCCAGCCTTGTGAGCTACATGGAACAAAACAAAACTTCGTTCTCCCATCAAGAAAACACAATATATTCAATGTAGGGAATACATTCTAACTCCAATATCTTGCATTTTCGGTGGCAATACTACGATGGATTTCCCGACCAACATCTCTCCAGGGCTTTGCGATCGATGCAAAGATATGTGCTCCAAATCAGAGAACCTTCTAAGTCTTCTAACACCAACGGGCTACAAGCATCATGATTATAAGGAATATGCGCGGCATGCCAAGAGTGGATGCCCAATATGCCAATGGATCGTGGACCTGTCTAGCTTTTGGATGCCTAATTTGAAGAAAGGTCCGACATGTTGGGTTGCAAAGTATAAGTCGGCCCCGCCAGAGGGAGGTAGGATAAACGATGGGTACCCCTGGGCTGGTATTCACCTTGAGAGCCTTCAGGTACTGGTGGATGGAGACAAAGAATGTGGGCCTCTGGATTTCTTCACATTTGTTGAATTAGGTACGTCATGAATCGCTTACCAACACTAGACTCTGTTGTTAGATGTCAAATCTGGACCAAGAGAGCCTCTTTTCCATAATACTTATTATCTCAACTCCTTCTTGCTTTAACACGGGCCATAAGTTAAGATGTATAGGTAATCCAGCTATTCAATTCACCAATGAGCCACCGCTGCGGGACCCCGCAAGCGAAAATTTCATAGAGAAAGCTCGCCGTAGAGTCAGAGATTGCCTTACCGGCTCCGAAGGCCACGAAGTGTGTCGAAGGCACAATCTACCTCAGTTACCGACTCGCGTCATAGACATTAGTCAGGAGGTACCTAGGTTATATGAATCCCACCGAGGAGAGGGCGATTACGTTGCTTTAAGCTACTGTTGGGGGGAGACTACCCAGAGACTCACAACTACCGCCGAATCTATGCAAGACAGACTGGCGGGGATCCCTCTTCACTTTTTCCCGCAAACTCTTAAGGACGCAATCAATGTTTCCAAAGGTCTTGGCTATAGGTATCTCTGGGTTGATGCCCTATGTATAATTCAGGACGATGAAAGCGACAAGGACCGTGAGATTGCCATGATGAGTGATATTTACAAGAATGCTACTGTGACGATAGCTGCGTCAAACTCCTCGGGAGTTGAAAATGGTTTTCTTCGCCTTGTACCTCAATTTCAGAGAACGGTTCAAATCCCTTTCCTTCTACCTGGCGAAGTTCTAGGGACTTTGTCAATGATTCCTGAAGATGGCTACGATCGGAGGAATCTAGAGCCGCTTCAACGCAGAGGGTGGGCTCTACAAGAGTACATGCTATCTCCGCGTGTTCTACTTTTCGGAACAGAGGATGTGCATTGGTATTGTCAGCAGACTACAGACGATAGTCGCACAGCGTTAATCCCTAACAATCTCCGCTATGTAGAAGAGAGACCAGAATTCTACTCAGCAATTCATGGGTTTTCCGATGGAGAGTATATAAATAGTTTTGAAAAGGCCTATATATGGCAGAGCATCGCGGAAAACTATAGCTCTCGTCAACTCACATATTCTACTGATAGATTTGTGGCCATTTCTGGTGTTGCACGCGAACTGGCAGAACGATGCCCTGACCAATACTACGCAGGATGCTGGGAAACCAACCTGTTCGGCGACTTACTGTGGCGTCGTGCATCCTCTCGTGATCAACTACCTGCTCTTGAGCAACTTGGGTCCCCAAGCTGGTCATGGATAAGCTCAGGGATGCAAGTCACCTTTGCTATTTACTCGGGTGTCTATCTTGATGATGTCGCCACGTTTAAAAGGTGCATTATTCGATCGGAGCCACTTGATGATCCCTTTGGTAGGATTATTGGTGGTGAGTTGGTCATAGAAGGGCCCATAATCAAAGTTGGCACCGAGATTTATTCAACGCTTTTTGCTGGCATTTATTTAGAGATGGCCACTGATTCGGAAATTAACGACCACGTCTTTATTTTGGGCTGGGACAAGGGCCTTAGAGCGACAAGATTACGTGGTTTGGTGTTGAGACCGTTTTACGATAGGTCAAACGATGGGTCTTTCAAGCGGGTAGGGATGTGGTTATTGAGGTATGATAATAAAGCGCCGGATGGCTTGTGGAATGCAGATTCAGACAAGGTGCCCGTGCGAGAGGTTTCTATATTTTGAGTTCATTTGTATTTAAGATTCCGCTCGATTGAGAAGAATGTAGAAGCGAGCAGGAGAATATCTCATCACATGAACAGATCATTAACCTCAATATAGGCACTCGATGCTTGCTATTACAAGAACGAATTCCTATTGCGTTCCATAATCTACATTATACGTTGAGGTCCTAAAAAAGGAGAAAAGTAGCGTCATCCCTTCAGAGTTTATGTTACTTTAATTGCGGTAATCCATATCTCAGTTTTAAAGTCTAGAGAACCAATCAATAGATTTCTGATCTGATTCTATTATATCGAAAATTGAGGAGAGTTGACCATTTGCTGGTCGGTACCTGGTTGAGGCTCTCTTTTTCTCTTTCTAGACCACCGCTGGGTAAATTGCATTCTGGAAGATGTTCGATTCTGAGGTTTAAGGCCAGGTCTCAAAATAAAGCATTGGTCAAGCTCAGTGTTAGCAACCCAGGCATGAGCCCTGATATACAAATCTCGATCGATGATTACACAATTTTTATTAGTTAAAGGATAAAAATATTTAAACGTTTCCCTTGCCGGCAATGTTTTAAGCAAATCACTTTTGATTCATAACTAATAAAAATTACTTTTACTGAGATCAAGGAATGTGCCCGAAATAGCCGAAACCAGTCTTAGATATTGAGGTACTATACTATATCTAGTACAATAAAAGCTAGTATCTGCAGTCGCCCATTGGTGAGAAGTGATAATAGCGCTTTATTTCGATACTCGAAGCAACTATCTATTCAAAAGAAAAGGTCAATCATTATTTCTCTGTAATGAAAATGACAAATCTTATTTGGAAGATTTCCTTTCATCGGATTTCCTTTTCGAAGGAAGTCGCTGCGAATCAAGTATTCGGACTCACGCTTTTTATTTACATTCTACTATAATCAATCTACCAAAGTCTTGCGTCTTCTGGTTCGCGGCATTACGTTAGCTGTTCCTGTATTACCACTGGTGGCGGAGTTCGTTCAGGTATTGTCAGGTGTCAGGCTCATCGACTTTTCGGCACGGAAAACATTCAAAATCAATCAAATTGGGGAGGTTCGGGTTATTGTGATAGGATTGGCTCGTGTGGTCAAGGATGTGCTGCAGGTCGCTCTTTCCGTGACCGGTCCAGCCTTTCCCCTTACAAAGTCATGCCGTGCCATCTCCAAGGACCCTCGAGCCTTACCCACACCAACCATCTCTGAGCTTCTCCTGTTGTGTCGAATCAGCCCCAATAAACTGCTAGAAACAGAGAAAAAATTGTCAGGCAGACGAATTTACCTGTGCAGTACCAATCCTCCTTGCTTCTGAGTCTCTTCGCGAGCGATACCTCGCGTATTGCGATGGATGAAGGCTTAGTGTCAGGATCGGGATTCTACACCCTGTCCTCGAATAAGGCTGGTCCATCAATTGAGAATAATTTTGGCTCCTTCGTCAGTTTATGCCATCAAAGCCGTACTCTATCTTAACTCTTTCAGAATGATATGACCTCATCAATGCTACCTGCTCCGCCAGCGACACATGATACATCTCGGTCGAGCTGCCATCTGCTGAATCTAGCGAAGTTTGTTGAAGCACTAGATCAGGTATTCCCTCCCCCCCGCCTTCCTTCCTTACCGGATGAAATATAGATTTCTCATCTTTGTTAGTCTGCCAAACGAGCGTTCCCAAATACAACACGCTCCAATTCTCGATATACAAGTGTACAGGTACTACTACTTAGATGGGAGCGGGATGATCTTCATGTAGATCCAGAACTTGAAGATTTGAAGAGAGTCTTCGAAAAGTATCATTTTCAAACAACCAAATGGCTCATCCCAACGGAAAATGCACATCGAAAGTTGATGCTGCAGGTTGGAGAATTCGTCGATGCGTATGATCGGAAGGACTGCCTGATGATCGTGTATTATGGCGGCCATGCTTTCATCAATGAAGCTCGACAGTCAACGTGGGCATGGTGCGTAGTTACTATAGTTATCCAAACCGTGTCTTCTAGATCCCCAAGAACTGATCAGTTGCAGCTCACGGAGCAGATCATACTCCACTGTCGAATGGTCTGCCGTCCAGACCCTCTTTGAGTCTGCAACTTCGGACGTTTTACTCCTCCTAGACTGCTGTGCCGCAGCGAGTTCGGCGCCGAAGAGTGGCAACGGAATGACAGAAACTATTGCCGCCTGCGGGTGGGAGGTCATTGCTGCTGAACCTGGGCGGTTTTCCTTCACGAGTGCTCTTATAGAAGTACTTGAAGAATGGATCAACCGAAGGTATTCTGTCGCTATGCTGCATAGCCAGATCCTCTCCGTGCTCAAACATGAGCGACCAGAGATGTTAGGTGGGACCCGGCGTGTTGAATGTCGGACGACTCCAGTTTATATTGTAACGACAGAAGATCCTGGAATGCCGAGTATTGTCTTGAATCGCATATTAACTATCCCACATGCTGTCGAATCAGGCGCTTCGAAGAAACGGAGGCGAGAGGACGACTTGGAAGTCAGCAATGCAACGAGTAAGACGTCGAGGAATACTAAAAGGGCTAAATTTCGCACTCGGCAGGATCAGTCTGACTCGTATCGGGAGAAAATGGACGACAGGAAAGTCCACTCGCTTACAGAAATCAATCCGGACCACATGGGGCAAAGCAATAATGCAACACAAGTGCCGACACCCCCAGGAGATTATAGTGCAAATGGAGAAGGAATCCTCGGCAAGAACTCTGATGGGATGCTAAGGATACCGCATGTTTTAATCTCCATTGCCTTGGCGGATAACCAAACGCTTGATCCAGAGGCTTGCGGTGAATGGCTTGCGTCGTTTCCTGCCCTTGCACAATACGTTAAGGTCCAAAGCATCTATCGCAGCTATTCCACTTTGTTAATCATGTCCATACCTGTTTTCATATGGGACATCTTACCAGATGACCCTGCGTGCAACTTCATTGCTTATATTCGCTCCGGCAATATCCTCTCCGAAAAGGCTAGTTTGGCACACCAAAGCAGGGTCGTAAGCCCAACTAGAAGCAATTGGCACAACTCAGTACCGGACACAACACAGTCCATGGATGACCTCAACAAAACACAGGATGATGGCTATATGTCTAGCGAAATCTCGATAGATGGTGATTCCCAACAACATGCTGCACCGCAACTCATGGCCTGGTCGCCATTGCACGTGCCTCCATTAGAGGGCATGGATTTCATGTATAGTCCAGGGCCACGTATGGCAGATATGCCCACCGCCCAGATTCAACATCAAGAACAAGTATCAGCAAGAGGGAAATCACCTTCAATCCAAACGACTGAACCTCTACCATGGCAGCAACAAAAGGCTCCTTCGATGACTTCTGCCACCATAGGGTTACCTGCAACTGCCAAAAAGTCACGCGGTAACGTTGCCTGGACTTTCGTGGAAGAGCAACGACTCAGAATTATGAGAGAAGCTGGCCACAGCTGGGCCGAAATATCAAAGGTTCTTCCCAAGCCCCCCCACTGGAGTGAATAAAGCTTAACAGATACAGACTTTCCCATCTAGGACAGAGGGTAGCGTTAAGAAGCATTGGTATAAGGTATGTTCCCACCGCTGATAAAGGGTCCATTTCTAATACTGGCAGGATATGCATTACGCAGAATTCGCAGAAGATGAGGTAAGTACTCGTTACTTTAGGACACTGGATGGCGCAAGACCTACAGAAAATGGCTTCTATGACTAACTAATTGTTGTGAATAGGCTGAGGTACTCTTAAAAGAGATCAAAGAATACGAAAGTAATAAGTGGAAAGAGATTGGGAAAATGGTAGGAAAGCCAGCAAAAGTATGTCCAATCCATCCCGTGCTTCTAAACGACGCGGAAACTGATGATGTAGGCATGCGAGGAGCATGCGAAGAAGCATTTTGCTGGCAAGATATAAAATCGAATGTGACGCTGTTAGCTGCCGCGTGGGCCTGGCGGATAAGTGGCCGAAAAGCATGAGCGCTAAAAGCTGCTTCAAATGCTTTTTATATTTCACATCATTACACTTATTCCACCTTGCAGTCTCAATCTCTGGTTCCCCTTTTGCGCTCATGTTATGTGAAAATAAAAACAATACCACACGCCGCCATGCACTCAATTTCAAGGGCTAGGGCATGTAACATTCCGGAAGACCGCAAAGGTCTCGGAAATGGACATTAGAGGTGCCTAAGTACAAAAATCCAAGCTATCTATCTATCAAATAGTCATCCACAATGGCCAAAGAGACAGGCATATCGAAATTCCCTCTTCGTTTCTCAGGATGTGTCAAGCGAGCCGCAGTCGAAACTTCTGATCTCCTCAAAAGCAACCATGCCCATCCCTCAACTTCACCACTCTATTCCAACGGCTTCCTCCCATAGGCAAAATAAACCACCCCATAAGCATGGATCCCCTTATCTTTCAAATCATCCCTCACGCTCACCAAGAAGACCTCAAGTCTTTCTGGAGACCATCCCAGAATCCTCGTGAAAGCTGCCGTACTCATACTCGCAACTCCCTCCGACAAATTCTGCAGCGAGATGGCACCTAGGAGTTTGTTCTTCTTGCCGCGCGCCCAGGGATTCACAGGGACGAGGATCCGGTGCTCGACTACGTCGACGAAGCCGGCTTCGCGCATGTATTGTCCCCAGTTTTGCGTGTCGAGGAGGTTGCGCCCGATGCGGGACATGCATTCTACTAGGGAGTTACCCCATCTATGACAGTGTTAGTATTTTAGTCTCTGTAGATGTGAAGAGTGTTTTGATAGTGTGAAGTGAACGAAATGTGTGCAATAGGTGATCAGGATCGTTCAAAGGAGAATTTTCCTTCGAAATTTCGATCTCCTCATACTCTTCCTAAACATCACGCCTCTTCGATTGAATATCCGAAATCGTGAAGATACTTACTCTTCCAAAGCCGTTCCCTCAAACGTTCCATCATCACACTTCATGGGAAATGTAGGATCTTGCAACTCGAAATACCCACCTGGCGCAAGGTTGTCGAATATCTTCTGCGCCATGGTTCGGTTGTTTTTGAAGCACGTCACTATCGCACGTGCATGGATGTAATCGAATGGTTCTCGGAATGTCCATTCATCTTCGGCATCATCGACCTGGAACTGGCAGTTTGGTGGAACACTGGTTTGAAAGTCAGACGCTGTGGATAAAGTGGATAGAGATGGGAGTGCCTTACTAGCCGGGCTGAATAGGGCTGAGATCTGTGCCAATCACCGTGGCTTCTTGATATTCTTGGGCTGAGTTTCGTGAGTATGTTGTATCTGAAATTTGTGAAGGAGTTACCGAATTCAATGGCCCAGATTCCAGTTCCTGTGGCTAGATCGAGTACTCGTTGGGGTTTTGAGAGAGGTGCTAAATGCAACTTTCCATCAAGCATTATCTTGAAAGAGTGATGTTGGAGATCTGAAAATGGCAGTTAGAAGTTTGCATCTTCTTGGAATTTTCCCAGTACTAACCAAGTCTATCTTGCTCTCGCTCATCGTTGGGTAACATGTATTCTACGTGTATCAGTCTTCCATGTCACGTGCAGGACAGGGTCCATTAAGGTTCTTACTGCCAGAATTGAATGCATGATAAGTGCGGCCATTCTCTTCCATATAATCATAGATACTCGATCTCAACGACACAGTTGAGTCTCTATTCAGACAGTTAGCAGGTCTGGATATATTAAGCGCCCGAGTTATGCACTCACGCAATGGATAACCCCAGTGCAGAATCATCATCGCGGCTGCTTTGCTTGAAGTTGTAAGTCTTCATTGATCTATATTCAATTTTCTCGGTAACTTGCATCTGATGAATCGGTGCCGATCTCTAACTCGGTGGGAAAAGCAGAGAGGAAGTGATCTTGTGGTCCAGCCTGAGGCTCTGTATTTGGTGGCTCTGTGTGCGCTGTGCTGGACACCACAGATAATTCGGGACCAGCGAGTGCTGCAGGGTCATCTGCGCTTGGATATTGGCTTGTCATACTGCTCGTAAAGCGAGAATTATAATAATTGATAGCAGGCTATCCTATGGTCAAGGAGAAGATAAGGTCGTGTTACAAAGGCGGCTCGGTTTGCGACGGGAGAGGCTGCCACAACCCCGCTATTCGGAATAAAACTGACTCTGCTTGCAACAGCAAAAAAAGAAGAATAAGATGGGCACTGAAATTAATAATCTGATACTGAATAATCGGAAGGAGATATAGTGATTCCCACATAGTAGCACATCATCGGGTTTGGGAGTACCTGGTACCTACCTACCTTAGGTTGCTGAGCTGCGATGGCTATTCACGTGACTAGGTGGGGCTCTCTTCGCCATCAATCAGCGAAAAGAGGCCACGAAAAAAAACCTATGAAAAACAAGTACACCACAGCAAGTATCCCCTGGTTATCACGTATCGATCAGGATACCGATTTTCCTCGAGATTCCATTATCAAGAGGAGCTCAATTATAACAATCACCCAGTCAAACGCATTGAATTGAACACGTGGAGCTCAGAATTCAGATCCTGAGTCTGGACCGTGCGATATAAAGTTGTGGCCTGTGGCCTGTGGCCTCAAGGCAGCACTGACATCTCGGTCAGTTAACCAGTAGTATGCCAGGTATAAAGGATTACACACTATCTGGTAGTATGAAAATACGGGGATAGGCTATGTATGACGCCCCACCAATCCGTATACGGTGTTATGCGAATGGCTTCCACGACCCATATTCACAACCTGCTGATCAAAATCTGCCACATTTCTAGCATTGCAGAGTAAGATTTCGGGGCTGGCATGAAGTGGACCAGCGGGTGCATTCCACGCGCAACTTGCGAATTGGGAACCTTGACCACATGCTAGGCACAGAGTCAACAGCTTCAACGCCATCTTTTCGGCCCATCTAAACCCTGATCGAACTGAGAACGGCAACTCAATAGTCCAAAATCTTGAACAGCGGAAGTCTCCGGGACAATCGGAAGAAACTCGGGGAAAAATATCCATAAAGTACAATTTCTCGACACGAATAGATCCACTGTGGTCAGAAGCTGACTGCCATGAAATATTCGGATGCTCCCAGATCCGACGAACGATCATCATCGAAGTTGCGGATTTGCTGTTCATGTTCGATACGAGTTCTGATGACGTTTTGGAGACGTATATTCGTTGAAAGCCTGGGGTTGGAAAGTCTAGCCTCTATGTTTCGAAGTTTACGATGGTCAAATGTTATGATCGATTAACAATGTAGACGTGCAAGGCTTGGTAATGGTCGGAGATGACTTGTTCGAAGGTCTCCCGAAAGGCAAAGTTCGCCGACTGATGAACTAGATATAAAGATCAAGAGAAGCTGTTGACATGAAAATTAATTCAAAGCATCCTCGTTAATCTTGCTCTTCTTCCAAAATGCGATCCTTTTTGTTCTTTTCCACCCTTCTGGGCACAGCTGTTGCCGTGTGCCCGTTCATGAGCGGTGAACTTCGTGCTCGAGATGAAGATTTGCAGAAGCGGCAGGATGCAGGCTCTATTGAAGGGACAACGATGTCGACTCAAGACTTCCTTGCTCCATTTGAACTGAACGACACCGATGTCTACATGACTACAGATTCTGGGACACCAATTGATGAGGCAGTATCTTTGAAGGGAGGGCCGCGTGGACCAACCCTTTTAGAGGACTTCATCTTCAGGCAGAAGCTCCAGCGGTTTGACCATGAACGTGTAAGCACCTCTCTCTTACTATTCAAACTAGACTCGTGTATGTTCTATGAAATATAAGGGTCGCTCTGTGTATGTGTACAGTACATATTTAGCTCGAGCATGGACAAGCAAATTTTACATAACCTACCTCCGATACTTTCCTAATTTCCGCCTTTAGATTCCTGAACGTCCAGTACATGCAAGAGGCGCTGGTAAGTCATTTAGTCTCACATCAAGAGTTAGAGCTTAAAATGACATAGGGGCCTACGGTGTCTTCACGAGCTATGGTGATTTCACAAATATCACAGCAGCTTCATTTCTCTCCGAAGCCGGCAAGCAAACGCCAATGTTCGTTCGAATGTCCACTGTCATTGGCGAACGCGGCAGTGTAGATTCCGCCAGAGACGTACATGGTCTCGCAACTAGGTTCTACACTGACGAAGGAAACTTTGGTGAGCCAGAACATCCAAGACTCTAGGAAATGACCTACTAACCTATGCCTCTAAGATATTGTTGGAATCAACGTCCCGGTTTTCTTTATCAACGACGCTATCCTTTTTCCCGATCTAATTCATGCTCTGAAACCCGTTCCAAACAACCAAATCCCGCAGGCCGCTACAGCGCACGATTCTGCGTATGACTTCTTTAGCCAAGAGACCAGTGCGTTGAATTTGGTGATGATGGTCATGGCTGGATATGGTATCCCTAGGTCTTACCGTCATATGGTAGGTATTTTTCCGAGCTATAATCTCTGGGTTTGAGATTCTTCGAGTGCCTTTGTTCAATGTTCGAAATCGGTTTAATTATTTGAGGAATATCTTGCTACTTTCCTCATCTAAATCAGAATATTTCGAGGCTAACTTTATCACAGGATGGCTGGGGGGTGCATACATATCGTCTCGTGACAAACGATGGCTCTACAGTGTTAGTCAAATGGCACTGGAAGTCATTACAAGGAAAGGCAAGCTTCTTGTGGGAAGAAGCTCAGGCTACAGGTGGTAAAAACTCTGATTTCCATCGGCAAGATATGTATAATGCCATCGAGGCAGGCTTCTATCCGGAGTGGGAGGTGAGTGTCCTGAGTTTCTCTAGCATAATGATTACTGACATTTTTCTAGCTTGGGGTTCAGATCTTCAACGAGAGTCAGGAGCTGGCCTTTGGCTTCGATGTTCTGGATGCAACCAAATTTATCCCAGAGGAGGTTGTTCCTATTACTCCACTTGGAAAGATGACTTTGAATGCGAACACGAAGAACTATTTCGCAGAGACAGAGCAGATTGGCGTAAGTCAAGGGCTGAATAATCGTTTTGTTTCTCTCGTACTAAATGGACACAGTTCCAACCTGGACATATTGTTCGAGGCATCGACTTTTCCGACGACCCAGTCCTTCAGGGTCGTCTCTATTCCTACCTGGATGCTCAGCTCAATCGATACGGAGGGCCGAACTTCGAACAGGCACCCGTGAATAGACCACGAGTACCTATCCACAACAATAACCGTGACGGCAAAGCTCAAGTATATATTCCGACTAATATTGCGGCATACTCCCCCAATACCATCAATAACGGATCTCCGATGGAAGCTAACCAAACTGTTGGAAATGGGTTCTTCACTGCTCCAAACCGTCTCGTATCTGGCGGTCTTACTCGTGCCCTTTCTCCCACCTTTGCCGACCACTGGAGTCAGCCTCGTATAGTGTGGAATTCGCTCTCGCCTGCAGAACAGCAAATTGCAGTCAACGCTCTCCGATTCGAAACATCCCACATCACTTCTACGATAGTGAGACAGAATCTCATCACCCAACTCAACAGGATCGACAACAACCTGGCTACACGAGTGGCACAAGTACTTGTCGATGTGACAGTTCCTCCACCAGACACCACCTACTACAACAATAACAAGACGGCAATGCTCTCCATATTCAGCAACCCACTGCCGACCATCCAAGGTCTCAATTTCGGTATCCTGGCATCGATTTACTCCAACCAATCCATGTCTCAAGCAGCAACCCTCAGCCAGCAATTCGCAGACCTTGGCCTCTTCGTTAGCGTGGTAGCCGAGACGCTGGTGTCAGGAGTAAACCTGACATATTCCGCTGCCGATGCCATCGACTTCGACGGCCTGCTTGTCGCTCCCGGCACGGAAAGCATTTTCATGAACAACACATCTCCGCTCTATCCGCTGAACCGTCCTCTCCAGATCTTGCAGAATGCATACGCTTATGGCAAGCCGGTCGGAGCTTTGGGGGCGGCTAGCGCCGCCTTCCAGATGGCGGGTATTTCTGAGAGATTGGGAGTTTACTTCAGTAATAGTAGCGCTACGCTGCTATCTGATTTTGAAGACGGATTGAAGACGTTCAAGTTTCTTGATCGCTTCCCGTTGGACTCCTGAGCACGAAGACAATCATTTGAGAAAGTGTGAGGTGATGGCTGATGGCTGATTTGAGAATGCAACTCTTATATAGTTTATAATAATCTTTCATAATTCAACAAACCTTCCTTCTTGCGCTCAAGTAGAGTAATTATCGTCGTGGGACATGCCTTTAGTCACTAATCTTATCAAAATGGAAAATTGAAGTCAAATCTTGCATAGGAACATTCAGCATATTTCATTGTGAAGCTAGAAATGAATCTATCCTCACATTGCTGCATCATCAATCTTGCAGAGTATTTGTGGGATTGATTCCGTACGGTGCCCGTTGACATCTTTTTCATCCTGGAGTATGCTCCTCGGAGAAGAATAGCTCTCATGACAAATATACAGGAACATGGTTCTTATAAACTTCCAATAGGCAATGTCCGTGAGCTACCTTCAGTTTAGTAACTACTTGGACTATTCATATTGCAGTGGGAAGAACTACAAAAATCTTAGAACATGAAGAGCGTGAAGTTCTATGTCGCGATTCTCAATTTGTTTGGTCCCAAGTCCTCGAGAACAAAGTCTATAGCTACAGGGCTTCCGTGAACGCTTACAAGCCGAGATAAGGAACCAAACGTTCCCGTACGAAGTCCTCAATGCCGTTCATCTTTACGCCGAGGGCCAAAATGTTCTCGTCAGGCAGCTCCTTGCCCCTATACATTCCCATCTCGTTGTAGAGCTGATACATAATATCTCGATCAGGAACACCCGTCGTCGGCAATGACTCCCAAGTACATTTCTTGCCCGTGACTACGCATCTCTTAGTTCGAGGCCTCATATTTGGAAAACAGGAGAAATACCTCGCTCAATGCATTCAATGACATCCCCGGCCGAAACGCGCGCGTCCGCACAATAAAGGATCTTATGATTCAGGTCATTCTTCTTCGAATCCCATTGATCGAAAACGGCTTTTACGACGCCGGACAGATCTTTCTCGACATAAAGCATTGCTACTTTGAGGTTGTTAGTGAAAGTAAAAGCATTCGTTTGAGATTACACTTACGTTTGGTATCTCGCTTGATCACTGTGTGGCGGAATTCAATCACGTCGGTGGCCTTGTTGTAAGTGACGTGTTGGCGGAGGACCATATTCTCGTAGAAATTGCCTGTGTAGAGAATACTGGCAGGAAGTCCGATCTCCTTGATGTATGCATCGACATGGTACTTTCCTTGAAAATAATCAATCGAAAAGAACCAAAAACTCAAGTAAAACGGTACCTTCGTATATCTTGGAGACTAAACGACCCCCCGAGATTTGGGCAGAGCTAGGAAGTGAGCTCCAGATGAAACATTGTACCCCAGCGTCAAACGAAGCCTTTACCAGATTTCTACCTTGAACTTCTTCGCTGCCCGGGTCGTTCTTGATTTTCTAAGATTTAATAAGTATCACACGTCTAAGGAAATGTCTCAAGAACGCACCGCATCGTAGAAATTTGTCACACCGAAAACTCCCCAGCAACCATCCACAGCTGCCGGTAATGTCTCTGGCTCTGTTAAATCGGCCTGTACAATTTCGGCTCCCAAATCTGCCAAAGCTTTGGATGAACTTGAATGTGCATCGCGAGTAATCGCTCGTACTTTGTATTCTCCAGGATATTGGAGCAAAAGCTTCGCCACGGATCCGCCTTGGTTGCCTGTCGCACCCGTCACAGCAATAAGTCGTGGCATGTCTTGGCAATATTAAAACAAAAAATAACGTCTCTATGTTGTGCTGCACTTCCTTCGGTTTCATCGGTCTCCCGACTTTTCTTGTATTTGTCGGTAATGTTTGCCGTGATCCACTCAATGCCCTATACAGGATGATGATAGCCTAACGGGAATAATTTGCTTACGAGGAATTGAGTCAACGATGACATTTTCACTGGCCTTAATCCACACGCCTTAACTCCACGTGTTAAAAGACTTCGGAAATTCTCCACAGTCAGCGACCACGTTTGGGGTTTGGCCGCAGCTTGCTAATCATGAGTAAAAGCGGGGATGAGGTTTCAAGCTTTCTAAGCTCCCGAGGATAGCGGGGAAGATACGAAAAGTGCATCTTTATCTATCGTTCTTGGCCCAATTGAACTGCGGCTGATGTTTAAGGCTTCGTATTAAATTCCGATAACGGCTCATTCCGGATGTCTTAGCCCTAGGATTCGCAACCCCGCAGCTGAGTTCTCGAACAGGCCATTTTGCGACCACTATTCTGCTTGCCAAGAAGTGACAAACCATGGATCTGGAGTCACCAAGGGTGAAATGTATCGATGATTTCAGCTGCAAAGTCAGTAGAATGCGCCGGTTCCACTGCCTGTAGATCTTATCCAAAACCCATATGTCACGGGTCGATGTATGCAGTCAAGAATCTTGATATGGATTTACGATATATCTAGCCGGGCTGCAAATTAAGTTGTCTATCTTCTTGCTTCCTCTTGCTCTTCACGCGAGTTAGCACTATCAATTCCCATCCTTCATCTTGAGAAAGTCTACGCGATTTACTCAGCTTCTAGTCGCATGCATATCTTGCTTCAAGATGGCGGCGGTATCGAACTCTATCCTTCTTCAAGGAGGTCGCGTCCTCATCTTTGACTCGGAGAAAAAGGCTACCTTTCCTGTCTTGGATGTACTCTTGGAAGGTGCAGTCATATCGAAAGTTGAACCTCACATCACTGCCAGGCCAGGAACCAAGATAATCGATGCAAGTGGGAAACTCGTCTGCCCTGGATTCGTGGACACTCACCGCCATCTTTTCCAGTCACATATTCGAACATCAGTTGCAGACCAAACTCTCCTTGAATACTGTGGGCACCTTCTCTTCGGAAGAGTGCTATTCTACAAACCCCGCGATGTGTACCTTGCACAACTGGGTGCAGCGACTGAGGCGATTCATTGCGGAGTAACTACCGTTCTCGATCATTCTCACATCCAAATTTCTGAAGATCATATCCAGCAATGCATCAAGGCTAGCATTGACTCGGGAATTCGAAGTATCTACTGTTTTGCACCGTATGGTTTGCCTGAGAGCGTCAATCCATTGAAATTTCCCGAGAAGCCGCAAGAACTTCACCAACGGCAGCTAGATCTGTTCTACAAATTGTCTGAGCAGTCTCCGCTTGGAAATTCACAGAATGATGGGAGAATTACCCTCGGGCTTGGCTATGACGGTATTGAATATCGTCCAGTTGAAGACACGAAGAAGGTATTAGAATTCGCTCATGGTCGAAATTATGCCATCACATTCCATGATTGCAATCGTCAAGGGATGTCTGCTATGAAATTCCTGCGCGTAAACAACCTTCTCTCCAACACCATGGTCTTGTCGCACCTTACTTTTCCGGCAGATGGAGATTTTGAAGCAGCGAGGTCGCACGGAGTGGGGATATCTTCAACCCCGGAGTCTGAGATGCAGATGTCACATGGGTGGCCAGAAGCCTTTCCAGCAATGCGACATGGTTGCAAGACGGGCCTCGGTGTTGATTCGAGTGCTATTTGTAGTGGAGATTTGTTCTCTGCAATGCGCATTTGCCTGCAGATGCAAAGAGCTCGCGACAACCATGAACTGGCTTCTCGGGACAAGATCCCAAAGCGACTGCAGGCAACGATAGACCAGGTGCTCTACATGGCCACTTTAGGCGGTGCTGAGGCAATCCACCGGGAGTCAGAGATTGGGAGCATCGAGGTTGGGAAACGAGCAGATATTGTTCTCATCAGTACTGACTCGCCTTGCATGGTTGCTTCAGGTAATCCTGCTGCTGCTTTGGTCTTGCATGCTTCACCTTCAGATGTTGAGTCTGTCATTATAAATGGCGAAATGGTGAAGGAAAATGGGAAGCTCGTGAGGGTAGACTGGCCGACTTTGAAGCAGGAGCTGGAAGAAAATATAAAGGAATTGGAGGAAAGTTGGAAAGGTGTGGATTGGAGTCAGAATACCGACGAATTAGCGGGTGCATGGTATATGACTGATAAATTAGAGTAGACTGCAATCCTAAACAAAGAAGTAGCAATTGTTGAAATCCTTGAAAGTTCTCACGTTGTCAAATGGTGAAGTGAAGTTAGTAAAACTGATGTCCACTTCAATATCATTGACGAGTCGAAAAATTTCATTGTCAGAGCGGATGCTGCATGATCTGAGATAGGTAGGCAAATAAAGAGAAAAGCTCGCTAGAGCAGACGTTGGAAGGGGCTACAGTAGTGGGACATCACTTCTTTTGAAGGAACGCGAGACGCTTTACAGCAGTCTCGCTGTGAGCGCTTCTGCGTTCTGTTACCTCTGGAGAAAATCATTCAAGAATGCGGTGAAATCCGACATCCACACCTTGCAACTGCGATCTCGAGCCAGGCCTTCATAATGAGGACCGTTCAAGGCAATCTCCTCCCACAAACAGTTACAAAAACTGCATTTAATCGACTTTCGAATTATTCGAGCTTTCTAGACTCGCCACGTGGTCAAGTGTAGCTTTTTCTGGAATGCCACAAAACACAAAATCGAAAATATACATACAACAGCAGGTATTCGCTGGTGGTCACCCACCCAACTACTAATCTGCCGATCTAAGGCTTATGTATGGCAGAGCGGACGGGATGCCCATTTCTCCTTAGTCTATGGTCGTATGTAGCTTCTATTTTACAAATCAACTTTATATTCCACCACACTTGGTGGTTTTGAACTGATTGGCTTTCGAGATCGCAGAACTTGAAATTGGCCTGCCGCTTTCTGAGATTCACGAACCAATCGAAAACGTGGAACGGAGCAAGAGGTTCGACAACTTCTGCCTGGAAGGACTCAAGCCTGTTGTTCTCGTGTGCCAATCAAAACGAACAGTGTCTCCTTTTTCATTGTACGTCACGTGAGGGCATTTGCATTTTATTGCCTTTGGGATATGGAGTCACAAATGGCATTGGGAACCAAGATCCACGAACCACGAACCACGGTCTACGATTCCATCGACTAAACAAGCAGTAAGTCAAGACTCAAGATCAAATATCCTGTCTCGAAAATAAAAAACCAGTCGAAAAATAATCGAAGTGCAAAACATGACCGTCATTCAAAACGTGACGTACATGCAAAACGCGTTCGCGCCATTCAGGTTGTTGAACCTCTCACTAGCTGAAGCGAGCCATTTCCACCATCCTGTTGAGCAGTCCTAACATTCGAGTATCTCGTAATTTCATTTACTTGTTCTTCTCGTCTTCTACCCTATAACTACTCCTTCCGGTGTCCAAGGCCGCAATGCTCGTCGAAGTTACCCTCTTAAGTTTGCAATGTCGTAATTATGGACTAAGTAGCGTAGATAATTGCCAGGAGTCTTGAGAAAGAGGTGATGATGCTCCTGCTGCTCGAGCAGCGAGGCGTGGACGTGGCAACCACCGAAGAGATTGTAAAAGGCAGCAGTGGGGAATGAATGGAGCGGGAAGGAGGTGAGAATGTTGCTGCTCGAGCACGAGGCGGTAGTGCAAATGCTATTAGGAGGGCAATGAGTATCGGACTTGTGATTGTAATTCTACCTTAAAGCAATAGGCCGCACGGGAAGAAGTTGTGAGAATTCTTCCCCAAGGTCACAAGGCGGCAACCTGCTTAAACTGACCGCCTACTACTTACAACCAATGTCTGTGCCTTCTGCTTTTCATCGTTATGCCCTTCGCGAGAGGAGGGAGGTGTAGAGTCGGAGGTGAAAGGCGGGGAGTGCATGTAATACGGCGATGTGTACTGAGAGATAGTAGTTCAGGACGTGATATACAGGAAACCTTCGACTGCCAAATCATGTTAATCTCCTTATACTATCCTTTCCAGCAATCTTTATACCTGATACCTTTATATACAGTTCGACTTCTTATACTTTCTGTCTTTCACTAATATATAGGCGTCTTGAGCTTCGCAAAGACAGTCCCTAGCGGGTCCATGTCGGAACTCCACACAATACCGATCAGTGAGATGGATGCGTGACAAAGAGGAAGCCCGATGGAGATAGCTCACAGATCTGAGCTATCTGCTTGCCGAGGACTTTGAGGGTCTTCAATCTTAAATGGTCTGTACTCAGCCTGCTTTTCTGAACTACGCCCCCATGATGTCGAGCATCAACAACATCTTTACAGATCTGTATTTACAAAGATCGAAGACACACAAGCAGCTGCTACTGATGTGCCAAGCTTACCGGTTAGTTTCCATATCCTAATTATCTCGCCGCTACTAGGTGTTCCACTGTTTGATTCGATGGCAGAGCTTCTTCAACCCTTGAGATTCCATTCCAGCGGGTCCTGCATTAAAGGAGTGTGCAACGAAGCGTGGCAATTTTTATCAAAGTACATCGACTATGTCGAAGAATATGTGGAAATTAGCAAGGCCAGTTTGACGGCTGTCGAAAGCGCAATCCCAGGAGATAATTATAAAATGTGGTGGCATGTGTATGAAGTGTCCTGAGAGCAAGATAGGACAGCGGCGTGGAAGAACAAACCACCAGCGAGGTTCATCAGTTCAAGATGAGAATTTGTGAGACCGGACTCGGCGCTAGTCTTCATGAACAGCAGAATGGGCTTGAACTAAAGGATACCCCCAAGCTGCAAGGTGGATTTGAGGAGTCTCGAAGCAATCATATGTTTTTAAGAATAGTATAAAGAGGTTAATCACGGGAGCGATAATAACTTGGCAATATCAAGACGGACAAGAATAGAAGAGTAGGCAATTTATCTAAAGATTAAAGCTTGAACAATGCTTTAAAATTTGCAAACAAAGCTTAGTGCTGGACAAATTTTAAGTTATTTATAGTGAAGTGAGGTCAAAAACAATTTGCAAAAGCGAGAGAGCATAAAGGAAACCCAAAAAAGTTAGATTGATTATCTTTTATCCAATCGAAGACTTCGCAGATTCATAAAATGCTTGTCGTGGTCGAGTAGTAGCTTCGCAATAGACTCGTACCCGTTCCCTGCAGCTATATAAAGCGCTTGCTGTCTGTCATTAGCAGTAGCTGCTACATCCGCACCACGATCGAGTAATAGCTTCRCAATAGCCTCGTGCCCTATTCTTGCAGCTATATGGAGTGCTTGCTCTTCGTAATCATTAGTAGCTGCYAYATTCGCACCACGATCGAGTAGTAGCTTCGCAAYAGCCTCGTGCYCGTTCCATGCAGCTATATRRAGTGCTTGCTGTCCGTGATTATCAGCAGCTGCCACATTCGCACTATAGTCGAGTAGTAGCTTTGCAATAGCCTCGTGCCCGTTCCATGCAGCTATATGAAGTGCTTGCTGTCCGTAATCATTAGCAGCTTATATAAAGTGCTTGCTGTTTGTAATTATTAGCAGCTGCTACATTCGCACCACGATCGAGTAGTAGCTTCGCAATAGCTTCGTGCCCGTTTCTTGCAGCTATATGGAGTGCTTGCTGTCCGTGATTATTAGCAGCTGCTAYATYCGCACCRCGATCGAGTAGTAGCTTCGCAATAGCYTCGTGCCCGTTCTCTRCAGCYATATRRAGTGCTTGCTGTCCGTAATCATTAGCAGCTGCCACATTCGCACCGCGATCGAGTAGTAGCTTCGCAATAGCCTCGTGYCCATATCCTGCAGCTRTATGAAGCGCTTGCCATCCGGTAATATCAGTAGCTGCTATATTCGCACCACGATCGAGTAGTAGCTTCGCAATAGCTTCGTGCCCGTTYYMTGYAGCTATATAAAGCGCTTGTATATAAAGTGCTTGCTGTTTGTAATTATTAGCAGCTGCTACATTCGCACCACGATCGAGTAGTAGCTTCGCAATAGCTTCGTGCCCGTTTCTTGCAGCCATATAGAGTGCTTGCTGTCCGTGATTATTAGCAGCTGCTATATTCGCACCACGATCGAGTAGTAGCTTTGCAATAGCCTCGTGCCCGTTTCCTGCAGCTATATGAAGCGCTTGCTGATCGTTATTAGCAGCTGCTGCGATATCCGTACCGTTCTCCACTAAAAGTTGGACTGCACCAAGATTCCCATTACTTGCTGCTTCACGAAAAACTTCTCCCATAGCTATGTTTTGCCCCTTTACTGCTGCTTTTCGTTGAATTAATAGTGATGTTGTTTCCTCATGTCCAGCAGCCATAGACTTGTATAGTGCTGTCCATCCCTTATCAGTCTGGGCATTAATATCTGCATCGTTCTCGAGCAGAAGTTGTATTGTGGCGTTGTGCCCGTTCTCAGCGGCCTCATGCAAGGCTGTGGCTCCATATTTCGCCGTTCTTCTTGCGTCATCCCCCTTTTGTAGAAGAAATTGAACCAATGCTTCGTGCCCTCTCCGAGCAGCAATAAACATTGGGGTTTCTTGATTTCTATTCATAGCTTTGATATCAGATCCTTTCGCAAGGAGCATAGCAACTGCTTCTTGATGTCCCATGGCGGCTGCTTTGAATAACGGAGTGGCATTTTCGGCATCTCTTGCATCAAGATCCGCACCATGGTTGACCAAAATCTCTATCAACGCAAGAAGCCCATATAGTGCAGCCAGATGCAGTGCTGTCTCTCCAAATACATTGAAAAATTGGAGATCTGCTCCCTTCTCTGCTAAGAGTTTCACGACCTCTGGGTTATTGCCTGCTACTGCAAGATGCAATGCAGCCTCTCCGCGTCCATTTGTTTTGTTGATATCTGCATGCCGATCCAGAAGATAATGTATGGTAGAGATATGCCCTTGTTCCACTGCTTGATGAAGGGCTGTCGAACCAGTCTCGGTTTCTGCATCGATATCTGCCCCAAGTTCAAGGATCCTTGACACAACATTGTCTTGCTGATTTCGCGCAGCAACGAAGAGTGGGGACCATCCATTCCTATCTTGAAGGGAGATGTTTTCGCCCTTTTCCACCAACAGACTCAAGAGAGACGCATATCCATTGTTGCTTGCCCAATGTAGCCCACTCCATCCCGTCCCCCTCTCTGTGTGAATTCGAGGCGCTTTATTTAGTAATGACAGTACCAATTCTTTGTTCCCCTCGGCACAAGCAGTGAACAGTTTTGCGTGCAGTGTCGTAAGTTTCCACAAAAGTCTGCCTTCGGCACTTATCTTTGCGCCAGTATGCGGTTTCTGATAATGTGCTGCTTGATCTGCCAGTAGCTCAACTGTGATAACCTTATTAGTATATATTATACAGATGCTTAGCATTTGTACTCACCATACTCTAATTTCCAATTAGTGATTTCGAAAACGCTCTCCTCGATATCCCCGGAAACTTTCAGATCTTTGCAAGCAGAGAAAATTGCAATCATAGTGTCATGCCATTCTGTTTGCACTGATTCATAATGTGCTCGGAGAGTCTCGAGATCGTGACTTGCCCGTGTTAAACACTCTAACCTCATCTCAGTGCCTACTGTAATCACACATAGCGTAAACATGATAGTAAGGGTCTCGGTGGAATTAGTCTTCTTGCGCATAACCTTATCTAGTTGTTGGAGGATCTCAATGATCGAGCTTCTCATCGTCTCGATTAGTCTGGGTGGATTCAAGGAAGGGCCATCATGCTGGGTTCCGGTCAAAGCATCGAGCAATTGGAGAGATGCTGAGAGGTACTGAAAAGCCGGGGAAAGGAACAACTATAAAGGTTAGTCAGGTCGCCATACCGAGAAGGATGTGCCGTACGTGATTGTCGGCAATATTAGCATCTTCCTCAATTAGGCCAAGAAGGTAGGAATAGAGCCCAGATTGTAGTATCCCTTTCGCAGAGAGTCGCTTAATATCGGTTCTTATTGAGGATAGGAGATCGAAAGCAGGTAGATAAGCGTAAGGTTCAGCCAAGCCTGAATCTGGCGGGGGTGGATAGTCTATGGGTATTAGCATATATAGTGGCTCCAGGCAAGACTATATTCACCAGGAAATAGGAAATCGGCCAAAAGCGTCAATGGCCCTCTTTTGCATCCTAGACTTGGATGAAGCCCCCAAAAGCCTGAATTTCGTCGGCATTCTGGACAAATATCTCCTTCGTCGCACTACAAAATGTTAGCACGTGACGTTTTGACTCGGGTAACGGGGGTACTTACGGGTTTCTTAAGGTACCGGCACCGCCAACAGGCACCCAAGCCTTTCTTGAGACTGTTTGCACGTGTCGACACTTCGCCGTAGTTTCCTTGACCTTGACGGCGACCCGTGCCACCACCTTGGCGTGGCCGTTTTGCGGGATTGTTCGAGTCAACGAATTCGTAACTCCGTTTTTCTGCCATGATGGGTCGGTCAAATGATGCGCAATACCGTCAACGAGATGAATCTCATATGCGTGGTCGTACTTTCCAGGTAGGCGGTAGGAGATGAAGAGGACGGGCTGTCTTTTCAATGAAGGAGGAGCATTCCCGATGTTATTCGCCTCGGATCCATGGATATGCAGGTTGGATTCTGACAGGGGTTTGGCAAAATAAACTACCGGGTAATAAAATATTAATTACCCTCCCCATGGGCACCCACCCATGTGGATACCCTTGGTCAGCCGCAACCCGTGCCGCGCTCTACAGGGGCGTGTCGAAACGATCACACTCCACGCTATACCATTTCCGGTAGGCGGTGGATGCGAGTCCCCCTCGCGCGACTGGGATGTCTTCGACCGCCCTCCCGATTGATATCGGGCAGTGGCACGAGGCTTTGCAGACTCCTGCAGCCACAAAACAGTAATGCCTCCACAACACATATCCACGGCAAATATTATTGTCGACCGCCTACCTTGTATCGAAAGCGATTGCAGCAGATCTCTGCCACGTCATATTATTCTGACATTCCTTACGGCTGGGGAGCCTCACACTTTTGAGGCTATTCTTATTCGGGTGGGCGGTTGAAGGTCAAAATTTCTACCGCCTACTTTAATGGCATTCGAGATATCACAATGCGTTGGGCAAGGGGGAGATAATGGCCTTTGTGGTAAGCACGTATGAAATCCCGACTTCAGCGTTGCAAGTTTTTCTTCCTACTTAAATCTCAGATGTGAGTTCTTTTGTTTCTTCACTCCCAAGGGCTACACCTTCTTCTTAGTAGCTGCTCAATCAACATGGCGAATGCTGCGAGCCTTATTGCACCCACGACTGGACCACTTGCCCCTTTACCTGTTTCAATCTCAGGTACATCCCCTTTCACGTTATCGATTGAGAAGGTTTCTAGAGCTGCAACAATGGCCTGGAAGAAGACGAAAAGAATTTTCAAGAACAAGGTATTTAGATGACAGTCCGTTTCCACGTAGCCAGGGGTGATAAACCAACACTCTCAGCAACCTAGTGATCCTTTCCTGAAGACTGTCAAGATCTTCTCCTTATACGTAGACGACTACGTTGAGTTCAAGATGAGACTCGATACCGGATGCGAAGTCCACAACCTCATCACAATCCAAGCCGCACATAGGCTCAATATGTCCGACAACATAATCATCGGTAACGAATCCATCTGCACCTGCCTCAACGGTGAAGAGCTCATGTCAGTGGGCACGCTTATCCTCCGCTGGAAAGGCAAACGCTTTCGCAAAATTTTCACCACTGTTTTCCATGTTATCAATGGCGATTCCCTTCCCTGGGATGTTATCCTCGGTGCCGAAACTATACACGAGCATAGCATTCTGAAGTTTGCTGGGTTCGGAGGGGCCAGTCCTATCCTACCGAAGAAGACAAAAGGTTTGGGGTCGGATTTCCCCTTCCATGTGTGCTAGTGCTAACAGCTGCATCAAAGAAGAGAAAGCTTATGCCACCGCACGAAAACGACAGCGCAATGAGAAGGCGGCTGCAAACGATGCGAAGGTTGATGCGGACATCAGGGCGAAGGAGGAGGCGACTCGGCGGACTAGGTCTAATGCCGACAGCTCTAGCTCAGGGAGTTCTAGAGTATGACTAGGACGGTACAGTCAATATTGCAGAATCAATAGCCAAACTAGAGGGCAGTACTCCGTCGTGGTATTTGTTCTTAGATTGAACTATTCAGAGAGCAGTGACTGCTTGTACCAGCTTCTCTGTAGTGATCTTATGTCTGCACTATAACTTATTCGAATCTACAAAACATATTTGTACGCACTATGAAATAACGTTTTCTTGACGTGATGAAACGCCTCCGTGTCTGTCAATCTTTCATAGAGTCTTACACATCCCACATTTTGCTTTAACCGTCATATTTTTCATTCTCCTTATACTGGTCTTATCAATCTTCTATAGTCTTGTATCAAGTGTTGGCAGAACTCATTCCGTTATTGGTCGAAATGAATACTACTTGTACTGCTGCAAAACTGTTATGAAATCTGTTAGTTGCAATCAAACCATAAATCGCAAAGAAGAGAACCCACGTTGAAGTAGCAATAAAAATTTCCCCCCTTGTAACTCTTGTGAAAAACGACAAGCAGGCTGAAAACACGACCGTAAAAAGCGCCATAAGACCTAATCGAGTATCCATTGCACCCACGCGATATAAAACAACGGTAGCTAATATCGGGAGTAACGAAGCAACGATAGTAGTGATATGTGACGTGCATTTCCGCAGAATTTTATCTTCATACGAAACAATCCCCGACTCTACATCATTTGGTTTCTTTATCCGATGCCAGAGAATGTGATGAATCCAGCGAATGAGCTTTTGAGTGAACCATAAAGAGAATGGATCGTTTTCCCCACCCGACTGAATTGCGAGAAGACCCATATGGGGACTTATTGGCTCGTCAGAGGCTCCCCAGATATCTCTGTCCTTTCCAATAAGAGCAAAATTTCCCATGTTTGGTCGTTCAAGCCAGTTTTGGAGGGATCGAAGACCGTGTCGAGTTGGATCGCCCAGGCGGCTGATGATCGATTGCTGAATTACCGCATCATCTATTGCGTCACTGTCAGGCTCGCTATTAGACATGGAATCCAAAAAACTAACTATAATCTTTCAACTTGCTATGAATTGCATGAACCGTTTCCAACTGCTCACTGGTCTCTTCAAATACAGAGTTATTCAGCCAATACCAGTCTTTCGAATATTTGGAACGGTTCCCTTCTGCGGATGCAAGGTCAGCAGCTTCTAGACGACGAAGCTTCCGCTCGAGGTGCGTTAATTCCGCTTGGAAGTAGAGTAAATTTTGGGAGTTGAGGCTGCCGAATCGACGGTATATCGCACATTCAGGATATGTTTCCATATGGCATGCTAGCTTCGGATAGCCTTCGATTGGAGATGAAGATAGGTCAGCCAAGGGGATAGACATGGTGCCCCGAGGATCTAAGTCTTTGAATTAAATGGAGTTTAACGAGATGAGGCTTAGAGGGGAAGATAAACTTCTGCTTAAACTATAGAATGAGAATCTAAGAGCCTTTTCTTAAATTGGCCTTCAACTCAGCCTCGCCATTGAAGGGGAAACCCACTCGCCTATTGTACCCTTAAGTCTAAACCAGCTTGGGCTTACCGAGTAGTAATCTGGTGCAATTGTGAGAAGCCAATGCCACTCGCTACACTGGCCTATAATAGCATACGCTTAAATAATACAAGAAAAGCGAGAGAAAAAAAGAATGTTGATGGTTTGATGCACTATTTGGTGGATTATTACCCGAAACTGCGGCCTGAGCACTCACTGGAACATGCAAAGGAGATGGTGGATACGTTCGAGGCGCGACTTTGAGCACAGCCCGGGTCAAGATCGGCAAGTGGGCCCAGATTTTGAACGAGGCAAGCGACCGAACGCACAAGCCGACGCATCATGTGGCCCACAACAAAGAGACAGAGAGGCTGGCCTCGGAAGCATCCGTAAGGCTGGTTATCTAGGAGGGCTGTGACTGCGAAATGGGTGCCTCATCCCCTAAGTCAGACTCACGTTGAGCACGACTACGGCCACGCTCAGTCAGCCAAGAACTCAGGAGGGTACATAGTCCAGTGTAGAGTATAGAACCCATAACAATTTGTATGGATGGTGGACAGGACATAGATGTTGCTGCATGCAGTAGAATCGTGGACCGTGGTTCGTGGATGTCGGATCCAACAATGTCACTTGTGTGACTCACGGCCCTCGAGGCAACAAATGCAGACGCCCTTTCGCGACGTGCAACAAGAACACGCTGCCCATTGTGCTTGGCTGCACACGAGCAGTGTGGGTGTGCTTATCTTTGCTGCTTCACGCGCGATAGGAGCCAATTGCCGACGTACAGCCTTGCACCGCCACTACTCATGAAGGACGACATTGCGAAAGGTTTGAAGTGAATGAAAATTTGGGGGGACACAATTTCGAAGATATTTGGAGAGCGGCAGCTGGAGGGCCAACAGCAACTTGTAATCCAACAGATGGCTCATTGTCGAAGCAGCGTCGTCGCTATGCAAGAACACTAGAAATCATCTCCAAGGACTTCGATTAATGAGGAACGAGGATTGGAATGAATCTTAGGGGAGGGTGTAGGAGCGAGGATGCTGGTTCTTGGAACCTGGGTTCGTCTCGAGAGGAAGGGAAATCAGTCGCGAAACTAGCATTTCATTTTGAGATGCCATTGACAATTTAAACATCTGATGCTGGAGTTACTCTAGACTACCGAGATAGCCCGATTCTCCTTAGTCTATGGTCGTATGTGGTAGAGTATTCTAGTATTTGTCTATATATTCCAAGTCTCGTGTGGCGCTTTGCGGAGTGAATTCACCAATAGAGATCCCAGGATTAACAATTGATAAAGAATTGGAACTAGATTTGAGAGTTCATTGAGAACGGAGATACTATGTTTCAGATCGAATTTTGTTTTTGGAGCAAAAAACAAAAGCACAAAATTAGGATTTCTTTTTAAGTAAATAACTAACATCTAAGTACTGAGGCTGGAGATATGCAAGAGTATGTAGATAAGCCAATTTTCTCAATTTGTGGTCATATGTAATAGTTGTTGCGGCATTGAACTTTATATACGTCAATTTTTAACTCTTCTCTACCTAGGTGCGCATTACCTCGACCACGTGACCAATTCATTACGAGCAGGTAAAAGGTTTTACCTGAATACGTTTCCAGTTATTAGGTAAATCGAAACCTTTAGCAGTCGTAGTAAGCTCCTACTCTATTGTTTGCATCTATTTAAATGATGCATTAGATCGATCCTCTAATATTCACGTGACAGTAAATGACATAGGCGCATCCGCGCGTTTGCAACCAAAGTAAACATACTACATTTCCATCCACCAAAACAAATTTCCATTTGGCTGCTTGCTAGCCTATCACAATAAAGTAATGATAGATGAAGACCTTAAGTAAGATATTCATTATACCTAGTTATAATTAAGCAAGCAACCAACTGACCTTCATCGAAGGCGAGCGCTCGTGGCCTCTAGGTCGGAACAAGCAGATCAGCTCGACGAAGATCGCCAACTCCAGGAGGCTATTCGACTATCTAAGGTCGAGGACTGCGTAAAGTTTTCTACGCCATTCAATGTTCAACTCAGAGAGAGGAGTGCGAGAATGAAGCGCAAGGCTGAAGAAGAGCTTCAAACACAGAGCGTAAAGCGCAAAACGTCCTCTTCTCTCGTTATGAATACGTCAAGCTCCCGATCTTCGGGTTCGGCCTCTTTCTCCCAAGCACCATGTGAGTTCACTGTTGGTTAACACTGCTCCTCCAAACCTGACAGCTATGCGCCAGCTCCACTCCCCCCAGCTACTCCATCAAAAGCCACGATCGATATGAGCTATCCAAATGGCGCCCTTCGCATTACTCGCACTCCAGGTAGGCGAACGGTTAAGAATTGCGTCAATTTAGAAGACGTGATACACAAGAATCATCTCATCTCGGCGTGTGTATTCTCCTTCTTCATTGGCGACAGGGAGCTGTATGACCATCTTCCTTTTTCAAATTCTTCTGATACCGTGCTTGTAAGATCGTCGTTATCCTATCCGCCTTACTCTGACTCACATCATCTTGATAGATCTACATTGGACGTGACGCAAACCAAGGTGAGACCATTGTCTCTTCTATCATTTCTTTCCGCTCATTCTACCCTCTCCCGATCCTCTCAACTCTGTTAGCTCCTGAAGCAAGTTCACTTGGCAACTACTGACTTCCCGATGTTCGCAGATCCGATGGTTCAAGAAGCATGCCATCAGGCCGGCATATCCTTTCAAGACAAGTTAACGAACAAACAGCTGCAGAGCATCGGCTCTAATCTCCGCCAATTATATCGCTCGCGGTACGGAAAGAACTACCATGCCTTCTACGCGTGGTCTCCCGGCTCTTCGCACTCTAAGATACTTCTCCTCGTATATCCCTATTTCCTGAGACTCGTTGTCACTTCATGCAACATGATGGATATCGATACCGTTCTAGGCGATAACCACTGGTACATTCACGACCTGCCAAAACTTTGCACGCGAGCCATATCTAAGCTATCGTCCTTTGAGGTGAGCCTCTTAGCACATCTGCAAGCCCTTGGTACTCCCGATGTCTTCCTAGACTCCATCAGAGGATTTTACGACTATTCCACAGTTAAGGCACATCTCGTCACTTCGGCTCCCGGTGTCTGCGCTGGTATCAAAGCAGAAAAGCATGGCCTACTTCGCCTCAGACGCATCATCCAAGATCTCGACTTGAAACTGCCTGAAAAGCAGAGTGGGAAATTGAGGCTCGAAGTTTGCGCCGCCAGTATTGGCAACCTATCTGTGAAGTGGCTCAATGGCTTCAATGACTGTGCTCTGGGAAAAGAAACGATTGGAGTCGCTGATGAGGACTGCGACGTCCCAGACTTGAAATTGTTTTATCCGAGTGTTGGGGATGTCAAGAAGGCACACGAGTCCGCGCAGGACGCCGCGAATAACATTGGTTGCCATACCCGTCCATGGGACAGTGCACCGGATAAAATTAAGAACATCTTCCACCACTATGAGTCGAAAGATACTGGGCGGCTATTCCACCAGAAGCTTATCCTAGCATACAACCCCATAGACACAAATGCTCCGCCCTATTACGTCTACGTGGGTTCCGCAAATCTATCCCAGTCTGCATGGGGTGCAATAGAGCAAGACAAGAAAGCGAACGAGGCGACCTGCAATATGAAGCTTGTCAAGCTAAGCAACTTCGAGTGTGGCGTGGTAATTCCTGGTCGTCTGGTTGAGAGCTTGCTAGAGCCAGGAACAGAGAACTGGCAGAGTGGGATCGTGCCTTACGTCCAGACTGGAAAGCGATACGATCTGCCCAAAGATAGGCCCTGGAACGGTACGTTTTCCTTCCGCGCTCAATTGTCATTCTCTTTCATTGGAATTATAGAGTTGAAAACTGAGCTCTTCGGACGACAAACCCTGCACCTCTATCTGATGCAAACGCGGATGCTAATAGGTCGGCAGATCCGAGGTGGGTTCAGAGCTACCAGGAAGGCTATGGAGGGACTTCATCTCGAAATCCTAGAGCTTTGGTGAATCCGGGAGACGGATCTAGCTAAGCGTATCATCGAAACAGTTCTTTCAAACTTTTCGAACCTTTTCGAGATGGACGTATTGTTGAATTTGACAGACAGATCTGTCTCGTAGTGGCAGATGGGTGTATAGTAAATTTTATTACAAAAAACTGTACACCGCAATGAAAGTAGATACCTCCTTAGGCCTGTGTGCTTTGAACTTTCAGACGCTCCTTGTTCTTCAGATTTGTAGCATGTAGCGAAGTATCATTCATCGCGGGTTCATAATCCAGAGCCAATTCTCAACATAGATAAAAAGCGAAAGGTAGATAACTCGACATAAACTTCCAGTCTCATTTGGAAATTTAAACACTGGTTTTACTGTTTCACCCACCACAACCATTTTTCTCAATCTCAAGGCCAATAAATTACTTGAGGCAATTTCATTTTAGCAGCGAACTTTCCTAACTTTGTTGCGAACCGGATATTCGCGATTCTAATGCGCGCCTTCCTTGATGACTATCCTTGACTAGGATAACTGGCCCTCGTCGCTTTAAGAGTCATGCTTTTCCTTGAAGATAGGTGGGATTCATTGCCTTGAAAGTTTAGTAGGCCTTGCCCTAAATACCCGCGGAGGTCGGAGTCAAAGGTACGGAGACCATCAGGGTCTTCCTCTATAATCGCAGAGGATACAGTAAACTTAGCGTATCCAGTTTCATCGAATTCCAGCCGGGATAGGCGGGGAGCGTTGGCATGTCTGTATATGTGTATCCTGTTCGCCATCTAGGCAATGAATTGAGACCGCAGCTCGATACGAATATTGAGCGATATCCGATGCCAGAGGAAGCTAGCCGTTGCACTTCCCCGGATCAGACTTTTGGTCTCATCAGTGATTAAATTGATGAGTGCCAGGCCAAGCACACCGCTTGCCAGCATCTAAAAAATGGCGGGGTAGGGTGGTATCCCATCGAGTGTCCTACACGTCATTTAGGATCAAACCCAACAAGGGTATCTTGCGGATCCTGAATTTGATTTCCCTAATTGGTCTAAGCCTTGTTCATTAAAAGTCGGAAGTGAGGACACTCGATGGGATGAATCAACGCTTTCTCGCTTTTTAGCCAATCACACTTGATCTGATCTCCGTTCTCTCATCATTTTCGTCGAGCTTTGACGACGATGCTTAAGGAGTCTAAACATTGTAGAGCGGACCAATAAGACACCATAATTGAAATTTAGTAAGCTTCGTATCCTTCGATGGCGACCTCAGAACCCATAGCTTATATCGCCCTCTGCTCTTAGATGAAAATCTATCACTGCTTTACTCTTGCTCTACTTCCGACCTAACATTTTATCACGGGCTGTAAAGATATATATTGAGATAAAGAGGAGTAGCGGTGAAGAATGAGGATATATACAGTGTAGCACGTGACACATTTGCACTCGGTAATATTATAAGTTTGATACTACTTTAACTACAGTCCAGATTATTTACAATATGTTTGAGCTTTCTCCGAGTCCTCTTAGTCTCCTGACTCTAGGGCTCTGCATTGCATATGGCATCGTCTCTGTTGTTATGGACCCTCTTAGAGGCATCCCTGACCCCTTCTTTGCTCGATTTACGCGACAAGGGCAGCTTTGAGATCTCCAATCTGAGCTTGCACAAGAAATACGATCCGATTGTACGCATTGCACCAAATGAGTATTCAGTCGATGATACGGAGGCTGCGAAGTTAATATATAGAGGCGGAATTGGTTTTGTGGAGGTGCGTATTGACACAAATCAACGGGTGTCGGTGACTGACAGAAACTTCAAGCTCCTTGGTATTGAGCCTGGATGCCGCTCGACGCCAACAGAGCTAATCTCTTTTCCCATCAAGATCCCCACCACCACGCCCCCCAGCGCCAGAAATTTACATCAGCGTATACCACGAGAATACCGAAACTCTGGATGGCGAACACAAAATGGCTCAGTCGGCGTCACCGGTGCCAGTTGAGTTCTACATACAAACCAACGCACAACATACCTTTCATTCTTCTCCTGCCGAGTACCTCCACGGCCATACTATTTCGGGATGACATCTTTGGTTGAGTACGAGCCATACATCAACGAATGCGCTGCCATCCTCGCCCAGCGATTCGGCGAGCTGGCCATTCATAGTCATACCATCAACTTTACACATTGGCTGCAATGTTATGCTTTTGATGTCATCAGTCTAATCACATTTGCTGAACGGCTTGGTTTCTTGGATAAAGGCCAGGATAAAGACCAAATATTTGAGGCAATTGACCACCACAATACCTATAGCACCTTGGTTGGGATCTTCCCTTTCCTCCACCGATTCCTGTTCCCATTACTCCTTCAAACAGGCAGTTACGAATTTCTCCTTAACTTCGCAACGAAACAGATAGAAGGGCGTAGGAAACTTTTAAAAGACCCCACAACAACCGACCATAACAGACCCCTAGACTTTATGGCGAGATTCTTAGCTACTCACGAAGCCACGCCTGAGAAGAAGTCCAAGGATGACATCTTTGCTATCTCTATAACCAACATCGCAGCTGGCAGTGATACTACAGCTGTTATCCTCTCCGCTCTCTTCTATTACTTCCTCAAGTATCCCTCCTCCTATCAGCGCTTGCAGCAAGAGATCGATGCCACCGCCACCTCCGCTACCTGCTTAATTGATGGCCCTATCACCTTTAAGCAGGCCGTGAACCTACCCTACCTCCAGGCGGTAATAAAGGAAGCGCCGCACTTACACTCTGCAACGGGCCCTGGTCTACAGCGGCGTGTGCCTGCCGCTGGCGCATTGTTAAGCGGGCGCATGTTTCCTGGAAGCACCACAGTGGGAATCAACGCGTGGGTCGCACACCGTAATACTAGCGTGTATGGACTAGATGCGGATAAGTGGCGGCCAGAGCGATGGCTGGAGATAGAAGCGGATGATGTGGTGCAGAAGTGGAACAGTATTTCTTTGCATTCGGAATGGGTAGTATGACTTGCATTGGGAAGAACACCGGCTTATTGGAGCCAAACAGGCTGGTGCCACAGCTATCAAGGGAATTTGATCTATTGTTGGATGAGGAGTTGAATAAGCACGAGTGACGGACGGTGAATAGGTGGTTTGTGAAGTCACAAAACTTTAGGGGAGTATTAAGTTAAGAACTACGAAGAAGGGCGTGGGAGACCGCCTAAATCGATGCAGCTTTAGCATGTATACAAGTTATAATTTGTAGCATCCTATAGGAATCTATAAATATAATACTATTGAATAAGAGTTGATTAGCTATAATATTGTTTTAGTAGCAAAGCAAAAAGTAGTTTGGATCAAGTAGAGAGGACTAGGTGGTGCGATGTGGGGGAGAGTAGGGCGGATGCAGCGGGTAATAAAAACTTGATCCAAAATGTTGATGAGATCTTTGGTAGCGTGAACGGATCCGGCTTGGGGATTATCTCAAATGAGGTGGTTTACTTCAATACAACCTACGACAATCTTCGAGCCGGCATATCAAAATAATATTCAATGTTCGGTAAGAAGAATTCTCGATTTTAGGTAACAGCCTCAATGACCCTAATGGATACAAGAAAGCTACATTTCCCTTCAAAAACCCGATTTTCTCAAGTAATCAAGGTCTGCCTCGACATCTTTGCTTTCAAAAATTTTCCACTGTTCTCTTGCAATCAAATCTGTGAACTTTTCGTCATTCCGCCTGTCCACGTCGGCGTTCGGGTCATCCACCGCACCTTGCGGAAGCTGAACACCTTGGCTCCATGCAAAGAAGTTATCCTTATCCCAAATCTCTTTGACGCGTCGCAGCTTTTGCCGATTCTCCCCGAAATATGCTCTTTCGTATGCCTTCTTCGATAGTATACCATCCGGGAAATTGATGAATGCGGCCTCCTTATTCAATGAATAGGGCCGTAGTTTCTTCTTGGCCTTCCCTAAAAATCCTCTCATGTCCCTCTCCATCCATTTATCTTCCCACTCTATTGTGATATAAGTATGAAAGACAGCTTTGCGCCAGAAGAAAGCTGTCTCTAAGGGATCTTTTTTCATTGCCTCGCCCCCTGAATGAATCCAAGTGACTAGGAACTCAACTTTTTCCCCGGAGTAGAGGCGCCGGAAAGTGTCCATCTCTTTCTTAATAATGGCGGTGAGCTTTTCAATAGTATTCTTGTCATTAGTGAAAACGAAAGAGCTATAGATAGTGTAAGTCCTATTAGTGGGGAAGGATTTTGTAGTTTCCTCGGACCATTGAGCCACGAGTGTCTCGTGAAGGAAGCGAGTAGACTCTTCTGGTAAAGACCGTCGTTTAAGTTGCTTCGCTAGGTCTGGCTGTTTGATATGTTTGTCGATAAGATTATCAAATTCATTCTTACTACCATCAAAGTAGATGAGGAACCGAACTCCATCGCCGGTGTTCTGCCGGAGGTCGCAAAGCCATGTGCTATCAATAGTCATCTGGTTGGGCCAGTCTATTGTGTAAAAACTGTTCATCGTAGGAACCAACGACTTCATAGCGTTTTCGCTGGGAAACCATTGATATCTCCCAGCTACCACAACACCATCTCTATTCCGTAATTGCTGAACCTTCAGCTTCATGCTAACTAGAACACCAAAGTTACCACCACCAGCGCCACGCAGTGCCCAGAAGAGCATTCCTTCCTCGGAGTCCCGAGAATGATTTTCGTTGACAGTAACCTTCTTGCCATCTGCAGTTACAATAGTTGCCTCCATTAGAGTATCACTACCCATTCCGAAGCTTCTCGTAAACGGACCAAGACCGCCGCCCATGATGAAACCGCTCACGCCCACAGGAGGGCATCTCCCGCCGTTAATAATGAAGCCGTTGCCCTTGCGCCGGTCATTGATCAACGTCTTATACACGTCACCCCATTGGCAACCGGAATCCATCGTGATTGTTTTCGATTTCAAGTCGAGCTTAACGTCTTTCATTCTCCTGAGGTCGAGCGAGATGCCTTGAAAGGCGGTGGAGTGCCCCGCATAAGAATGACCAGCACATTTGATAGTGATTTTGAGCTTCTTTAATTTTGCTTCTTTGATGACTGCTTGAACATGAGAAGCATTCTCGGGTTGAATCACACAATCAGGTCTAGAGAAGCGGTAGAGGAGGTTTGAAGTCGCAACAGAGCGTTCATACTCCTCCTCCTCCTCTCTCGTACCCCCGGGCTTGAATAGCGGGATCCTTTCGGACTTGAAGAACTCGATTGATTTATCCATGATGTTGAGAAAGACTTGAGATGCTAGCTCAGGCGAGTATCCGTTTCGATTCTCGAAACTGAGAAATAAGCCAGGCTGGCCCGTCACAATGCCACATAAGAGCTCGTGGCCTTTGAAGAAACCACCAGTGGTTGCCTGACGTTAGATTTCCATCAAGATGCACCTTCGCTCAGCATTTCGCTTCTCATGCATTTCTGAGCTAGCTGAAAGTTGTCTGGGAAGCTCCACTTGTGTCAGAAAAGAACTTCAATGGAGGACAGACGCCACAAAATCACAATATGAGAGGTATAGGAAAGTACATTACCAATGGAGGAGACTTATAGCCGGCCTTTGGTAGAAACCTAATGATTACTGAGTATCATTTGTTTAGATCAGCCCAATGCAATCCGGTTAGCCAGTTGGCAGGGTATGCTTAGCAATAATGAATGGATGCGATGTCCTGCTGAGTTCGCCAGGCTTGCCTGCGTTATGCAAGTCTTCCCCAATGCGGGTACTGGACAACCCATCTCCTTACAATACTCTGCCGGCTAATACAAGCGAGGCAGCTACGCGTTCGTCTTGTCGGCCCCATGGATGACGTGGCATATTTCCAACAAACTGCTGCTTTGAGCCACGCAAGCGCAGCCACTTCCTAGTCAAACAGTTCGGGCCGTGCCGCATTTCGGCTTGCATCAGTCACAACATTCTTGGTGGTACCGCTGTCTAGAATATCAAACGGCCTCTCTTTAGCAAGTTTTGATGCGTTTCTGTGTGCATTTGTTTGCATATGTTCGGCATAATAACCGAAAAGCGGCGAGACAGTGAAATCCTTGCCGACCGGTAGGGCTGCGTTAACGGTATTTGGGATCCTACTCTAGTGCAAAGCTCTGGAAAAAATACTGACCTTGATAGAAAAGGATATTTCTACTCATTAGAAATATATTCTATTCCACGCCAAACTTTTCCGAAACTTCCAGCAGGTGATAGAAGCAACCGAAGCCAAACCCCTCATCATGGATATTCATCAAGAAGTCCAGAATGGAACCTTGACTAAGGCCAAGCTCCAGAAGTATATCGAGGCCGATCGGACTGTTCTCGAGCAACGGCATCCCGTCAAAGGCCTAACACCACTAGGCGCTGCCACGGTTGCAGGGTACGCCGATGGGGTCCTGTTGCTCCTCAAAAGTGGTGCCAAAACAGATACTCTCTCCAAAGATGGCGAGCCACCACTCCTCCTTGCCGCCTCAAAGACCAACAAGAATCGTGCTCGCATCATCCAATTGCTTCTCGAGAAGACATCGTCCAGCATTATTGACGCGACTAGTCCTTCAGCCGATAACAACACACCACTGATGTATGTCGTCCTAAAGAAAGACGTCGAATCCATCAGGCTATTACGAAAAGCCGGGGCATCATTGACACTGACAAATGAATGCGGCTATAATGCGAAAGACTTGGCCGATAAGACCTACGATAGGGTTGTTATTCGTGCTCTCAACCCAGAGAAGGAGAAGGGGGACTTTGGGCAGTTAGTTGACATGGTCGTTGGATTGCTCCTCTTCATTGTTGCCTGGGTCAACAACGCCACCGACGAAGTTGTCCGGCGGACGTACGGCCTAAGGATCCATCTGGACGATGCCTGGAACCGGGTAAGCACCAACTTTCATCATCAGCACACGTGGAAATATTGTCCACTAACTGGAAATGGCAGGAGGTGAGCCACGACGAGGATCTGACAGCGGCCAATTTCCCTAAAAAGATCGACGAACTGGTCAAAGACTCCCCCTTGGAGCGTTTCTTCGAGGGCAAGGAAGATTTCATTCAAGAGGTTGCTAAGAAAGCTGTGGAGTTGGAAAATGATACAAGTACGTCTCTCGGCTGCCCAGACCTTCTACCCAAGACTATCAAAGTGTCATTGCATCAACAAGTTATCTATTGCGGTAAGTGTCTCGAAATCAGAAAGTCAAACACAACGACAACCTCCTTTTCTTTCTACTCTGACCAAGATGACACAGATGATAGCTCTTCAATGAAACGTGAAGATCGTTGGGAATCCCAGAAAAACCTCGTCGAGCGAATTGCCAAGATCACCACGCGGGTCCTCCCCCCAGGCGAAGGCGTTGCGCTTCGCTTCATCAATCAGGAGGTGTCTGACTCCTCGAACCTACTCCTCGAAGATATCGAGAACATCCTCAACCCCATGAAGTGGGACCCTAAGGGAAACACCGAGATTGGCACGCGCCTGAGATCTAAGATTCTCAAGCCGTTGGTCTATGACAAGCTCAACTCGGTGCCGAAGGGCCTCGAGAGACCGCTCCTCATCTCTATCCTCACCGACGGTGCCCCCAGTGGGGAGCCAGATTCTATGCTCAAAACAGCCATCGTGGAGTGTTACCAAAAGCTGAGTGCTGCCAAATATCCTCACGATAGTGAGTATTCCCATTCCACTTGCGCCAGCTGCTAATTGCACCAACCCACAGGTGTGAAGTTTATGATTGGTCAGGTTGGAACGTCAAAGTCTGCGACAAAGTTTCTACAAACCATCAGAGACAATACAGAGATCGCCGATATGGTGTACTGTACTTCAGGTAGGTGGATAACTCATGCCTAACTACCTCATCTACTAATCCGTCGCGGGTCAACTGGATGAAAGGTTCAAAAAGGAGCACGAAAATGAAGCAAAGCTAGACAGATGGGTAAGTATCACCCCGGTTCCCCCACTCTTAGTCCTGTGTATTAACCTGTCTTTTCCAGCTAATTGAAACCTTGTTCGAGCCACTCAAAGATCGGAAAATGAAACTGGAAGTGTAGATATGACTTCATATCTGTGAGTTTGGCTGTTCGCCGGCGAAGCGTTCTGATGTATTTCAGACGTGGGGCTAAGGGGAGATGAAGATTGTGAAGGAAAACAGTGCATTTTAGTAGCAATCAAGTGGCAATTTGAATGAAGATGATAGGTTTCAATCTTTCAATCAGAGGAATAATTTGTTCTTTCAGTCCTTCTATTTATGGGCGGCATGTATGTTTTAAAAACTTGGTATTGGTAATGAGAAACTACGAATGACACGTCGATTGCAATAGTATTTAATAGTTAGGAAACTCAAGAGCGAGTATAGCGTGTGGTATTTCTTATACACAGTTTATGAAGAAGGCAGTCGTCAGATTCCACAGTTCGTAATGGAAGATAGTAAATTGCTGATGGGAAATCATTGGTAAGTAGCCTGATAGAATTGCTCCCGTACAGTTCGAAAGAAGGTTCTGGTATAAGAATATCCTTCTCGACTGGCGTTGTAGCATATACTCATAAAAGTATACGAAGCAGATGGGCAGGTAGGTAAAACGGTCAAGCTACTGGACCACGTCGTCTTTGACGCCTATTTATGAATTTTTTTATAATAATTAAATTTATTGAAATAATGTATAATAATTTGTTTTACATATTTATTTTTTATAAATTATTCTTTTATAATAAAATAAATTTTAAAATATTACAATATAGATAATGCTTGACAAAAAAAAAAACAATATTACAATTTGGTTTTTTAAATATCAAACTAGCGAGCAGGCCCCTCCTATTTTAGTTATAACACTCTATTAATAAAGCAAAATTATCTATTAAAGCCTTCCAGTTTCAGCTGATCTTCTCATAGCTTTCCACGACTGCTAGAAAATATTCATTTCCGATGCATTCTCAATTTGATATTAACCTTTGCATTAAAGCTCGTCCAAAAAGTAATGTTCAGATTCTACTTCGAACCATTTTCAAAAAGACATGTAATCACAATTTTATTAGCAAGTTATTCACAAGCAGATCGTAATATATGTCGTCATGTAGCAGAAAATAAAAGCTCAAAGTCTCGATTTATCACCTCCCTCCACCTCAAAAACCTTATTAAGCTCCTCATTCGCCTGTTCAACAATCAGAACCCCTCCAGTTACGCACACAAATGCAGAAACAAGGATGACAAGACTCACAGCATTAACAAAATCATACCCGTACAGCCACTCCAAGCCTCCGCCAGCTTTCCAGTATTCGTATCTTGGATTCTTAGCATCCATTCTCTCTGCCATCTTCCGATCGCGCTTTCGCTGATCCGGCCCATCGGCCATAACTTTGTATTTTCCAGTTACTAGGGCCGCAGCTTGGATGCGCTCTGCTCTCGGTCTTCGGATCCTTTCGTACGCTTGCAGAGCCGCTGGAATATCTGCTGATGACCTGGCACGAGCTAGACATTCGGCGAGAACGCTGCCATCTTCGACTGCTGTTGCGGCCCCCTGAGAGAAAGTTAGCATAGGGTTATCAATCAGAGAAAGCGTGAAGAAAGAGAGTGATACCATCCCCAAATGCGGCACCATAGCATGCGCCGCATCACCTAATACGGCCACTTTTCCGCTTTCACTGACCCATGATGACAAGCTAGGTAGATAGGCGATCTTCCACAGGAAACAATTATCAGGTTTAACTAACTCAGCAAATTTCCTTACTCGAGGCTCGAACATACTCAAGGTGTCTCGCATAGATTGGATCGAGCCCATTGTGTACGAGCTGCTTGAGTTGGCGGCCAGGACATCAAGAGAGCTTCCTGTTTTATCCGAGGAAGTCGTGTAGAAAATCAAGGTCATTCCAAAATTGGAACCGGATCTGTCGGAGCCACAGATCATTTGACGTCCTGGACCATACCAACCTGGAGTTAAGGTCAGCTTTCAATCTCCCTTCTTTGATCCCGGATATTTGAGATAGAAGAAGGTTAAAATGTGAGGAAGGTGAAAATTAAAGGACTCAGTACTGTGGATCGCACTGGCCTCCATAAGTGGAGCCGTAAGAGAATTACTTCTCATATCATCTCCAGATATGTTGCAATGATATGCTACACTCTCAGGTATGGGTTGCACGTCCTTTTCACCTAACACCGCATTTCGAACAGTCGACTTGATACCTGATCAAGTCAGCTTACCGTGGTACTTCCTTCATATTTACTGACCGTCTGCTCCAATGATGATGTCTCCCTCAACTTTCTCCCCACTAACCAATACCACAGCAGAAGCACTCTCATCAATCTTCTTGACTCGACTTGAAAGTCTCACCTCAACCCCGGCCTTCACCGCAGCTTCGTAAAGCAATTGTTGGTATCTTGCCCTCGGAATCGCCATGACTCTATACCTTACATCAGTCATCGTTTATGAAAACTCTTCAAAGATCAATATACGGATATCCAAATGTCTGTTCCATCGCATCATAGCTGACCTCCTCAAGCACACTCCCATCCTCGTACCTAAAAGTCGTATTTCCGGGTGGAATATTCTCCGATTTTTTGAAAGTCTCCCAGAGTCCATAGTTATCGAGCACACGGGCTGCATTGGGTGGGATGATGAGACTTCCACCGAGGGTTTGGAGAGATGAGGTGCTTTCGAGGACGATCACGTGGTGGCCTTTCCGACGGAGACCAATTGAGGCCGCAAGGCCTGCAACGCCTCCACCTATTATTATGATACGAAAATAGTTTTGTTTCATGTTGGACATTTCGAGTTAAGGAGCGGTAAGTTTGTCTGCTTGAAGGAAACTGTGGGCATAATATTTGTTGTCGTCTGATAATAAGCACTAGATGCCGAGGTTCAATGATGTAAAAGGCGGGCCGAAGGTAGGTAGAAATTAGTGATCGCAATGAAGAATTATTGCGATCCCCAAATCTGGATACAAAAAGACGCCTGAGCATATTTGCTAAAGTGTCCATTGAGCAGTCATTCGAGTCGGAGCAATATTGCCTGCTATCAGTCCCGACCAAAGCCGAGCAGAGAAACACCTCCCTATGCTCGCGCTCGCTTAGCCCCGAGCGAAGCCACGGGTGGGCGCGAGATAGGAACAAGATCATCGGGAGATACGACAGTATTCTCGATTAGAATTTTGGGGAAGGGGTGATTTGAAATTTATGAAGTGGAGAAGACAAATAGAAATGAAGCGGCAAAGGAGAAATTCTGCCGTTATTCCCCGCCTTCTGAATCAGGAATAGGGGCTATCCACGCTTCATCAGCCACCTACGCCACAAACTTGGCCATGCCAAGTGGAACATCAAATGCAAAGCAGCCGAGCATCTTCAAGGCCGTCCACAATTTTGCCTCGGTGATTCATGGAGATGCCGAATATTCAATCGCTCGGTGAGAGAGATGAGTATGAGTGCCCCTGAAGTTGAATCCACTTGCATGACAACGTCCGCGCACCTGGTACATGTATGAAACCGTCTGCTATCTTTTCCCTCTCCTCTCTCCTCTTCGTTCTCTCGTGAGATCATCAGCAACTAACGATGGAGAAAGACCAGGAGATGGCCGTGATGGATAGGAGCTATAAGGTATTGCTCTTAGAAATACTTTGGAGCATATCTGACTGGATTAGAGAGCGGTCGAGCTCACAAAAGCTCGGATCCGGCAGCAAAGGTCAAGCGTCCCTGGGAAACCTACGCCTGGCATAAGATCGATGCCAAGTCTGAAAGGCGAGGCTCAATTGACAGGCGTGCCAAGTATTTATGGGATGAAGGAATGGCTAAGTGAACTGGGTCACTCGGTATCCTCATCGTCCCGAGATTGAATCATGCTGACATCGATAGGCTGAGGATATAAATCGACTGAATGTGATTCATGTCGCTGGCACGAAAGGAAAGGGCAGCACGTGCGCATTCATCGAGTCCTTTTTACGAACTCATGGCAAGAGGACTGGATTTCCGAGAAAGACTGGACTCTACACATCACCCCACCTGATCTATCCAGAAGAGCGCATACGTATCAACTTCGCACCTCTGTCTCGGAATCTATTCGCAAAATACTTCTTCGAAGTCGAAGATGTCCTCTCAAAAGGCGAAGGGAGAAGACCCCGCTATCTTCAACTATACTTTATCTTCGCCCTCCACGCATTCATACGAGAAGGCGTGGATGCAGCGATCATCGAAACCCATCACGGGGGAGAATACGATTCAACAAACGTCGTCGAAAAACCCGTCGTCACATGCGTAACAACTCTTGGACTCGATCATGTCCAGCAACTTGGTTCTACACTTGAAAGTATAGCCTGGCATAAATCTGGAATTTTCAAGCCCGGAGCACGAGCTGTCTCAGCTCCAGCGGTGCCCGAGGCCGTCTCTATGCTTCAGAACCGCGCAGTGGAGAAGGGTGCCACGTTAGAGTTCGCACATAAAGATCCTGTCTTGCCAGACGGAGCAATGCAGCTTAAGCCTGATGTCTTGCGCACGAATTGCTCAGTAGCCATCTCAGCAGCACGAGCTTTCCTCGAGCAAACAGCAGGCGAGAAGCCTTCCAGGCTTAACGATTACGATATTATCGAAGGTATAAAACAATGGTCCTGGCCAGGACGGTTTCAAATCGAGATCGAAGGTCCGAATACCTGGTATCTAGATGGAGCACATAACGATATCAGCCTCACCAAAGCAGCGGAATGGTTTCTCGAGAACGTGAAACCCCCTACTTCTACTGGTATCAAGGTTTTGATCTTCGCTCAAATCACGAAAGTACGAGAAGGTGGACCTGTAGTTGAGTGTTTGGCAAAGGCATTAGGAGGAAACATCAAGCATGTGATTTTCACCACATACAGGAGGGACAAAGATTCTGTAGCTGGACGGAGCGAGAAGCAATTCGACCTTGCAAATCTGCAAAAGGTTTACACAGACACATGGAAAAGGATACAGCCTGATGCAGAGGTCATTATTGAGCAGACAATCGAGGATGCATTAGAAGTAGCGAGGAAAATTGGGAAAGAGGAAGGGAGTTTGCAAGCTTTGATTACTGGCAGTCAACATCTGGTAGGACCTGCATTGTCTTTGATCAGACCACAACTAGCAGATTCTACAGATGCCTAGTTTATATCATTACAATCTCACAAAGAAAACTGTTCTTCATACGAGCGGATAATTATTGCTTCTTTGCCTAGCAGTTTTTGAACAATGACAAGGTAAAATTCGTGTGTGCATTGATAGAATTGGGGCTAGATATCTTGGTAGATGTATGTAACTTTGATTATGAGCATGAGGTTGACGAGAGTGTTATCGCGGTTGAGATTAAGATTGGGGATGAATAAGATATATCAGGACAATCATTTAGTGAAGGGGCTCGCTAGATGCTGAAGATGAGTATGGATCCAATTCTAGTGCTAGATGTTCGTCTTTAATCTCGATTCCTTAGGCAATGTTTATAGTCTGAGAGAACTCTTTAGATAGGTAGTAGTAATGAAGTTACTGCAGGTTTGTGGTGGTAGAGGACACCTCGCCTACCTTCATAGAAAAATGGGTAAAGCAAATGGGAAAGTGTTCGACAAGTCTAAGTTATTCATTTGAGAATGTTGTTTAAGCTATAGACTTTTGATGCTCTACGCGGTGGATGCCTCCACGGCATTCTTGGATTCAGAAGGTATGGCTGCTGCCTTCAGCCTCATCGCCAAAATGACTTGCCCTATGCACCCGAAATGAGGAGGCTGAGTCGTCCGAATCTGGCTCTGTGCACCAGCTGATGTGTGGTGCAGCATGCGCCGTGGCGGCATACCACAAATCAGAATAAGACTTATCCCGGGTCTCAACAATGTCGGCGACGTATCCGCGATGGCATAGTGTTTCATATTGGCGTCGCCCTGTGGCTTGCACCGCCAAGCGCAGAATAGCCGTAAGGCTTGATCTCCAAGATGTGCTTGGCCACTACATTTCTTTTCGCCCACAGTGGAGGCTTATTTGTTTCAAATGGCGTACGAATAGTCGTGAGGCTGTCTATCTGCGCAACGAGAGGCTATATAACCTCTCCATATTCCCAGCTTCTTGGCACCTCTGCCTCACTATTCCATTTTCTTCCACCCCCTACACTTTCTTTTACAATTCCTCTTTTCCAGTATGTCAGACATAACACGACAAGATCTCATCGCCTGGCCGTGGGCCATCACCCCCTTAGACTTGGACAGCCACCAATGTCCACCAACCTCACACATCCTCGGCGTCTTTGCCGTCGTCAACACCCTCTGCTGCCTCCTTAGCCTCGCCTGCGGCCACCGTATCCTCATAAAACGCGTCACTCGCGGCTGTATGGGCGAATCTGACTCCCAACTCTGGATCGTAACCTGGATCATCCAATGCGGCATCATGCTCGGAGCTAACGCCTTTAATGCCTGGTTAACTGTGTCCAGTATAGACTATGACCGTAGTGTAGCTCCCAAGGTGTGGGATCTTATGCTCTTTTACTGCACACGACCTCGCTTGAGCTGGATCGCTCTGGTGATTGCTGAAACGGTGCAAGAGGGGTCAAATTATGGCCGATGGTGGACGTCGGCTGCGATGCAGACCCTCGTCACTGAAATCGTTATGCTAGTTTTGGGCAGCTATTATATGGGTCGCACTGTTCACAACGCTGCTTCGCATGGCTATCTGTTGCTGCATCATCTGGATGGCGTTCCTGGGAGATCGAGTTTTTACTTGATGACGATAGGCGCCCTGTTGTATTTGATTCTAGCTTGGGCTTCGGTCGCGGCTCTGGTAACTCTAATTGCCGCTGAACTTAGTGGATCTGAGGCGTTTAATAGTCGACGCTTCGTGTTTACGGCGTTAGGTGTTGCGCTTCTGCCTTGGATGGCGAGTTGGTTGTTTTTTGCGGGGTATGTTAGCCTGGCTGGGAATCTGTAGGTGCAATCTTGTTGGATATTATTAGGACGGGATCTAATGGTGCATAGATATTGCCCGCCGAGCTTTACTTTGCAAGGTTTCATTTGGGTTATTGGGTCTGCAATTGGTAAGTCGCTCTGGCCTTCGCTGACAACTGTGCTCGATACGCTAACGTTGACAATAGGAGTGTTTGTTGGCGCGGGCGTAAATTAGTTCCAAGCCGCAGCTTTGCTGCTTTTGATTAGGAATTTGTTGCACATTTCAAGACCTTCTTGCTTTTCATAATATGTAATAAATTAACCTCTAGGTGGTAAGAAGGGGGGTATTCGGCTAGTTCGCTTAAGGTTGTTCATCAAAACTTTCGGACGATTAAATCAATTTTGTAGGTATCCCTCGTATTATACCACTACCTGGAGAGCCTAGATTAAACAAGGCTAGGCGTTTGAGTTCACTGCCTTCATATTCTCATATTGTAAAGAATATCTAGCGAACCTCGTACACTTTTTTAGAAATGAGGGGAAAGCAATGAAGGAAGACGCGCAACAAGGCACGCTTGTCTCCAATCTTCCTTTATACTTGCAACAGTCCAAAAGATTTTTCAGACTTTAATAAAGAGAATCCGTCATCCAAACATTTTCTGGTTTAAAGTAAGTTAATCTGGCAGGAGCTAGAAAATGGTGAATGAAACTTTTGAGAGAGAAAGCTTATTGAGCAGAATCTAGCAGTAAAACCAGCAGCTCTATTTAAGTGTGCTCTCAACGCCTCCTACTCTCTCGAGGAAGTACCATCACCAGATATGGATTCAGAGCGAGATCCATATGGCCCAGCCACTGGGAAACTTGAACATCTAGATGATCCCAATCTTCCTGCGAAGAACGAAGATGCAAGCTACGAGAAGAAGAACGAGGACAATGGTGATGAAGTTGTCGCGAAGACAGATGCGCACGAGATATCCCACATGGAGGACTTACGTCAAGATACTACCATCAGACCCGAACCTCCAGAACATCCGCCTCCGGACGAGAGTCTCGAGACGAATAATGGGAAAGAGGAAGACGCCACGAAAATCACAGCCGATGTTCCAATCCACCTGGAATGTTCGTCCTCAATCATCCAGAAAATAGACGAGAAAGTCGAACCCCACACGGCTGAAAAAATAGCAAGCGAGGCCATTGGCGAAGAACCTCCTATCAACCATTTGCTAGAAGAAGATCAACAAGTTGAGGAGAGTGTCGCGCGGATGGAAGAAGAGGGAGGCGAGGAGGTTATGGAATCCAAGGAAGTTGAGAAGGGCCGGGAGGTTAAGCTGTCTGGCAACAACATGACAGTCTTAGAGGCGGATTCTGAAAATCAACAGGGTCTAGAAGCTAACGAAACCGTGGACTGTGAGAAGACGAAGGATCAAGAGGGGGGCAAAGGTGCTGATGAGATTGCGGGAAACGAGGAGGAGAAAGACAGGAACAAAGGACCTACGAAGGACGAAGAATCAGGAACGATTCCCAAAAGTCCTGAGCTGTTCAGTGAAGATGATCCTTCTAGCACGCCTAAAGCTCAGCAACTTCAGGATGGCGATGAGAGCCTAGAGAAGGAGAAAGACGAAGTCGAACGCGCCAAGTGTCCCGCCAGCTTGGCACCACTGTCTGATTCTGAAGCAAAAAGTCAACCAGTTGAGGAGACAAGCGAATCGAACGAAGAGAAAATAGAAATTACCACCTCAGCTAAGGGCATGACCACCAACGTGACAGATATCCCGGCCGAAGCAGAAGCGGAAAGCTCGCAACGAAGTACTCAGCAAGTAGATGACAATGCCCAAATTGACGATAACGGAGGCCATGCCAACCTGAATGTCGAAGATGGCAATTCTATTGTGATCGAGCCTCTAAGCCAAGAAGGTCAACAAGTAGAGAGCGGTATCGAAGAGAATGGGGAGAAAAACAACGAAAGCTATCTTCTCTCAGCCATAGACGAGGTCACAGACTGGGCAATCCCACCACAGCAAGACGAAAGGCCCACCATGGCCGACATTGATTCAGAAGTCGAAGCCGTAGAGCCTTTTGAGCCCCCACCAGCACTCCCCTGGAATCTCTCGAACGTACCACGCGCCGTTCGGCACTGGATGGTAGACGCGCAGGCTCACATGGTCGGAATGCAGCAGAACCTTGAGAAGCTAAGGAAGAGGTGTGAGATGATGAAATCCCACAAATGTAACTGCAGTTGTAACTGTAACCACAACAAATATGGTGCTGCTGCGAATCAGAACAGTGGAGAAGGAAATGGAAATGGGAATGAGAAACCGAGTTGGGACAAGGATACTTCCTGGAACGAGGAACAGTGGGTGGTGGATAATCCTCCTGTTGCATCATGGAGTGAGCAGGTGAAAGTCAGCGAGAGTAATGAACATGCCAACAGCCCGGATGACTCAGTTGCGAGGAACGATGTTGAAGAGGAGGTGCAGATGGAGCTTGCGATTGAGATGAGTCGTCTGGATGAAGAGGAGAGGAAAAAGAAAAGACAGGAGAGTTTCGACAGCGAAGTACTTGAAATTCACAGGAATCCGAGGTTGGGGAAGGTCGAAGGAACAGCAGCTGGAGGAGATGGTGGAAACGCATCTGAGCGAGAAGAGATCGAAGAGCGAGAACAGAACGACTCTGTGCCTGACCATACCGACGACAATAAGGCTTCCAAATCGGACAGCGAAGAGAGGAGGTTGATGCGAAAGAAGATGGCTGAAGCGGCGGTAAAGCGTAAGAAACAACAAACTCGTCGAGGCCTGTTGAAAAAACCTCAAAGTGTGGCGAAACCCTCACTCTCACAGTCGACGACGCAAAGCAGCACGGATGGAAAAGATCACCCTGTCCTTGCACCGGCCCCTGCGCCCGCGAACCAGCCAAAGAAACCAGCAAAGGAGGACAGCGGACACTGTTCATTTGCGAATACCCCAGTGGAAACTGCCAATGAGAAGTCGGATTGGGTACTGCAGCAAGCCTTAAAGGATAGTGTTGTGACCGCCGAGGACGAAGAATTCGCTAGAGCACTTCGTGAAAGCCAAGAGAATCAGAGCGAAGTGGATACACAAGCCGTAGCAGCTACACATAGGAGCGTATCTGGACTGGAAGAGCACAAAGAGGGAGACCAGGATGAGGATCTTCCTAGCTTTGTAGCTGACGACAAGACCTCTACAGGAGACACAGAGACTGAAAATCCTCTTCGGGGCCCCCCTTCGGTATGGACTGAGGAACAGCAATTAAAAGAAGCAATGAGACGGGATCGTAAGGAGATTATTACTAGCTGGGGAGAATTTGTTCTCAAGAAAGCACGAGATGGCGTGCCTGTTGAAGAATTGAGAGAGCACATGCGATCGAAAAAGGTCGCTGAGGACTTGATAGAGGAAGCTTTGAAAGTGTTATAATAGGGAGATTAGTTGCTGGGAGCAAGATCTCTCAAGAGTCATTATGGATGAAACCAACTCATGCGGAAAAGGAATGTGTATGAATGCTTAGAAAGAATATCAGGGAGCGGCTATTGTGGGAAATATTTTGTATGCCACTTTGGAAAAACACTCTCAGCTTTTGATCTTGGCAAGCCACGATGTTGTACAAAGTTACACGACTATGTTGCCCAATGCCGACACCGTGAGATGTAATACGGCATGTGTCGCCACTTCACGCCCGTCATCCCTTCAGCTGAACACAACCTCGCGATATTCCCTTTCCATTCTGTACCACTATGATCACCCCACACGTGCAACCCCATTGAGCCATGATTCATCGAACTTGACACAACCATTAGGATATATAAGGTACGAAATATAGCCACACGCCCTGCATGTCAGCCCTACGAGGGTCGGCGGGGAGCTTCGATAATTACATAGCTGAGCTATACTCCTTTCTTGAAAACGAATCTACCACCAAGTAATGCACCTCAGCGTTTCGAGTAGTGTGAATAGGGCAATTTCGTGCCGTTTTAAAGATTATTTATATGTACGCAGTAGTGTTTTCGAGCGTAGATACGTATGGACATAAATAGGAAACGGTATCACTAAACGGGGCGTAGCATACTACCGTACTGGCTTAATGCCAAGAAATCGCACAGATATTAAATCATATTACATCTGAATTACTATAGTAGTGATGTTCTTAACAAAAGGAGAGATGTTACAAGCATTAGCATTATTTTAAATAGTGGAAATACTAGGAATCAAAGGTATATCTTTATAAAGCTCTTTTATATGCTTATTAACTAAACCATTATTATATTAGAAGTCCGAGTACTCAAAAATACCGTCAATAGTGCTATTGTAGCCACTATCACATCGTCGTCGGAGACCTCGTCGGCGCTAAAATAAAGGGGGCTGGGCACCCAGCCCCCCTATTTATCGATCACGTGCCCGTACAGCAGCACACGGAGGGTATATTACGCTTTAAGAGGGCGAACTGAACTTACTGCTGTTTCAAAAAGCTTGTACGATATCACGGAGTGGGGCATTTCTTTATATACGGCAGAAATACTCGAAACACTGACGCACCAGAACAAAAAAAATTGATTTCATGCGTAACAAACTTCAAATTGCAGCTCTTCGGCTCTCTCATTGTCACATTGTCTTTAACTACCCAAGTCATTGGCTGGGGCGGCCTTGGTCATCGGACAGTAGCACTTCTCGCTGAGAAGTATATCACCTCAGACACCAAAGAGCTCTTGGACAGTATCCTTCAAAACGACCAAGGATTCGACTTTTCAGATGCTGCTATTTGGGCTGATGCTATTAAGCGCAAGCGACCACAAACAAAGGAATGGCACTACATCGGTACGTCTAACAACTTTGTTGATGATGTACCCTTCTGACTTCAGACCCAGACGCCCAAGACTCACCGCCCCAAAAATGCGGCCTCTCATACCCCCAAGACTGTGCCGCTCAAGGCAAAGACGGCTGCATCATAACCGCCATCTCGAACCAAACCTCGCTCTTTCTCGACCCCTCTACCGACGCGGACACTCGTCACGAAGCCCTCATGTTCATGATGCATCTCATCGGCGACATCCACCAACCGCTGCACATCGAAGCTGCCTATCGCGGCGGCAACGAGATCAACGTCTGTTTCGCTCACACTTGCGCGAGCAACAATCTCCACAGTGTATGGGATAAACATATCCCCCATAAAATTATGGGTATTAAGAATGCGGCTACACACGAGGAGGAGGAGAGCGCGGGCGCGATGTGGGCGGATAAGTTGTTCGATTTGAACTCGCAGACGGGAGTCTCAACGACAGATGAGTGTGCGGATGTCAGTAATCCTACCGAATGCGCGTTAGCGTGGGCTCAAGAGAGCAATACATGGGTTTGTAAGTATGTGATGAAGGAGACTATTGAGTGGTTGGAGAGCAATGATCTCAGTCAGGCGTATTTTGAGAAAGCGGCGCCGATTGTGGAGGAGTTGGTTGGGAAGGCGGGGGCGAGGTTGGGTGCGTGGCTGAATGCGTTGGCTGCAAATGCGCCGTCGAATATTTTGACTGGTGCTGGGTTGGTGAGAGAGGATCTGTAGATATTGATGTTGATGTCGATGTTGATGTTGATGTTGATGTCGATGTCGATGTTGATGTTGATGGATGGTGGTGTTGAGATAGTTTCGGACTTCAAGGTTTTCCCCACGGGGTTCAGGGTTAAGACATTAGTGTATATGCGCGCTGACGCGGCGCTGTTCAGCGTCTCTGTATTCGCTACTTCGTACCTCCATACGTAGAATCACTAAATCTCGTGCCTGCAGATCACTGAAATGCTTGCAGCTCACTGGAGCTCTAGGCGAGTTATACCTTCCTAGTGCTATATCTCGAACTATCCGACACACTGCAGCTCTCGAGGTCCAAACAACTCATTCTCCTCCTATCTATCAGCACACCATCAGACCACCCTATCTCAAACGATGACATACTAATGCAGTTCCAAAAATCGAAGCGTGAGATAAAGTTGCGCCTATCTCCAAATCTGTGAAGTTTTCGGCTTCTTTCGGTGTGCCGAATTCTATATTCGCTGTCGTATTTCTCCGTTAAAGCCGAGGATGTTGTGATATATATGTATATAAGGACAATATGGGAGATTGGAGTAGCTCATTCCCAATTCAATTAGATTCTATGATTCATCAGCTATATTATCAAACTTACGACAGTCAAGTTATCAAACACCTGAGGTCTGCAACCTGCTACTGAATCAAGCCACGAGCTCAAGAGCTGATAAATCTACTAGCTACATCAGCGCAACAGAAAAGATGATTATTGAACGAGACGTGGCCATCCCAGTAGACGATGGGCTTATGCTCCGCGCCGATATCTTCAGACCTGACAATGAGAAGCCAGCTCCGATCATCATGACCCAAGGCCCGTACGGAAAAGGAGTCGAGTACAAAGACGGTTATGCGTCGCAATGGGAATGGCTGTTGAAAACCCATCCGGATATCCTCCCCAATTCAACAAAATCGAACATGACCTGGGAGACGGTCGACCCAGAGATCTGGACAACATGGGGCTACGTTTGCATTCGTGTCGATTCTCGCGGGACAGGAAGAACTGCAGGTTTCCTCGACGTCGTTTCTCCACGAGAAATCAAAGATTTCTACGACGCTATCGAGTGGGCTGGAGTCCAGCCATGGAGTAACGGGAAGGTTGGGCTTTCCGGTATCTCTTACTACGCCATCTCTCAGTGGCTTGTAGCTTCCCTTCAGCCACCTCATCTGACGGCAATTATTCCATGGGAAGGTGCAGCAGACTATTACCGTGACGTAACACGCCATGGAGGAATAGCTTCAAACACGTTCATGGAAGCGTGGTATGAGCGCCAGGTCGTTTCTAATCAGCATGGGAACGAGAATGGTAAAACAGACCCATGGATGCGCCAATTAGCAACTGGTCCAGAGAAGCTTTCTGAGCAGGAGTTACTCATAAACCGAACCGATCCAGTGGAAGATGTCGCTCAGCGTCCCTTGGACGATCGGTTCTATCGTGATCGCTCGGTCGACTGGTCCAAGGTCACCGTGCCCTTCCTCAGCGCAGCCAATATTGCTGGATTTGGTCTTCACCCTCGAGGGAACTTCGAAGCATTCACTCAAGCTGCATCGACTCAGAAATGGCTAGAAATCCATCCTGGAAGACACGAAGAGTGGTTCTACCTCCAAAAGCCAATGGAGATGCAGAAGCGTTTCCTCGACCACTTTCTCAAAGGAATCCCGAACGGCTGGGACCTGGAACCTCCCGTCCTCTTACACGTACGAAAACCATTCAGCACCACTTTTCCCCTCCACAAGGACACATCCTGGCCCCTAAAAGCTACCCACTGGACAAAATCCTACCTTTCCGCTTCTTCTAAATCTCTCTCCTGGGAACCCTCGGCACAAGAAAGCAATATAACTTTCTCCGCAGCCAGCGAGTCCGTAACATTCACTTCCGCGCCGCTTGAGCAAGAAACAGAGATAACCGGGCCCCTAGCAGCAAAACTCTTCATCTCCTCCTCCACCGCTGATGCCGATCTCTTCCTCACGTTACAAGCCTTCTCCCCATCCGACCAAGAAGTAACTTTCCAAGGCACGCTAGATACTCATACCCCGCTCGCACAAGGCTGGCTTCGAGCCTCGCATCGAAAACTGGACCCTAATCTCACGCTCCCCTATCGGCCATACCACACACACGATGAAATCCAACCCTTGGAGCAAGGAAAGGTGTATGAGGTTGAGGTCGAGATTTGGCCAACGTGTATTGTGCTTCCGGAGGGATTTAGGCTGGTGTTGAGGATTGGCGGGAGAGATTTTGAAAGAGAGGAAGGCCAGATGTTCAATAAGGGAAGCGGGCCGTTTTTGCATACGCATGAGGGAGATAGGCCTGCTGCGATTTTTGCGGCGAATGCGGAGACGACGGTGTGGACGGGTGGAGAGAGGGAGTCGTTTTTGTTGCTTCCTGTTATTAAGAACTGAATCGTTCTAGAATGTCCGCAAGCAATATTGACGAGAAAGAGATCAGTGTGGCAGCATAATGTATCGCACGTCTCAAGCGTTGGTCTTAATCTATAGAAACTCAGCCCTTTTCCTGACTATGCTGTTCCATGTCTCTCTTTTATCCCCAAGCCCGCACTACCTCGCTCTACCTCCTCTCCAACCAACGCCACCCAAACACCCGCGCACCCGGGCACCTAAACCTTAACAAACAACCCCACTCCCACCCCCTCTCACGAAACCCATCGTAAAATTCCCCCTCCTCATCTTCCTCCTCCTCTCCTCCTCGACCAACACTCCCACACTAAGCACAACACTCACCTCCCACTCCCTCCCATATCCCTCCTTCCAAAAACTCCTTCTGAACTGCAGAGAGCCGCGCTCAGTAGCGCCCCATCGCTCAACGAAGACGGCGTGGACCTCGGACGTGAGTGGGTTAATGAGTTTCCAGTCGGGCGTGGAGAATGTGGATTGTGGAGGTTTAGCGTGGGTTTCTGATGAGCGGGAGGGGGTGGCGCGGAGCCATTGGAATCTCGGCGTTGAGTTTGGTGTTGGTGTTGGTGTTGGTGTTGACAATGGGGATGAAGAGGAAAGAGACGCTGGAGGAAGCGGGAGGTGCAGCCAAGGAATGAAAAGCTCGTAGATGTCTTTCCCTATTTTCTCTAGCGCACTCCTCGCTTCCTTCCTCTCAACCCTCTCATTCACGTTCCCTTTCTCTCTAGCTCATCTACTTCCTCTCCCTCCGTGATAGGAACAATGATTTCCCACTTCTCAGGCTTCGCGCCAGGTGCATGAGCAGGGATGCATTTTGCTACAATCGTAGTTTTTGATGGGGAGGTTGATTTCAGAAGCAGAGTAATAGGCGACGGGTTGCTATCTGGCACCGAGATGGTGAAGAGTGCAGGCTCGTTGGCGTATGTGTGGAATGTTATGTCTCGCGCGTGGGAGGTTAGAGCTTTGAAGGAGAGCGGGGATGGTGATGAGAGGGTGAGTTCGCTTAGGGGTTTGTGATTATGTTTCGTGGTCGTGGTGAGTGTGGGCATAGATCCTGATTGTGTAGGATCCGACATGTTGATCTCGAGGTTAGATAGGAGGTTGGGTTCTAGGGCGAAAGGAGTATTTTAAGGGTAGAGGTTTGGTGTTCGTTGGTCGGCACGGCATAGCACAGCCCCCTCCCCTTTCGGTTCGGCTAGATCACGTGGTGAGGCTTTGCACTCCGGGGCAGTTTACTGCGGATCATCAGGCTTTCTCTTTGTGGCGGAGACAGAATTGACGCTTGCATGTTTCGAGAGTGATAGGTGCTAATGTGGCTCTACGACCATGGGACGCTGATGGATTCAGAGTTATTGTGCTTCGCATGCATACAGGAGCACAATTCTCTGGCTAACGAAATATTAACTTTATTTAATAGTGGATTTACGAGCATGGTTTGTGATAGATTTAGGCGTCGATAAACCTGCTTTTAAACTTCTCGACAGCCCAATGATCATTAGCCTCGTTGCTGGTATCATTGGTCGTCCCCCATGAGCGTTACTTCTAGGTATTTTTATAAACCACATCGCATGGAGACTTACACTGACGACTTCTAGGAGCATACTGGACCTACCAGGCAGGCCACCATCTTCAACCCCGGCCCCTAACCCTCTTCGCCTACTATGGCAACCCTACTTCCGACGACCCATGGTTCAGAAGCAACAAAGTCCTCACTCCCGTCCCACTTCTCCAGTCACAAGTACAGCATTTTCTTGAGGAGCCGGAAAGTACCGGCTACACCACTCCAGCTCACCAGTTCGACCCATCCTGTCTACTTGCAGACTTGAGCCCTGACCCAGGATGGAAAAGGCCAGAAGAGACAGAAGAAGAGAAAGAGAAGATGCCGAGGGATATGATGTATTTCTGGCTGTTGCAAAACAATCTCTATCCGGATTTGATGCGAGGAGTGGATAAAAGTTTGAGTGACGAGGCTTGGAAGCACTTTCCTAGGACGATCATTGTGCATGGAGATGAGGATGATATGGCGCCTTATCAGGCGAGTTTGGATGCTGACATGCTGTTAGTATCATTGGTGAGTTTTTCCCTAGAGCATTTATCTTGCGTTGAGAGGTAACGACGAAAACTGGGAGACAATCTGACCAGTGGCTGATTTGAACCAAGGTCCTGAGTCTGCAAAGCTGTTTACAGCTCCAGGAATGAAGTATACGTTTGACAGCGAATTATATCTAGGATATCCGGATTTGAAAGTGGTGGAAGAGGCTTGGAGTGCGCTGGATGAGATCGTTGCGGAGAAGCAGGAAAGTTAAAAATAATTTATTCATAAATACATCGTTTTACTGATCAAATTCGCTCGTTTCGTTAGTACGTTAACGATTTCACAAAATCTAATTAGCTCCTCACATATCGAAAAACAAAAATACCGAATGAAATATGAGTAGATTTGAATTTTGATTTTGGATATATCTACAGATTCTCTGCGGAAATTATTGTTTATCATCTGTGTCTCTTGCTTCTGCCCTTCCTGCCAAACTCTCTCTTTCGAGCTTCCTGTCTCCTAGAGTCACACCGATTTCCTTAACGATGATCCATCCGGGAAGGAGAGCTAATGCCCAGAGACCGAAGTTGAGATATACTCCTCCCACACTTGCGAAAATTGGGACGCTATTGAGGCCATACTACATATTGTCAGCAAACCACACATCTAAAATTTACCAAGAGCCGACTTACGCTAACAGCTTGAACAGCTGACTCCGTACCTCTCAATAGTCCTGCAATACGAATGACTTCCGCATCCGTCCTCGCCAGCTCCCCAACAACGAAGTAGCTGCACACTCATTAGCAGAGTCCCAGCCACAGGGCTCTGGAAGACTTACAGATACATATAATTCAACTGAAAGCCTGCCACCCACAGCAAAAACAACGCAAAGCCTTTCCCAAACCCGGCATCCGCCCAATCATAGCTCGGTCTCGTCCTCCTAAAATCCGTCACCAGCACCGTCGCCCAAACCCACCACACGCCCTGCAGTCCCAAAATCACAAAAAACGCCCCCCTCGCTCGGCGCTTCAAACTGATCTGTTTGCGATCCAACCACGCACCTAGAAGATTCCCTGCGATAATAGCGACGATGCCAGAGAGGAAAGAACCAAGCGCTCTCGCACGCACAGAAAACCACAGACTCTCAAACGTAAACATGACCGCTTCGGTATACACCCCCTGCGCAATCAACGGCACAATCAGCAAGAAATTCCTACTGAAAAACAGCCTGACGTTGGCACTCAGCTCCGCGCCCGCATTCCCCGTAATAGCGAGCTTGACAGGCACCCCATCCGTCCTCTGGACCTTCTCCGGCTTATTCAACAAGAGACCCGCAAACGGACCCAGAGCCTGCAACGCAATAAACGCCAGGTAAACATTATACGACACCTTCCCCGCGTGATTATTACTCGCATTCAAACCCAGATTAATCGCCCCTCCTAACACCTGGCCCCCGACTCGAAAACTCAACCAAAACCCCAGGAACTTTCCTTGGTTATACGGTTCTGGATACGAGAGCGCAATCGCCGCTTCCGCCATCCAAAACACGCCGGCGGAAATCCCACACAGCGCAGCGCCAAAGAGGACGAACCACGAGGTCCCGAAACGATTGTTGGTGTAGAGACCCGCGGCGAAGGGGGCGTAGCCCATGGTGCCGAAGATGAGGGCGTATTTGATTCCGATGGCCCGGACGAGGATGGGAGAGAGGAAGCAGGAGACGACCATGAGGCAGAATGTCAGGGCGTTGGCGCCGTTGACGAGGTAGGGTTTTTCTTCGCCGCCGGCGCCGAGGGAGTTCATGGCGCCCCAGATGCCCGGGGCGAGGAAATTGCAGAGGCCCAGGATGAGGGCGTTGTAGAAGGTGCTGCGGTACCATTTTGCTGCGAGCATCTATTAGTTATAATTTTTCATTGAAAAGACGAGGTTATAGTCACGCTTTATAGCAGGAGGTTGGTGAGTGACGGCTTGGGCTTCATTGTCGGACGGAGAGAACTCGGTGTCAATCACTGGTGCCTTTGACTCTGGCTCTAGCTCTGCCATTGTTGCTCGATTGGCTGAGAGAGATATAGTCAGGTGTATTTAGACTCTGATTAACGGAGAGTGAAGAAGAAACGATGTGAGACTGGCCTAGGCTAGAACGCTACGTAGGGAGCGTTGGCTTAATATCTATAGGAAGCAGTCTCCCTACATTGAAAAGTTCCACCATTGCATTGGTTTAGAGTTTGACTGATGGCAAGTGAACGCGGATGATGGACACGGCTCTTACTTTACTAGGTGATGGCGTGCGAGCACGATAATTCCCCCTTGTAAGCACGTCGTGCAGGACCCACTCGGAGCTTGTCAAGGCCTCGGAGGCGATATTCGATCGGCCATCTCCCATGAGGGGAGATGGCATGTTTGTGATAAGAGAAATGTTGAAGAGTGGATAGAATGGGCTTCGAAGAGATGTCAGAACGGCCGAGAGGCATGCCAATTGTCGTCAGGGGGAATTTAATGCCGAGTGGCGACCGACGATCAAGACAAGATACATGCATAATGGTTTTCCTGGATTGGAAGTACTTTGCCATTGAAGACGCAAGGGATCCGTGTGGTGTTTACCACTTGATTTTCCTCCTTCGGCTCCAGCATCTTCTGTACAAGACCTAAACTTGGAACTTTTGTCTATAATTATCATGTAAGACCAGCTAGTACTACTCGAGTCGCCTCTTTTTTGACGTTCCATTGGTGCCATTAGCACTACTGCTGCCATTGGCTTCCACTTGCGCGTATGCAGGAACCTCTTCGCCAGCCTTCCAGAAGTACTTAGCTCCCGGATGTGTCTCAGATAGCCTCGAATTGCCCTTGACACCAAGATAATTCTCCCTTAGCGTCCCGCCAGGAACAGCATAGTCCTCCCAGAAGAGACCTCGTCTCCTCAACTCTGGGATCAAAATCTCTATTATATCATCAAAAGTTTCAGGTATACTCGCATAGCTGAGATTGAAACCATCAACATCAGCAACTTCACTCCATCTCTCTAATTCATCTGCAACGGTCTTGGGACTGCCAATGAGTTTCGCACCATTGCCGCCCATGATCAGGTGTTCTGCGATGGTCTTCTTGTTCCACTTAGTTCCTTGCGGGGAAGATGAAGCCCAATGATTGACCATGGATCTTACGGCAGGAGGCGCCGTATCTAGAAAACGGAAATCTTCATCGTCTCCATACTTCCCAAGATCATAGCCGGACCAGCCGCCGAACAATGCCAAGGCGCCTTCTCGATCAGCATAGCTAGCCAAAAGCTCGTACTTCTCTTTTGCTTGTTCATCAGTCTCGGCGACAACCACGAGCAAGCCTGCAACGATCTTGATGCTTTGAGGGTCTCTTCCGAGGTCTTTTGCTTGTGCACGTATCGAGTCCACTGATGGCCGTACCAGTTCAGCTGTATGCCCATTCAAGAAGATAGCTTCGGCGTGCGTAGCGGCAAACTTCCTCCCAGCACTCGATGTCCCAGCTTGGAACAGAAATGGAGTTCTCTGTTGAGAAGGCTCGCAGATATGTGGTCCTGGGACATTGAAATGTTCTCCCTTGTGATGTATCTGCCTGACTCCTTTCGGGTCCGCATACGAATTTTTGGGGGCATTGGAAATGGCATCATCCCTCCAAGAACCTTCCCATAATTTGTAAGTCACATCCAAATATTCGTGTGCGATCTGGTATCGTTTATCGTGTTCAACTTGTGTATCGAGACCGAAGTTTCGCGCTGCCGAGTCGAGGTAGGAGGTAACGATATTCCATGCCACTCTCCCATTGCTAAGATGGTCGACGGTCGAGAACTTCCGAGCCATTGCGTACGGCGATTCGTACGTCGTCGAAGCCGTGACTCCAAATCCTATGCTCTCCGTCACTGCAGCCATTGCTGGAACACTGTATAACGGATCGTTGATTGGGAATTGGGAGGCTGCTGGAATGGTCGGATCGAGATTCGCAGGACCTTTGTAGACATCGTAGCCTCCGAGGACATCTGCGAAGAACATGGCATGGAACTTTGCCTTCTCGAGCTTCTGCGCCAACGACATCCAGTGCTTGATATCATTGTACTTCCGACCTTGATCTTTGGGGTATTTGAAGAGACCTGGGTTCAGATGTCCTGGTGCTTGCATCACAAACGCATTGAGGATGAACTGCTTCTTCTCGGGAGCCATGGTCGCCATTCGTAAGTTCGCAGATTGAAGTCGTCGACGCGTCTCTCGATGCGATTGTGCCCGTGAAGAAAACTCCAAACAATGAGATCAACCTCCCTCGTCCAGCCTCTGCACGACGCGCCGCGCGCTGCCCTCTAGCTCAGGCGCCTCCATCAAGGAGGTTTGTTCCGGGATTGACATTCACATGTAACCTGGAAGGTGAATCGCGGACGTTGATTGAACGTTGATGGCGTTTGCAACCCCAGCAAATTCGCAAAAGGCACCACTGGGACGCCGTTCAGGCTAGCGACCGAGCTTAAATCGACCTTCCACCAGGCCCACCGGTTCCCAGCACTCGCAACTGCACGTCTTCCACTTTTCGCGTCAAGAATGGGGGTGATGCCGACGACGGGCAAGTGCAGTCGTGCGGCTTCATGCAATGCGCAGATCTGAAGTCCAGATTCGCAATTGAGAGTTCCGATTCCATCATTGTTGGTCTCACCTGGGACGAGCCTGCGATTTTACTGAGATGGGCCCACCGAACGCGTCGAACCAGGCACTGTGGACCCGGAATCATCCCACCATTGTCGACAAGATATCTTCATGGACCACGATTGGGCCAACTGGTCCTCGGCAGCTGTTGGCGTCATCCCGATACCAAAAGATGTCCGGGACTAGGGCCTTGTGTGGAGACCGCAGTGGTAAAGTGGAAGTAAAATCTTACATCGAACAACCCGAGGTCGAGACCGTAAGCTTCAGAAAAAGAGATTCTTCACGTACATGATTTTTGTTTTCTACTCTGGTTGATTACGGAACGTTATCATGGCACCCTCGCTGGAGATTCTGGAAGCACCAGCCAACGAGCCGAAGTTGGACGAAAAGCTGCAAACTACGTTGTCTATCGACCCCTCGGTGCTTTCAGACCTCTCTGTTCAGACTTCGGATTCTGTTCTGAACTCGTCCTTAGAAGCACCCAGAACACATTTCAAGCTAGAAGACCACCCCATTGATTCGGATAGAAGGATTCGGGTGAGATATCATCTCCTTACTTCCCAGTCCATCCGACGCTGACTGTAACAGGTCGCAGTCATTGGAGCAGGCATCGCAGGAGTCACCGCTGGAGTTCTGTTGCCCATCAAAGTACCAGGAATCGATCTTCAGATCTACGAGAAGAACAAAGATGTAGGCGGAACTTGGTTTGAAAACGTTTACCCGGGAGTGAGGTGCGACATCCCTGCCAATGTCTACCAGTCAACCTTCGAACCAAACACACAATGGTCAGAGGAGTATGCTCAAGGCGCAGAAATTCTCGAGTATTGGAAAGGGATTGCGCGAAAGTACGAAGTCTACAAATACTTGAGATTTGGACAAAACATCGTGGAGGCGTCGTGGGATGAGTCAAAAGCCCAGTGGCTATTGGAGATCATCAATTTGGAAACAGGAGAGCGGCGCACCGAAGTTTTCGACGTAGTCATTAGCGCTATTGGACGATTTAATGCTTGGAAGCTTCCCGACTATCCAGGAATCAATGAATACAAGGGACATCTCCGCCACTCTTCAGCATGGGATACCAGTTTCAATCCTAAAGATAAGACGGTTGCGGTCATTGGAAACGGCGCCAGTGGTTTGCAAGTTGTGCCCAATATCCAAAAAGTAGTCAAACGACTCGACCACTACGCAAGAAGCAAGACTTGGATCGCGGGATCATTCGGCGGAGAGGGGCCCGGCAGAAGGTTAGAACCAAATTATTACTCTGAAGAACTGCTGAAGTCGTTCGATGACCCCGAAACATATCTTCGTTTTCGAAAAGATCTTGAGGGAAAATTCTACCAGAACTTTGGAAACGTATTCAAAGACACCGAGAAGATTCAGGTTCTGAGGGAAGAATTCACAACACTCATGACCGAACGCTTAATCAAGAAACCAGAACTACTTGACTCAATTGTCCCAGATTTCTCTCCCAATTGCCGTCGCCTCACTCCAGGACCTGGCTATCTCGAAGCCTTGACTGAAGACAACGTCAACTTCATCACGACACCGATCAGCCACTTTACTGAACATGGCATTGTAACGACGGATAGCACCGAGCGCAATGTCGATGCAGTGATATGCTGCACAGGAGCAAATATCGATATGCGACCACCATTTCCTATCCTAGCAAATGGAAAGGACCTGCGGGATGCATGGAGTCCTTCTCCAATCACATATATGGGCCTTGCATCACCATCATTTCCTAACCTACTATTCCTGCAAGGGCCGAATTCGGTCGGACAATCTGGCACCGTCCCAAATCAAATGGAAACGCAGGTCACGTATATTGCGAAGATCCTTCGTAAGGTGGCCACACAAGAGATCAGATCCTTCGCACCTTCACAAGCCGCGACAGATGACTTCATCGCTTATTGCGACTCCTTCTTTCCACGTACAGTCTTCAGTGAGAATTGCAGCAGTTGGGCTAATGGCGGCCGACCAGGAGGGCGAATTCACGGGCATTGGCCCGGCAGTGCGACGCATGCGAATCTCGTGAGAAGAGATCCGAGATGGGAAGATTGGGAATGGAAGTACAAGAATGAGAGCGGAAATCGTTTTGCGTGGCTGGGCAACGGGTGGACACAAAAAGAAAAAGATGGGGGAGGAGACTTGACCTCGTACCTTAAGTTGCCGAGGGATATCGACTTGAGGAGTTATCACGAGGAATGGTTCGAAGGCCTATCGTCGTGAAGTTAAGCTTGATTTGCGATGCACACCATATGCAAGGCTTCTTAAACAACAACTAGAGCGTCCGGCGCACAGCCTTTCCGAGATCTCACACCGACCTCGTGTGCGGGCAACATCATATCAAATGCGGGGTGATCTCAATTTGAGATGAACATGTCAGGAGCAATGATCGACTCGAATTGTGTTTTGACCTTTGATAGTTCCCGTTACGGTTTGGGGCCAGACAAGCTAATGCAGACTTCCCATGCAGATCCTCTCGTGATCATTTGAGGCTGACAGCCGCCATGTACTCGACGAATCAGCAACAATATACCGCCGAAACTCTATCTCTGTTTCTTATCGATTGACCTAAAATCTCAGTAGTTCACAGCTAATGGCGCGAAAGATGACAAGGCTATCTAAGCAACCGATTCTATTTCCTTTCTCGTGAATAATAAATTCAGGGTCTTCCATTTGCTAGCCGAACAGCTCCAGATGAATACGAGAAAAATCGTGGTAAGTTCTTGGCATGCATAATGCCCCTGAGGGTAGGTCGGCCCATGGCCTGGGAGGGATGATGACCCCGAATAATTCCAACTCGTAAGCCTCCAGGTCCCCCACTGATACCTTTTGACCCCTCCCTTCGTTCTTCAAATTCACACTGTCCTCCCAAAAGTCCAGTCGTTTCCATTCTTCAGTCTTTCCAAGTCTCTCATGCTCCATGCGTAAATTTGTTTAATTCCACTCGCTATCAACTCTCGTTTTGGAAGTTCTGAAACTATGGGTCCAAAGTTCGGAACTGCTCTCCGAGCAATACTGTTCACATCATATGTAAGTGCTTCCAAGGCAGAGAATTTATTTAACTTCTCTAACAAATTGCAGCTCAGTACATCATCTGCTGGGATCATTGAACGCAGGCAATCCCCGCCTTCGACTGGGTCATGGACTTTCTATGGCTGCCAAACAGAAGCTACCAATGCTAGAGCTCTGGGCTCCAAATCCACGGCATACGATACAATGACAGTTGAATCGTGTGCCTCAGACTGCGCTGGCTATACCTACTTCGGAGTAGAGTACGGACGAGAATGTTCGAAAACTCTGTTCTCTTCACGGGGTTTCATGCTAATGACAATAGGCTATTGTGGAAACAGCTTTGCTGCCGGTTCAACAGCTGCACCCTCGTCCGATTGCAGTTTCCCTTGCGCTGGCAGCTCGGCCGAGAAATGCGGCGCCGGCAACCGGCTATCGGTTTATAAATTAGGTGCTGCTTCAGGTACAACGACCACGCCGGGGTCCCCGACCACGACTACCAAACCTGCAACTTCGACCACTGCCCCCACTCAGCCGGCTGGCCCCGGACCCCAGAAGGCTGGCTTACCAACTGGCTGGGTCTACTCTGGATGCATGCAGTGAGTTTATTTGCACTTTATTATCATGCTACACCGAGCTAATATGACGTGTCAGGGACAACGTCCCCTCGAAGGAGGACGCGAATGTGCAGTTACCCGTATTCCCGTACAAAGTATGGGATACACAGACAAATGACGCCGTATCGTGCATCACTCGTTGTCAGCAATTCGGTTTTAATGCCGCAGGTCTTGAATACGCTTCTCAATGCTGTGAGTATACCCTGTACTAACCGAAACCTCGAATCAACCTTAACAAATATCTTCAGTCTGTGGAGACGTCCAAAACATAAACGTAGCCTCCGCTCCCGGAACATCTACAGATCCAACTAAAGTACAGCAATACACCTACAGCCAAAAACCCGCCTCATACGACGACTCACAATGCAATGCTGCATGCACCGGCAACACCAACTACTATTGCGGCTCCGGCAACCGCCTCACATGGTACACTTACACCTCTTCACCCGTAAAATGGGACTTCCCGACTGGCTCCGCAGCCGGCTCCTACTCGCTCCTCATCGGCGGTGTTGTCGTCCCACTCATTACCTCGCAGGCCATTACCGGGAAAGTAACTTTCGTCGAGAAATCTGGGACCGGTGAACCGAACGGCACCGGTGCGTACGAGCTCGATCTGAGCCAGATAAGTAATTTCAATAATGCGTGGAGGACGATGACGGGGCTGAAAACGGACGTTTTCTGTGCGGCGGGGTTGACGTTGCCGGATAAGGCGGGGAGACAGATCACAGTAGGTGGATGGGCGGGACAGAGCAATTACGGGATTCGGCTGTACTGGCCGGATGGCAGTGCGGGTGTCAAAGGCCAGAATCAGTGGACGGAAGATCCGAACAATTTGCAACTCCTCGTCCCGAGATGGTACCCTTCTGCGATGATCATGGCGAATGGGTCAATTCTAGTAGTTGGGGGTGAAATTGGACAGAATGCGGATGAACAACCGAATTTGGAGATCCTCCCGAGAACCGGGGGTGGAACCGTCTATCTGGATTTCTTGCAGAGGACTCATCCATTTAATCTGTATCCGTTCATTATGGTTGTCCCGTCTGGCATCTTCATTTTGTATTACAACGAAGCGAGGATTTTGGATGAGAAGACGTTCGCTACGATCAAGACGTTGCCGAATCTTCCTGGAGCGGTCAATGATCCTACCGGAGGACGAACATATCAGTTACAAGGCTCTATGATTGCATTGCCTCAGTACGCGCCGTTTACGGATCCGTTGAGCATTATGGCGTGTGGTGGGTCGACTTCGGGTGGTGGGTATTCGATTGATAATTGTGTATCGACTGCGCCAGAAGCAGCTAATCCAACTTGGACAATTGAGAGAATGGTGAGTGTTGAATTATCTTATCTCACAGTACGTTTGAGACTGACATGTGTGCTAGCCATCACGAAGAGTTATGCCTTGCATGGCTGGTCTCCCGGACGGAACTTATCTCATCGCCAATGGCGGCCAGCGTATGTTATTCTCGCATCATGCTTCCTGAAAGATTTGTACTGACCCAGACTTTTCAGACGGCGTCGCTGGTTTCGGCTTGGCAGGAGCACCAAACTATAATGCTATTCTCTACGACCCAAAGAAACCCGTCAACCAACGCAGTAAGCATCTCCATTCTCCTTCATATTTTCTTTGCACCTTGTAGTACTTTACACAACCGAATCTAGATTCCCTCTCTCCACCCCTCCCGATGATAAGTCATACAGACAGAAATAGCAACCTACTAACTCCTCACCTTCCAGTGTCCGTCATGGCCAACACCACCGTCGCTCGCCTCTACCATAGCGAAGCCATCGTCCTCCTCGACGGCCGCGTCATGATCTCCGGCTCCGACCCTACCGGCGACTACAACAGCCCCGCCGGCTCTTTCCCCGAAGAATACCGCGTAGAAGTCTTCACCCCTCCTTACCTGCTCTCCGGCCTCGCCCGCCCAACCTTCACCATCACGAACAAAGACTGGACATACGGCTCCAGCATCTCCTTCACCGCGAGCAACACCGGCATCAAAGTCAGCCTCCTAGGCAGCGTGAGTTCGACCCATGGCAATAGTATGGGTCAAAGGACTTTGTTTCCGGCAGTGACTTGTGCGGGGACGACCTGTACGGTTACGGCGCCCCCGAATGCGCATGTTTGTCCCCCAGGCTGGTATATGATGTTTGTGTTGGACGGGCCGACGCCGAGTGTGGGGCAGTTTGTGAGGATTGGTGGCGACCCGGGGCAGTTGGGGAACTGGCCAAATTTGCCGGGCTTTCAACTCCCTGGTGAGTGAAGAGGGTGTGAGGAGGGGGTTGATTGTATTTTCAGATCAATTCAGAATGAGTGGCATGATTGGCTCCCAGCAGCGCCGCCACGGTCTTTGGTTGAATTTTCATAGTTGGCCTGTCTATTAATGTCTATTATCTTGTGAGCTGCTGTATATTCTTACTTTTTGAGTGCTCAAGAATTCAACTTCCAACTTCTAATTAGGAAATTAGAACCTCGAATCATTTGAATCTTCGATGGAGAGGTTGTTTTCGTCCCCCTTTGCGTTTTGCTAATTGGAGCGTTCATACAAGAGATAGCCATTGCCGAGCATTTTTAGATGCAGGATTCTCATCAAGCTCTCCATGCATGACACCGCGGAGGTAACAAGGACCGACTAGCTGAAAAACAGACCCGGACCTCGAGTTTTGGAGCGGACGGAGTACGAAGGGCGTTGGACCTCCATCTAGGACTGCAATCATATCTCCAGGTATTGCCGACGGAGTGACAAGACCTATATAGCCCAGTCGAGTCTTTGCAATATCCCTATCCAAAAGTGTTTCTCCCAGTCTCCAAAGGTACTTCCAAGCCACCAGACCAGCAGGACTCAGCTCACTGAAAAATGTGCCTTCTTGATGCGTTAGGTGGTGGTGCAAGCGAGGTTTCTGTTCTAAGACATGAGGATACTTCATACGCACTTCCCCAGTAGCGCTAAGGCAGGTCGATTCAAAGTGTATCCAGAGCAATCGCAACAAGTCATCGTTTGGCTTTATTCCAATCAGCCTCTCAATGAGGCCGTAAGCATCGCCACCAACCACTGTACTCGCAAATGCCGTCAATGCATCTTCTCCACTGATGTACGTCTTCTTTTGCAGCTGATCAGAGAACATATCTTTCGCAGCTTGCAGAATAGAGCACATATACTCGAAGTCGTTAATACGATCACTATCCACAATCTGCTTCTTCTCAATCACATCCAGCAAGCAACCGCAAATTTTAATTTTCGATATATCGTCCTCAGTCCATACGATCAGACATTTCCCTTTGCTTGTCGAGGCCTCATCGGAGCGCCAGGTCCCAATGCTCCGTGAGATATCTAAACATCTGTACTCAGGGGCCCAAGATGGAAGATGGGAACCGGTTTCGCCCATTATGATACTATGTGAGCCTCGAAGATGAAGGCCAGCGAAATAGAGGATAGAAATATCGTTCTGCCTCAAGTATAGTCGAGCAACGTTTCTGTAGACTTCAATGGTAGTTTGGCTGTAATCAACGTCCAACTGAAGAAGTGTAGGGTCGTCATGAAGACCTAGTAAAGCGTATATGCGGTCCTTCTGATCTGTACAGTCCTGGTCCTTAAGCGCCCATACCAAGCGACCAAACTCGTTGTAAGAAGCTCGTTGGCAATCTTTCGGCGCTTCTCTGACAGGCGATTCGATTCTTTCCCTCACAATCATCCAGGCCCTCAACAATTGAGGACCAGTAAAGATTGGAAGATACAAGCCTCTCACAGCCGCGACTAAGAAGATTGTTGCAGCTTCGAAGTCCTCCCAAGTCATGGTATTAGCGCCACACTGGAGCACTGCCTTAGATGCAAGCACTATTTCTTGAACAATCCAGAGTCTTGGGAACCATGGCTTAGTGTAAATATCCCGGATCTGGTCTCGCACTTCTTCGGTCACCACTTCTAAGACTTCTGGTCGCAATAGATTGTCAAATTGGGGTGTGCGGGTGAATATCCCTTCATCCAGAAATTGGTAGCTGCTATCGAATTTCTTGGAACCAGCACAGATCCGTTCAAGCGCACGCCAGGACGTTAAAGTTTCGGCAGGACAGTCACCAAGCCAGACAATAACTTGTGAGGCAATCCTGTAGATATCCCTCATCATCCTGACTTGCTGGCTCTTCTCCGCATAGTCTAGCTGATTTATACAGATCGCATCAATCCACAACATTCTCGGCTGCGTGCTAAACCGGAGATGACGCAGAGCGGATGCAAGGCTCTCAGTGATCTTGTGAAAGCCCCCGGGAAGATGAAGTACTTGTGGGAAGACTGGTTCCCCCCATGTATATGAGAGGGCTTCAAACTCTAGTCCCTGATTTAGGCTCGTTACGCTGAGCCTTCCTTTCAGTTCTGCATTCATCGTGGGAGAAGGGTCAAGCTGAAGGACTCTGAAGAAACCATCGCCTCTCAAGGGAATATTGCTATATACTGAGGCACTACTCTCTTGTGCTAGCTTATTCGATGCCAAGAAAGCCCTGAGTGGGATGGATATTTCGTTCGTTGCAAAGGTTCCCACGAAGGCGGACCCTTCACAGCCAGGCATTTTAGGCTTTCGACACTGCCACGGCGATTCGAATATGCTCTAAGACGAGGCCACGGATAGTTCGAGACAAAAGAGGAGAATATTCAAAAATATCCGGTGTTTACGATAGAGTTATGGCGCTTATGTGAATCCTCCATCAGATCAACTCAGCCGTGCTCAACTTTACCTGGGCCGGAGTCTCCAAAATTAGCTACTCGGCCGCCGTAATTGTGATGGGCTGCCATGAATGTGGTTGGTTCGGTTGATGTTAGACACTCGCAAGAACACTGATTTGTTGTCAATTAATCTCCTTGATAAAGATTGAGTCGCATGGCACAGATGTCACTTTCGCAGCTATAGCGCGGCAAATAGGCATATATTCGATAGATAATTGACACTAAAGAGTGAAGGAGGGGAAGTGAAGTTTGAAGCGCTAATAATACAGGATCGTACATCACGTGCGACATGTGTTTATCACGTGATTGGACGAGAAAGATCCAAAATGGTCTCCCATGATCTTATTGTGAGCAGGCAGAATGGGCTTGGTGTTGTCATTCCGAATCGGGCTTAGTACTATCACGTGGTACGGATTTGGTATATATATACAATTTTCAGGGACTTTCCAGTCCATTAGGCAGCTTTCACCTCGTTCGCAGATAGGTTGAATTGACTCCATTTTCCCTTCTTTCATTATGAGTCAAACTCTTCGCTTAGTAGTCAAGGCATATCTACTGTTGAAGGGCGAGGTTTCCAGAGGTGTAAAGGGCCCAACTGTAGGTCATCTGTTTCCTAGGGCAGGAAACGAATATAGTACCGTAACTCTTAGTACCAGAATATAATCGAAGAAGGCCGTAAAATCGTAATAAGGTAATAATCAATAATCATTAGAATTGCTTAGGGGCACTCTCGATCGTGAGGAAGCACAATAACCAGGAATTAATCATCTGTATTCATACTGTCTATACCCCGCCTACTGCTTTAGAGAGAGGGGAAGACCCCTTTTATCTACAAACTACCTTTGTCTGACTAAGTCCAAGTCTCAGCCTAAGCCGAAACCATAGAGAGGGACAGTTCTTGCAAGAACGTCAAAATACTGTACAGAAGGTAAAATGATTTTCCACCCCACCACAATACCCGACCTATAGGCACCTACCTATGTGGTTACCCTCGGTTAGCCGCTACCCGTGCCGCGCTCTACTGATCCAGGATGTGCAAAATCGATTTTAGCATCATACCTTGTCGAGCATCTCAAGAATAAGAAGAACGTACTCCAGGTCCCAGAGGTAGTCTGATTCTTCTTTTTCGAGGAAGACAATAACGAGCAAGATAATGCTGTTTCCGCTTTAGAACGCCCAAAAAGGTAGTTGAGGCGTCGAGGAGAGCAACATCTCGTGAAGTCCCGGCTTCGATGTCTCGATTGTTACGTTGGTCAAAGCTAGGAGCGGATTCATCTAGGTGATTGTCGAATTATGCCTCACATATCATGAGACGAAAGACATAGATCAACCTATAGAGGGTTAGTGTATTGGACGAATGAAAAACATGAGTTGCATACGGGGCTAGGGTCACTCCACGCGTAGACTGACTCAGGGGTGCTCAGGATACTCAGGCCGCGGCTTAGGCATACTCATCCTCAGCTCAGGTTAAAGCAATAGTTGCTCACATCCGGAGACTAAAACAGAGCCAGCGAAAGAAGAAAATCAATCTTGAGTCTAGAGGAATCGGGATTCGAATTGAACTGAGTACAAAATGTACAATTACACCAAGTCTATTTTCCCTAGCTTGACGACTGGTAGATGGGCCATATGAAGCTTAGCACTGCCATAGGGCACAAAGCGAGCACTGAACGGGGTCCCCGTAATCTTCACGTCAATTGGAGGGTCAGCGGCCGTATCAAACGCAGTAGGCCAATCGATCTCCACAGCCGCAATCCTCAATTCCACCGGCGGTGCACCCAAGTCCCAGATAGGACTCTTCAGCGATGTTGTATCGTTAGCATATACAACGGAGATCTGGGATGGGTCGATGGCGACGTTCCAGATGGATGTGGGAGTCAAGATATGGTCATGAGTGTGTCCGTCGATGGTTGAATTGTCCAGAATAGCTTCGGTGTGATAGTTTAGCGGGGAAGTCTGCGATGAGTTGTAGGTGATGGCCAGACTGTAAAGTAGTGCGCCGTAGTAAATTGCTGCAGTATTGTTGGCGCGCGTTTCCACCCGAGGTTGAGTTTCGAGCTGGACAGTGAAGGTTGCGCTATCGCCGGAGGGAATGTCGAATTTGTGGAGGCCTTGATCCGAGGGTGAGACCTTGCTGGTAGTTCCGTTTTCCGGTCCGCTGATGGTACTTGTTGGTTCTGCCCATGTTGGAATGCGGACGTAAAATGGGAAGGCAGAGGTGGCGGAAATGGTGTATGTTAATTTTAAGCCGAAGGGATAGGTGGTGTTGATAGAAATAGAGACCTTGTTATTGTTCGCTAACGTAGTAGTCACGTCAGTGGCGATGAGAAAAACGTGTGCAAGACCACCGTCTGCGGTACCGACGACCGAATTGGCTAAGAATTTGGGGTATGCCTGCGGGTGATTGACGGTGCAGCAGGGCTACTCAGAGTATAAGCTTATTGAATTCAAGATCAACAGATCGGGCAGAAGGGGAGGATCGACGGCTCACATAATTGGGCTCCAGGCCAAAGACGTTAGAGTACGAATCGACGTCCCACCATAGAGGAGTCGTTATTGAGAGGTTACGGGACCAAGGCTATTTATTCAACCTATTAGCACTTATTCTACGTCCTTACACATGAGCACATACCTGATTCTCTTGCTGGACATATTGATGCGACCACCAATCTGGAGATACGGAGACGGGAAGGGCATTAAATGCAGTCTGTTCAGTCCAGTCGGCAATATCATTATCACCCAGATACTGGTAGATGTGAGCCGAAGAAAACATCACCTCTGCCGCTATGCACAGTTCTGCTCCTCGGCTGGGATTCAGATCTGATATATACTCATCCGCGATGATGGTTCCTGCGATTGACCTGTGATATTTGGTTAAGAGGTCTACTGCTGTTCGAGTCTGAGTTTTCAGTGCCTTGTCATCTGTCATACGATAAATGGCCAAAGGATACCGAAGTCCTAGTAGTTTTTAGCGGTATTCAAAGACACCAATTAACGAGAATGAATGTGTCAAGCTTGCCTTCTGCCATGTTAACACCGTGAATGAATACCCAGCTCAGATTATAAGGGGTAGAGTCATACAAGACAGTTGGATAAGCTCCCTCCACCCAAAAGGTTCGCCAGTCCGCACCCCAGCTCACACCCCCAGCAATCATAAGCTCCATAGTCTCCCAAATAATCTGAGAGTTGTTCCTGGGATACTTTTCATACAGCCACTGCAAGGGAATATGCATTTCATGAGTTCTACCGACTCCAAATCCGGCGATATCAAAGGTGTCATTGCCATGTACAATCAAGCCTGTAAAATTGTCCTGTAGCATACTATGAGCGAGTACGACATAACGATGCATCGCATCAACAATTCTGTCTGTTTCGGTGGGGTCGGCTTCAGCGTATTGCTGTTTGTAATTAGCTGATTGACCCAATAGCCATGCTTGCATCCCTTGTTTTCTCTCCTGTGGGGAAACAACTCTGCTCAGTTGGAAAATGTCGAAGAAAGAAACGTGCGTCATCTGAATACGAGTCCGGCATCAATCCTACAGCTCCCGCTCGGCCTCCATAGATATCGAAATGACACTCACAATCATCCCTAGCAAAAGAAGGCAACGAGCCCAAAGCCCGCGTGTGGCTCGTGTCGTCTCAAATCCAAGCCAACCATCACTTTGCTGATGATCAAGAATATAGTCAAGGTAATACTTCACCTGACTCTGGATCCTCGCATCTCCCAAGCCAAATGCCAAAGGCACAAGCCCATTGAACCAATACGGCGAAGCCTCGTCCAGCCCCGAATACTCGGTAGAGCCGCCGATCCATCTAGAATCATGCACAAAGCGATAGAAATTGAACAAGTTTCCTCCCAGGCCCGCCGCCTCAAGTTCCAGTTGGTCTTTGAACCATCCCAGAGGCTTGATAGAACCTAGGCTAAGCGTATTATATACGGGTTGAACAACTGGGTAGCGGTAAGCCCTAAGGCTATAGATGGTTGACTTGAGACTCACGGGTGGACCCATTCTGATACGAAGATACTATCTCGTTTGGCGATGTTTGACTTTGTACGAGAATGACCAAGGTTAGTAGAAGGTTTTGATAGATGACGAACTTCATCGCGAAAAAGTATCTCTGATTCTTGGTAGATGCTAGGTTGCTAGGAGGTACCCACGGACGGCCCAAAGGTCTTTCAGTACATGTATTAAACAGCTGAAGACATTTCTTTCTGATCTACAGTAGTGTGTACTGTATCAATCGTACGCTGTTGGGTGAATGTAACGTTTAATTACTTCTCAGGTGATGCGATAGGATAAAGTGCCCCCGGTATAACTCGATGAGGCAGGCACGAGGTTTATCATCGGCAGCTCTCTAGAGCCCCACTGTCAGTTGGATATCACGTGATGCCTGCCGTAGTGTGACAGGGCAGTTCATTTCAGGTTCCAGTTCAGGGGCACCGTAATTCCTCCTCCCCCCTATTATATCTTCATTCTCTGCCCTCTAGAACTTAGAACCTTTAGATAATAATGCAATTACTTTGCCCCCCAATTAAAATGCTTTTATATAATAGCATCTGACACCTATAACTTGATGATATTCTTTCAAAAGCTAAGGATCTCGTCACTAGTTCTTCCGACCCCGCATTAGTCGTGATGACTAGGAGTTTTTCCAATCTCATGTGCTGTACAACAACACCATACATAACTTACTCATTGATAAGTAGTTATCTCATGATTGATGGTTGGATACTGGCGTTGGATGGAAGGCGTATCGGCCCGCTCCATACCGCAGGGAGCACAGACAGTTCAACGAAAAGAACGCGGGCACCAATAAAGCACCGCACATTCCAGTTAGTGCACGACCAGAAGTTTTGTAAAAGACAGGAATTCTGCAGAACAGGTGGGGAAAAGATAAGGGACCCTTGCGCAAATCGGGGCTTTTGGATGTTGAATCGCGCCACGCCTGGAAGGCTGGACCAGCGATGACTCAAAAATCGAAAGTGAAAGAATCGCGAAATGCATCTAGCCTATCTAATAGAGTTTGCCTTGATGATATCTAATCCGGATTTATTCGCCATTGTGTCTGGACATGTTGTGCAGATGTGATGTTAGCTTCTCAAGATAGGTGGGAAGCAGGTAGAAAGGACGGCGTATCGTCTGTCGGGATTACTCTGGCAATCCCAGACGACATATCTTCCAATCCACATTTAACGCAGTTAGTCAGCGTCGCTGCTTTACTCAGGGGTTACTCACCTTCGCCTGACCCTTGGCTCAGGTTGCTCAGTCACGTTCCTGCTCTGGCTCCTAGGTGGCTAATCATAATGTTCTTACTATTTTGGGTCTGCTGTACAAGATTTTGTCAACTCTACATGATTATATTCAAAGGGACTAAGTCGGTTCCTGGGGAACCCAAACTCGCCCCCCTAGCTCTTTACAAATAGATCCTGCCTTTGCGTCTCCCCTTAAGTCTTGACTCTTTTATCTCTTCTTCTACTAGACCTTACTTGCACATCTGCAACTCACTGACTGGAGCGAAGTTTTCTGGCTACTAAATATAGGGTGCCATACCCCTTCAAAGTTGTTATGTTAAAGTGGGCCGAAGTAGCTTAAAGAAGATATAATTATTTTTTAGACGTTGAATTATGGTATTTTGAGTTATGGTGGAATTACGTGCTGGAATTGCTGTCTCGCACATAGAAAATGGCTGTATAGGTTGTGAAATTTAGTCTCATCAATAGATTGATATACCTGTCTCTATTCTATGTTGAGCCTCCAAAAGCTTCCCTTAAATTCAGATGGATATATTTAAGGATCGCTATTGGTCTTTCAACTCCTTCGCAATCTTTGCTCTTATACCAGCAGAGGTAGGGTCTACTAGTCCGAGATTGGGATCTCGGCTTATCAGTACGTCTCTTTCTTCAGCTGTATCGTACATTTCAAACTCAAATCGACGGAATACAATTGCTATTGCCAGGTACAGCTCCGCATACGCGAGGCTAAAAAGTCAGCCGTTAATATTAATAAACTAAATTATTCCAAGGCTAACCAATATTAAAAAGATGGGATTTTCTCTAAACGAACTTACTTCATTCCTAAACAATTTCTAGAGCCTTTGCTGAAGGCAAACATGTAATGCGTGAGTTGCGGGTTGTCTACCCATCTTTGAGGTTCGAACTGGGATGGATTCGGAGAAATCTCTTGGTTTGTATGGAAAAACATTAATGATGACATGATAGGTGTCTGTGTTGAGTGATTCAAGTTAGCCCCTCATTTCTTTTCTAATTTGTTAGGCATACTCCTCTTGGTATGACCCATTCGCCATAACGGAGATCCTCGTCTGGGGCTACTCTTGCCGACCGACCGGGGATACTGTTTGCAAGTCGTAATCCTTCGTAAACACAGCCCATCTAGTGATCAAAAGTTAATATCTTACAGTTCTCTCCAAGATGTATCATCAACGACTCACGAGATAAGGCAACTGCTCAAGCTCAGCGAGCGTGATAGGAGAGTCAACACTCAGCATAGCCTCCTTTAAGTCCCTGAATAGCCGATCATGAACATCCCTATTCTCGGTCAGATAGAACGAAATAACCGCTAGCGTCCTAGCCGTAGTCTCTGTTCCGGCCCCGATAAATAACCCAGCCTCTTGAATTAAGCGCAATGGTTGCTTCTCCTCCGCTGGCAGATCGCTGTCCCTAATTTCCTCAAAGATCGTCTTATGTGCTCCCTTCTCAACCCCACTGTTCTCTTCTAGAACAATGTTAATAACCCTACCCGCATCTCGAATAAAGTCATTCATGGCCCCCGACTGCGGGCTAATTAAGTGGGCAACCCAAGCCGGCAATTTTCCAGCCATGCCTTGAAGGATTGGAAAGTGTCGTGTTATAGGATTCAGTTGCACGCCCAGTTGGATCGTGTTCCGTATATCCTTTCCATACTCATCTAATTCTAAGGACTTAATCCTCGCATCTGGTCCGAAGCAATACACGGAAATGATGTCTGTTGTCAGCGCTGCATATGCATCCGAGAGATTAATTACACTTTGCTCCAGAAATTGAGCGTGAAAGCGCGTCACCAGTTGTTGGACGACGGATAGAATGAGGGGCTCCAAAGAACGGATACTGCGTTTGCTGAAGTACTGCGCGAAGGGGGCGCGGCGCTGTCGGTGCTTATTGTGTAAGTGTGTTCCGACGATGTTAGTTGGGCGTTTATCATGCTCAGTGACGGGATGAAAGCCCCGGACTTTATCTCTGATTCGACCGCCTCCAGCGTAGATCTCCTCAAAATAATCGGGGTCGTTTATATGAATTTGGAGAGGGTTGATGCGGATTATTGGGCCTTCAGTGGGTGATTTATGTTAAGGGAACTGTTTGTAGTCTTTGGGTTGAGCAGGAGGGCAAGGGTAGAGGGGTGCGAACCATATTTCTCGTGAAGCTCCTTGATCTTCCATGTGTATCGGTATTGATGTGGCCAGAGATCATAGAAGAATTCGTACCAGAATGTCATCCCAGCCAGCGTTGGTCCTGGGAATCGAGCAAGTGGATGGAAGGTTATTCTGTAGAAATACACAAGTGACCAGTAAGACAGCCAATACACTGTACAGAGATATGCTGTTGTAGAAAAGATTCGATATAAGTTCCAGTCATTGATGTCCGGGCTGAGGCCACACAGCTTCAGGGGATTTATAGATGTCATCTTCGCTTGTAGTCAAGGTCTGCGGATTTCGGAGAACTTTAAAGTTCAACGAGCGAAGCATCAAAAGTTGGAAAACGAGTGAGCAACGCAACACCCTTATAATCACTTGCATGCTGACAATTGCCCTTCTGTGCCGCAGTCGTGCAGTTTCTCCTTCCTCTTTGATACCACTACGTATGTCGCGGCCAAAAGTAATCGGACTGGCAGGGATTAACGCCACATTTCGCTTACCCATTGACCCACTAGACCCAGCAACGTTATCGCTATAAAGCCTGAAGATTGGTTGATTATAGCGATCGCTACAGGGAGTATACGCTGAAGCACAAGCTTCTGACACTTATTCACTAATAATTAATTGGTTTGTTAATTTTAAAGTCCGTTCCGGCACTGTCGTCTCAGATGACAAGTGAGTCTACAGAAGTTCATTTCCGAATTGTAGTAGTGCAATTGGGGCTGCTTTGGCTCGAAGTGTGAATAAGGCATATACACGATCTTATAGTATGTTGAGGTATCCTACTTTAGACGCAACCATTTCGAGGTGTATTGTTCTAAACCCATGTAGTCGCAACTGCAGTACTCCGAGAGTCTAAAAATAGTTTCGAGGTAAGCCTACTCACCCACATCGTGGTTCATCTGCATTTTCTCTGATTTGGGAGGTCGTGCTTGTGAAACTACTGACGAGGCCTCACATGGGGAGCGCTAGAGTGAGTGAGGGGCCGAATTGGGTCCCCACGTACTGGCGTTGAATACTAGCTTTAAGAAGGAGCCAAGTTCGGCTCCCTAACGATGACACGTGACTAAGTCAGACGATTTGAAAATGGACTCCTAAATACTCCGTAGTCCTTGAGCCATTTCTAATTTTAGCCGGCGGTAGCGGTTATAAACGATCAGTCGAAACAGCCCCTTCGATTCTCTCAGAAACTACAACCAAGTCACAAGGGAGCCAAAACGGCCCGCCTAGGTGCCAGAACGGATCCATACCTATAGTGCTTAGGCTAATTCAAAGAGTGCTCAGGATGCTCACCCTCAGCTCAGGTTAAAGCAGCAGCTGCTCGCGTCCGCAGACTAAAATGGAACTAGCGATAGGGGAAATTAATCTTGAGTCTATGGGGACTCCGGGGTCCCTTCGCGACGTCGACGAAAAGCATCACGTTGTTGAGCCACGAACCAAGATAGGATACCGGGTGTTCATTCTTGTCTCGTCGTGTCTGCTGCCTGGCGGTCACAGTAGGCCTTGACATTGCAAATGAATATCTGATTATCAGAAAATGAAGCATCGTTTGAATGTACCCAGGAATTCCGAGGAGAGTGATAGATACGACATAGATGTGATATGCTGATGTTGAAAGCCATAACAAACTGCAGAAAACATCCCGGATATAGACGTATGGATTGTTAGAGCTATGCACTTTAAACCGTAGGCTTAAATTCCTAATTTCCTAATTAGGATTAGGGTACAGAAAAAGCATCATAATTTAATTTTTTCAAAGCATGAAGGGACACTGGGAGACATACTCCAAGGAGGGATAGAGGGACGAGGCTCTGAAAATGGAAGTATTCAGCCTTGTAATTGTCTATGTACCCAATACATATATTTACTGCTGATAAGATATATATGACACGAGATGTTTACTCTTCCTTTCATATCATCACGGAGTCGACAAGAGGACCAATCCTATATCCATCTTATGCTCTAAGGTAGTTAACAAGTCGCTTATCTAGCGTCGCTATTAGATTTGAATCCTATGTTGGTGCAGTCGGTCTGTCTAAGTTATGGCCCGAAATCACAAGCACCAGATTCGGTTTAGATGCTTCAGCCTCGACTCTCACAAATCAAACGCCATGGTTCGATTCGTCAGCCTCCCATAAGCCGAATGGCCAAGAAGCATTAATGCCTCGTTGACAAGGCGACAGCAAGTACCGCCGTGGTGGGCGCCTACACTAAACCCAAATTGGCGATTGGAAATGCGGCCGTTTCCTTGTCGCCAACTCGCAATAGTGCCTACCCTAGCCTTGCGCAAGAAGACCTGTGCATATTTAAATATTTCCCTTGCCTGTCAAGTCAGACCTCCTACACATAATCATATACCCTCATACTTGGTGCTGATGCCTTTCCCAACCTTCACTCAATCTCTCGCTGCATAGCCTTGTCCTGGCACTTGACCGGATTTCACCAAGTCAGTATCCAAAAGCAAACAATGAGCTCCTCACTCCAACTTCGTTGGGTGGACCACGTGGCTTCTCGGGCGAAGCCAATTGCCCAGGAAAAATGGGAGGAGCACAAAGTCGAGCTGTGCCAGCTCTACCAATCCATGACCCTTCAATCCTTGATGAAGACTATGACAGCGAAATATGGCTTTTCACCCTCGTAAGTGACGCAGCAGAGCATTGTTTACCTCTTGGCTCAATCTGCACCCACCGTACTGATACCAATCTAGTCGGCGACAACTCATCTTTCGATTCGAGAAATGGGGTATACAAAAGTACAGCATTGGGAGTGGGCCATTAGTACTCAATACTGTAAGGGCTCGTCAAAAGGAAGCACTGCAGTTGAACACTAGCAACTCTCAGCTCGGCAATCTAAGTGCAGTAGAGGGATACAACAAGAGAGGCCGAAGCATGTTGAGCCTGCAAAGCTTCGAATCTTCCAGATCCGGACCGGAAGCGCCTCTTTCGATGAAGAGACACAAGCTGATCGAGGAATTAACACCAAGTTCGCAGTCCGCCACAAATTTCAACACTAACAACGCTTCTCCGGACGACAGCTACCTAATTGAGATGGATGGATTGTCCGGACTTAATAGACAGAATGAACAACTTGGAGACAAATTTTCCCAGATGCCCGATACAGCGGTGGCCTCAAGTAGCGCCGACTACATGTATGGCTTGATTCGAGCCACGGACAGTCTCAAGTCTGAATCTTTTGACCTTTCCATGGATTCACGTGGTTCCGACTGGTTGTCTTCATACATCTCCGAAAGATCCTCCTTACGAAGCTCTAGACAGAGTTGGTCAAATGTCAGGCAGCCTCTTCTACCTATCAGATGTGGATCTACCGAGGAACTTGCCCAGTATGTGACACAGATAGATTTGGATCGACCCAGTGTCAACTTCTCTGAGGAGGAAATTTTCAACATAAAGGAAGCCGCTGACTATTTGACGTCCTGTCGTTTCGATGTAGAGGCTTTCCCTCTCTATGTCTTGCTTTTGAAGCGTCATCAAGCAAGCCTGGGTGATCAAAGCCACGGCCCTTGCTACCCTGTCTTTGCCTCTTCCCATGCAGCACAATTGAAAAGTCACTGTGAGATTCTTCAAAATCTGTTGCAACTCGAGCTAGACAAAGCCCAGAGGACGGCAGCGAAACTCCAATCTTTTATTGCGCATATGCTTCTCGCAGAGACTTATAGCCGTGGTTTCTCGGCCCCGCATGGCGAGGACGTGAAACGTCATATCAAGATGGCCGCAACCTTTTCCCCCGGTGCGGAAATGATCGGATTACTACCTGAAGACAATCGATCACTCGATATGTTGGCCTGGCACAATATCGTTCGCTATCTAACTGGGAACCGCGATCTTCTAACATGGCGCTGTTGTCTATATTGGCAACTGGAAGATGCGGATGTCGTGTCAAAGGTCCAAGATGTTGAAGATGCCTTGTTGGGACGCATACCTGGGCCATTTGAGATGAGGGATAATATTATGGGAAATCCTTGCCTATCGCTCTGTGTTCAGTGGTGCAATAGCGAACTCAGTCACATTTCGAAACTGTCTACAGCTTGGAAGATCCAGGACCGCGCGCGCGGTTTTTCGTGTGAACATACAACGGCTTTGTTTACTTTCCTGTGGGATAGGTGGCATGAGATTCAGTCTGCTTATACAGATCCCTATCTTGATGTATGGGTCGGGGAAACAGAGATCCGCATGGGAATTCCGCCAGCAGAGCTTCTGATGACGGTCTGCATGATGATATCTGATTGTAGGCCGAAATTTAGTAGCACGGGACTGAAGAAACTATCAACGTTTGGCCGTGATCTCCTTAATCGTTTCCGCCATGGGGCACAAGCTTTGCTTCAACTCGACGACAAGGAACTAGCAAGACTTTTCTTACGAAATATCCACGAAAGGTACAGCATAACTTCAAATGCTAAGTGGGAGCCTGTGCAAAAAACTGCTCGCTCGCATGTCATTGGACTTCTTGAAAAGGCCTTACGGGTCGCAGTGCCAGAGAGGAGTGTTCCGCGTCCTGAGACACCTACTACCTCGAGCCCGCCTCTACAGACACTGGACGTTCTCGCTGCCACAATTCTTCCCACGATGGCATCATCGCTCAATTCGGCTGAGTATTTGTCTCTACGGAAGTTGCGAGATAGAATCAAGAGAGCCAGCGACACTGCGGTACAAGTTGCAGCGGCTTTGCCTTCGGCTTTGGGGCGGAGATCATCGAAAAGCATCTTCTCTCTGCGAACCATGAGTGAGCTTAGTTTGGCTATGGAGAAGTCTCTCAACCTGTCACCGATGCAAACTTATGACAGCTTCGGCACGAGATAGATGTCCAGAGGCCCCAGTGATGAGGATAGATAGCAGTTGTTGGATAGAGGTCGGGGTTTTGCGAGCGCGGGAACCGGCTCACGGACCGAAAGACGTGTCTTCCTTGTATCTCCAGAATAGTGGAGAATGAATTGAGAATGCATTGAGTTTTTGGATTCACTTACATTGTTTTGCCTTTTTACAATTAGCGTTCAGTCTCGTCTTCAAAACGGTCTCAAACCTCGTCGCAAATGGCTTGTTTAGGACAAGGTCACTATTGAAACATATAACTTCAACTTCAATTAAGCACACAACTCGATTTACTATCAGCCCATATTCAAGTTAAAACAGATTTATAATTCCATTCCCATTTCACCATCCAAATCCAAAACGCTCTTCTTCTCTCCTCGCTTAATCTCGCTACCCGACAATCACTCTCCTAAACGCTCTCCCTCAAATAAAAAAACTTAGAAAATACGAAAAACAAAACGTCTAGCCCGCATACCGTAATATGCGGGCTAGACGCCCAAGCGCGTAGCATTGTCCTATCGACCGAACATAGGTACCCAGACCATTTAGGATTTTTAATTCCCCATGTTACCAATCCGTACCGGCGGATGGCTACGTCGACGTTAGCCTAGACGGATTGATGACTAGTTTTTGCTTATTTAGTTTTATACGGTATGGTTTTTTGGGGGCGAGTGATGGAATTACTTTTTTTTAGGCGAATGGGGTTTGATGGAGAGGGTAAAAGTGAATAGGATTAAGTGATTTGGAGAGAAGGAGGAATGTTCTTCGCATGACACATTGGGAAGTCTGTAATTTCCAATATGCATATTTGTAAATGCAGATTCGCGCCTACTTTACTCTTCAGCTTGATTTTCTAAGAATTGCACCACAAAGTTCTGAAATTCATTATGCGATCCGCTCAATTCATTTCCTTCGTAAATGGCAGGTGATATTAAGCCAACTATGTAGCCAGTGGTTCATATCAAAACACTTTGGTGGGGTATTTAAATTCAAAAGAATACTTTCCGTGTCGAACATGAATATTATCTTTGTGTAGTTGCTCGGCCTGTGCAAAATGTGAACTGTAGATTTGCCTACCACCATCGCTTTTTCTCATTTATGTATGCGAAGATAGAACTTCTGAGACGAGATTTTCTTTTAAATCGAGGCATACCTCATGCCTATAGGAGAAGTAGAATAGTATACCTTCATATTTAGATTAGTAAAGTTAGGCACAAGAAAATCTAAAGGACTTCAATCTTCTGAAGTAGGTGGTACAAGTTTGTGGAGCATGTCTTGGTAACACCAACCACGTGTGGTATAAGCTCAGGGTCCCATATTTTGCGTCTTTTTTGGTATTCTTACATTGAGTGCAGCATCTCCCCATCCACGCTCTAAAACAATTCACCAATGGCATCCAAACAAATCCCACACAAATCCCACACATTCACTTTCAACCCTTTCCCTCTCCTTTCCCTTCTAAATACAGAGAGCCTCGATCTCCCACAACAACGGCACCCCGCATGAGCTCACGCACGCGGCTCGTTACATGCCCCCTTTCCTATCAGACGTGTTGCAACCCCAATCTGCAATTCCAGCCTCAATCCGGACCTTTGCAGGAACCAGAAATCAGTGGTGAGATTCCAGATGCCGAGTGTATCTTGCATCGTGGGACAAGTGATAGTGAATATAATGTGCAGCTGGCGACCCCTGTATATATTTCCTCCCCAACTGAAGGTCGATGCCGCGACACTTCACTCTACTTGGAAATATCTGGCTCAGCTCTCACTTAGCCTTTGCTTGCTCGTTCAAGGAGAAAAGCTTCAACAATGAAGCCTAGCTCCATAGCCTTCCTAGCTTTACTCGAGACCCTCATATCAGCAGCGACCCTGCATCAACGAACAACACCACCCACTTCCTCACTCACAGCCTTCACCAGAGACTCCTCTTCCTCGACACTCCCCACCGAGATCCTCCCACCAGCGTCAACGCCACCTTCATTCACGTTCACAACCACAGCCAGCACCTGCGATCCAACACCATACGCAGACTGCACACCCTCATCCAATACCACTTTGTACGTCCTCTTCCCATTTCCTCTTCCCCTTCTTCTTTTCCATCCCCTTTCCTAACTATCAGAATCTCAGAGCTCTAACAACTGAGAATAAAGCTCACCACCAACCGCACATTTCGGCCCCACCTCCCCCGCCACCCTCCGCGTCGATTCCTCTGAAGAATCAGCCATCTTAGCAGCTCTCGCATCTGTATCTTCGACTTGGGCTACGGGGCCACTATACCTGGGACTGAAGAGCGCCGTTTATGGTACCTCCCTCCCCTCTCCTCTCCTCCCCCTCACCCCCCAAAAGACAAGGAAAGTACCATAGCTTACTTCCACCTCCTACGCACAGAAGCAGCGCCCACCCCCGCCCGACTATCCCTAGCCATCTCGGGTTACGACTGGAACGTCATCGTTCGCTCTGACTGGTACAGTTCCGTTCCTGCATCTTGGCAGGCGATGGTCATTGCGGAGGAGAAGGTTCTGCAGGGAGTGTTTGATAATATTACTGCGTCAGATGTGCGGTCTTGGGGTTGTGGGCGAGGAGGTGGATTTGGGATGAGGATTGGGGTTGGGATTCAGGTGGTGGTGATTGGGATGGTGGGGATTTTGGTGGGATTTCCGTGAGAGATGGGTTGACGAAGAGATGAAGAGAGCACCGGTTGAGGAATACGGTTTGAAGGATGAAGAAAGGTAATATGGAAAGCAGTTCAGGTTGGGGGAAACGCTAAGTCCATTAAAGCCACCTTGAAGAAGGCTGGGGTATATCTAATTTTCGTGATTAGCAACATGCGTAATAAAATCTACTCCTCGCCCCAAACTATGCTCCCAGTATGTGTCGCTCACTTATCCTCTACTTTCCAAACTCTAAACCCAACGCTTACAATTTTGCTCCTCGACACCAGACTTGAGCAAATAACACTAAAGTTACTCAGTCGCCCATGCTATGCTCCATCATCTATCGCTCATTTTTCCTCCTCCGCCTTCCGAACTCTGAACCCAATGCCAGGAATTTTGCTTCTCAACGCCAAACTTGAGCAAACAACACTGATGCTACTTAACGCCATACTCAAACTCGCCCATACGGGATCAAGTCTAACATGCTTGCCCCCACTAACAACCGGATACAATACCCCCGCCGCAAACGGCAGCATAATCATATTATAAACCAAAGCCCAACCGAAGTTAAATTTGATTCTCCTGAACACCACTTTGCTGAGATCAAGTAATGTGAGCAGAGTGTTCAGATTGCTTGAGACGAGAACAAATTCCGCAGATGAGATGGCGATATCTGAGCCAGACCCAATCGCGATACCAACATCTGCAGTTGTGAGAGCAGGCGAGTCGTTGATTCCGTCTCCAACCATTGCTACAAGGGCTCGTTTTTGTGTATGTTCTCGTCCAGAAGCGGTGCGAGCTTTGAGTGATTTCTGTAAGTATTGAATCTTCTCTGCTTTCTGACTGGGAAGAACGCCAGCAATTATGTTGCTTGATGGAATACCGACCTGGGAGCCGATAGCGTTGGCGGTAATTTGATTATCACCTGAGAGCATCCACACATCTGTTCCGCGCTTCTGGAGGGCTGCAATAATGCGTGGAGCTTCAGCTCGGATGGGGTCTGAGATAGCGAAGATAGCTGCTAGTTGGTAGGTGCTGGACGACTTGATAGCGACCAGTGCGACTGAGCGGCCTTCGGATTTCCATTTATCGAGTGAGGCTTTGGCAGACGCTGGGATGGTGATCATGTTGTCTGACATGAGTGGCTCGTTTCCGATGATCATCGTGAACTGATCGTTGGTGCTACCGAATGTTCCCTTCATTCCCCTCCCTGCGATTTCTTCAACATCAATGACGTTAATTGGTGTTGTATCTTGAGTCCGGCAGAATGAGACCAAAGCTTTGGCAAGTGTATGACTGCTATTCCCCTCGATCGAGCTCACCATGCCAAGAATCACCTTGTCTGACATGTCATCGCTGCCGACCTTGAATTCCACAGGCAGCACCTCCGAATCAGTCACCACAGGTTCACCGCCTAGTGTGAGCGTTCCTGTCTTATCGAAGACAACACAATCAAGCTTGCTGGCTTTCTCAAATGCCTCACCACCACCCTTGACCAAGATTCCGTGTTGAGCAGCAAGGCCACCTCCCACAAACAGTGCCGTAGGTGCTGCCAAAGCAAGACCGCAAGGACATGCAACCACAAAGACTGCAATGGCGAATTGAAGGGACCAAGCTACCCAGCTTCCAGAACCGTCGTCCAAATAGTCACGTGGAAGGACCCCAGAATCGCCCATCGAAAGCCAAAAGATCCATGTGCAGATAGCAATGAGAGTGACCACTGGAACAAAATAGCTCGTTAAAGTGTCGGCAACACGTTCCATCGGTGCTCGTCGAGTCTGTCCTTCACGAACAGCTTTGACGATCTGGTCCAGCATCGATGAACCTGCCACGCCGGTAATTCTGATAGAAACCGCAGAGTCCTTGTTGACTGTGCCAGAAAATACTTCATCATCAACTTCCTTCTTCACAAGTCTTGACTCTCCAGTGAGGCTCGACTCATCAAACTTTGTCTCGCCTCGAATAATAATCCCATCACAAGGTGGGGAGCCTCCATGAAGGACTTTGACAGTGTCTCCATACTCAAGAAGATCGACGTCGACTGACTTGAGGCTCTCATGGGAACCATTGACGATTTCCTCGCCTGTATGCGAGCCTTGCTCAACAAGAAGTGCCTCTGTTGGTCTGAGCTTGCCCAGCATCGTGACAGCATCTCCTGTCTTTGACTTGCTGTACGATTCGATGAGGCGTCCGATGAGAAGGAAAAGTGTCAGGAAGACAACCGAGTCGAAGTAGAACGAGCTGTTATTAGGTTTCGATGGTGGATGAACACCAGCGGCGATCAGCTGAGCCAAAGATGATACATATGCAATCGTCGTACCCAGCGACATCAACATATTCATGCTTCCAAAGCGATAGAATCGTTGCAGGAAAGGTGTTGTGCTTTTAGGCTTCCACATGTACCAGAGCTCTTTCAGGGCCCGGGCGTGGAACACATCCGCGCAGAGGAAGTAGACCGGTGTTGCTAGAACAAATAGTGCCCACTGTGCTCTACTGACACCAGCTTGTAATGGTGCCATGAGAAACTTCTTGCCAGCATTTTTCTCAGATACCAGGCTCATATAGATGACGCCAATAATAAGGGTCGGGATTGCGATTACCAGAGTAAGAAGTACTCTGATAAGGATCCGAAGCTGTTCCTTCTTGTGAATTTTTCTAGATCGTTCCTCGAGCGTTGGTGGGTGATATATCGATGGTGTGATGGCTGGGTCCACAGCGGCAATAGCAGCCACGATACTTCTGATGGTGAAGTCCGGCACCTGAGGGGTATAAGTGATCTTGAGAAGCGGGTTCTTGAGGTCCACAGGCCTCTCAATCTTGAGTCCGTTGCCTAGGCCTTCTACTGCTGCAATCACCCGCTCGGGGCAATGTTCACAGAACATTCCGTCAACCTGGATATCGACTGTCCGTGGAGTGTTTGACCCTCTTGAAGACACTTTCTGAAGTGTCTTGAGATCCACAATTGTGTCGATAGTTGCGTCAAATCCCAAGTCTTCGATGCTTTCCACGAGATCGTTCTTGTGTTCCTCGCCATTGAAGTCGATGGTCGCGCTGTTTGATATGAGGTTGACTGTAACTTTCTTAATCCAGTCCTTTTTCTCCATCTCCTCCGTAATTGTTCCTGCGCATGAAGCGCACGTCATGCCTCCAATCGCCAGTGAAGCCCGCCATGTTTCCACAGAGCCATCTGAATCAATCGCAACTAGAGGAAGGAGGACCTTCTCGTCGTCAGAGAATTCGGATGACATGGTCGCCTTTCCCTTGCCCGCCTCAGTTGATGGAGATGGCTGCGGGGTTTTTGTATCCAATCCATCCTTCCCCAGCCTTTCCCGACGACAAGCTTCGCAATTCTGCAGGTGTCGCGTGGAGAGGTTTGCGTTAGATGCGCGCTCTTTCTCCGACGGAGAGCTAAAGGTGTGGAGGAGGCGATCCAGATAACCAATTTCCCCATCTGAGGCTGTATGCGACGAGCCGGCGGTACGATGTCCGTCGACACTATCGGATGTAACATCGGAAATGTCGAAGCCAGCGTTCTCCAACGCATCGCAAATATCGATCAGGGACAATGATTCGTCATGTCGGACAGTGACCCACGATGTGAGGAGGGAGGGCGAAACGGAGCCGGGTCGCGGATCTAGCGCAAAGAGGGTATCCTGAATGTGAGAGACACACGATGGGCAATGGAGATTGGATACGAGGAAGGAGCTTGTGATCAACTTTGGTCGCATGCTGTGTGTAGATTGTGCCATATTGATGAAGTGATTTGGGACGAGGAAGCGTGCTTCCGTCGCGATGTTGTTTGTGAAGATGCGGTAAAACAGGAAAGAACTCGATATTTGAAGGAAGTAGGCTTTCTCGAGAACCTGCGAGAAGAAGAAGAGGAGTCATAGAAAAGAATCATTCACCACTCATCCTTGATTTGCAATGCAGTTCCTGCTTATATGCTGGGCTTGGTCATGATGTCGACATTTTTGGTGGGTGACGATCCATTCCACCGCGAAAAGGTCGCAAAACCGCACAAAAGTCGCACACGCACAAACCGCGCGCTAGAACTATCTAGCTGCTGCTGCTGCTGCTGCCGCCGTATGACGTCATGTGACCTGGACAGAGACTTTTAGGGGTGGACCAGGTGGATGGATTTGGGAGTTGTGCGAGAGTGAGAGGTGCACGAAGGGCTCTTATATGTGTATTGTGGCAACGATGAGGGAATTTGAGAGCATTGTTCACGCTTGCCGAAGCCCCCTTTTGCTTCGCTTACTTCTTGGGACATCATCTACAGTCTTTAAACTTCTTGGCGATTCCAAGGGCTTTGAGGTATCTGCAGCGGTTCTATTGTGTATCTTCTCATCAGATATTGTGAGCTGTGCTGCAGATGCCCATGCTTCGTGAAGACCCGGAATCCTTCGGTGCGTAGAGTCACGTGCCACGGGAGGCAAGCGCTCAGGACGCCGGCACGTAGATTAATCTAGAGCGGGACGATCACTCGAAATCCCGTGGAAACGTCGAAAATATCCTGCAAAGTTCAGTTTGATTGTTAATAGTACGCAATATGATCCTGTGTCACCTTTATTACCCAGATTGCGGGGCATATGCAAGTGCCTTGGCAAAATATGCTTCAGTCAAATCTGCTGTTGCTTCTTTACAGGACGACGAAATACTATAGGAGTCAGGTGAGAGCTTAATTACAGCTTATAAACCGGTATGCAGTCATGTGTACGCAATTCACGTCGAAGCTAGCCTGATGCATGAAGATTGGTTAGCAAATCACGTGATACAGTCGCGCTCCATGCACATTGGATTCGAGGAGGTTCATGAGCTGGAAATATCTGACATAAGAAAATCAGAATAGTAAGCATCAAACGAGCAAACAGACGTCACAGAAATCAAACACATGACTTGAAACAGAATGCTACATTCGGGTCACGTGGACAGCCTCCAACTCGGCACTGGAAAAGGGGGCTCCGAAGCGAACAACAGCCTAAAGATTTCAACCTTATATCCCCACATTATGACGGATCGCCTCTATTCATCATCTAAACTAAACACCGCATGAGCCCCGCGAAAGGCATGATTCCGTAGTGTACACGTTTACTTTCATAGACACTTTTCTTGTCGTGTCTGGTTCTCCAAGTTTCATCTCTTCTCCTTTCTGAACCAATTGGTCCATGATGGGAAAGTTCTCCATCGTCTCAACTGCCGCATTGGCAGTAGTTGCAGCAGCTCAGAAATGTCCGCTTCAATTTGACGGACGTGTGCCCCAAGATGCTACTTTGGCGACTTTCGATACCAGCGCCAGTCCTTTCAACCCTAGCTATGTTATCGGCGGCAGTGAGTTCCAATTCCCAAAACATCAATCTATGTATACTAATTTAGAAAGACCAAAAATGGAGCAGCATCTTGCAATTCCCCACCGTGAACTCCTCACTCGTAAGCTTCATCCCACATCTCTCACTGCTCTCGATCTTCAACTAACCACCCCCAAGTTCGACGCCAATGGCACCAAAGCCCTCGAAGTAACCATCTCCGGCTCCTCCATCTTCCAATCCCAAACCGGTTTCCGCCGCTCCGAGCTCATGCCCTCCTCCAACAGCGGCACCGACCCCTCCACAGCCGGCATAAAAACCATCCACTTCTCCGTGCAAAAAGACACCTTGCGACCCCTCAACACCTCGCACGAATACCAGCTCTTCTTCCTTGAATCAAACGACTATAGCACGAATCAGGTAGTGCTCAAGTATGGGAGCATCCTGGGGGGTAATCCGAGCGGGGTTAGCAGCGATAGTTTGATTGTCGTGGGGAATGTGAATGCGAAGCCGGTGGTGACGTTGTATTCGACGAAGTTTACGCCCGCGACGTGGCATAATTTTGCAATTACGTTGAATTTTAATGCGGGGTAGGTTGCATCTTTTTGCGCCTCTTTCCATCCTCAATTTCGCTGAAGACGGCGAGGAATTGAAACTGACATGTAGAGGATAGGACTACGCAAGTTTATTATTCAACGAACAATGCCCCTCTAGCGTCGGTTAGCAAGGCAGTCAAGAACGATGTAAGCGGACAAGGAGAATACCATTTCGGAATCTTGAAGAAGCCAACTGGTGGCGGAAGTGATATCACCAAGAGTGGATTCCAAGAAGCCGGCATCAATGAAGGCATCATCTTCGGAGGTATCTTCGAGGAGGACAGCAGCTCATCTGGATGCATCAGTCTCAAGCCATGAGATCCCGCTATCAAGTTTTAGGATGTGTTATTGAAAGAGTCCGAGTCACGAAAAAGAGCCGAAGGAATTGTATATAGCCGTGGTCTCTACATGGATGTGAACATAAGTAATGCAAGTTTTCAAGTGGAATTTTGTTCAATCACGGTCGTTAAAGTGTACGATTGAGCCAGCTGAGCGATCGTGGAACCTTCAAAATTTCGGTTTGCAAACAATGTGTAACCAGATTCAAACTTCTGCACCACAGCTCTTATTGGTAAACAGCACGTCTGACATTGCCAAAAGCCATCAATGAAGCTCCCAATTTTGCCGCGCAGAGGCCCCCCTTCCGGCCTCGCTTAATTTTAACGCCGGCCAACCTCGAGACCGCCAGCCAAAAACCTTAACCAAGCAGCCGCTTTACTCCCATCTCTTTTGCGTTGGTGTCTCAGCCTCGGCATTGGGTCTAACGTAATATCCATCGTGCTTCTCCGCTTAGTGGTTCAGCGCCGGCTGCGCCGCTGTCGCGCCTCGGCCCGAGAGCCACAAAGTATTTTGGTCCATACGCAACTGACATCGGGAACAAAATCATTGCAATTTGGAACACGGCTGCATGCTTGATACTAGATGGGTTTATAGTTTGGGATAGGGGATCGTGATTGGGACGTCATGACGCTCGTACGGTTCGATCCTATTGCATTAGGTAGGATCTCGATCGTGATACCAAGCTTCTTTAGGCCTAGAATATTACTTCTTGACCTCGAAGCTCCTTCTGGTCGACGTTGAGTCACCTCGAGTTCCTAAAGATATCTCATTATGAAACAAGTGCTACCAATGAACCCACTCCAAGGTTAACAGTCAAGGTCAAAGCCCATCCGATTTCCAACATTCCAACTCAATGCAACAGAATCCATCGCCTAGTACATCAAGATTTTAATATAAGATTCATGGCATATTTCCACACTTGGATGAACTTTCTTTTGTCATTCAGCAACTTTTCACAGCTAGTATTTCCCCCGCTGTCTTCGAAAACCGCCTCGAAGCTCTACAGTACCGAGCTTCGCTTCATAAGAACAGATTTCAATCAATTCTTCCATCCAGAATGAGAGTCTTCGCGTCCATAATATTTCTCACCCGTCAGTAACGCAATTTTCATACAACCCCTCAGTATCACGTCTGACAGCTTTTCCAGCCGCCCTCGTCACCTATGCACAACCACCCTTCGACCCCTCCGGTGGCATCAACGTCGGCAACGGCGTCGGCGGGCAGTTCCTCGGCGGTCAATGTCTCAGTGACTCCGACTGCGGCAGCACTTGCTGCGCCAACCCGACCGGAATATGCTCTACTCTCGACTCCGCCTTCTTAGACGGTAAAACTGGCTGTGGGTTCCCTTCTGGAGAGGGTCCAGGAACAGGCACCAGCGGCGGTCCAATGATTGATCCTTCTGGAGCAGGGAATGTGGGGAATGGTGTTGGTGCACAGTTTATTGGAGGCCAGTGTTTGAGTGCTGCTGATTGTGCGAGTACGTGTTGTGCAGGACCGCAAGGGATTTGCTCGGGTACGGATACATCGACTCAGTTTGGGAAGACGGGGTGTGGTTTTACCTCTTCGATGAAAGTTTTCAGGGCTTAAATTTTCTTTTGGTTCAATTTCTACATAGAGCATAGGATGCCATAGACCATATTTACAATGGCATGTTTTTCGCAATGGACTCAGCCTACATTGAACTCACCAGCCCGCAGATCTCCAAAGTCAAAGTTTGAGAATTTCAATACAAAATAAATGACGGAGAGCAGGATAAACCAGGTAACTGGAGCAAAAGGCGGCTAGGAGAATTTCGCGCGCAACCCACCAAATTAGCTGACCAACAACATGACTACACGTCCATCTTAATATTGAGAAACCTCAACCATGGCACTGGGACCAATAACTCGTCCCAAAGAAAAGGAGACGAGAAAGAGGCGCAAGGGATTGGGAGCGAGCAAAATACAAATGGTGTCCGGCGCTTACTGAAACACAGCACCCCTGTTACCTATGGATCCATATTAGGGCCCATCATGATTGGAATTCTACCAGACCTGCAATGGGAAGTCTCCATACATCGTAGTTCATTGCCTGGTTGTGTCAGTGGTCTGCATCCCTAGCCTGAGCTGGTGCGTCTACCATTGAGTTCACCAGACGCGAAAGCACGGTAAGAATAACCAACACAGCGGAGTTAAGAGAGGCAAAACCGCCCAACACGCCGATTTACAGTAGCGAAATAGTAATCAGCTCCATAATATTCTGATCTGATCTCGAAGAATCGGATCCAAGTCTAGGCCCATGATTCCAGAACACTACCATCCTTACAAACGCATATAAGTGATAGATATCTCACTGATATCTTCTTGTATGTGTCCCTTGGATCAGATGAGAGCACCATCTGACCTAAAAAGCGATCGCAAGATAACAAACAATTGGAAGCTAGAATTCAAAAGTGGAGTGGAGCGGAGGCTGGGAGATGAATACTATTCCTCTCCGCAAGCCAAGGGGCAATGCGAGGCTGTTTGATAGTTCAGCAGTGACCATGGGTATATATCTTCGCATTTGGTAAGGAAAGATGAAAATTATATATCAGAGCAAAGGAGTTCCATAACGCAGGAATAAACCACTCACTCCCTCCTCCGAAACCATGGACGGAAAAAGACCTACCCGCCCCGAGCAAGGCAAGATCGGAAATGCATCGTATGGCTGTGGTCTGGTTCCCTGTGGAGGTCGAGAGAAACCACCACGGGCAACAATAACTAGACATCAGTAACAGCGATAACAAAGATGGAGAGACTAGAGGTTGACGTTAGAAGTGGTGGTCTCGCACTAACCAAATCAAGGAAGGAAAAGGAAAGGAGAACCTCGCCTGTCCCTTCTATAACCTTATCCGATCCGCAAAGGTGGGGGACCATCCACAACCTCCCATCACACACACGCACGCACTCACGATGCAGGGTTCTCCAGTTTAGATCTTAGCTTGATAGATATGATATGCGACGGAGAATTTCCATGCTGATCTTTTGCGATGACTGGTGATGAGCTCTCTTCATAAATCTTGGAGAAAGAAGCCCGAATAGGCTGTCATTTCCTTCGGCATCAAACACATCTATTCGTCTGAAGCCGCTTCTCTCTCACATGTCGATGCTGATGAATGTAGAAAGATTACTCATGGTATGAACAACCGCAACCCTTATCTTACTTTTCTCTCTCGTGCCATCCCATTCTTGGTTTCGTGGCAGCTGTCCATTGGCATGATACATACTCGAACCTTAATCTCGAGATCCTCGGCGTGGCATTTTTATAAACAGAGAGTCGCTACGATCGCCGGATCCTGCGATTGTTCATGCAAGTAGAGCTTATGCAGATAAGTGTAGTAGACTGGTGAAGCCTGATCTGTATATATGGAAGCACAGCTCCCACCCTTGCTTTCGTTCTTTAGTTTCGGTGAAGATATCATTGTGTCCCGACCCTCATACCTTGTTCTCACTGTGTATTTTGACCATCCCAATTCCATAACAAGAATCTAACGTGAACCATTTCGGTTGCAAACCGCCCTTCTCTGCAATTAGTCTATATTGCGTATATGTTACCTACGTGAAGACTACCTATCAAGCAAGAACCAACATGGCGCCTTCAGCACTCGACCCGCCAGCACCCATTCTCGAAAAGACATCTGCGCCCACTCCGCAACTCACGCGCTTCGACGCCAACTCCCCAACCACCACCGCCAGCGCCCTAATCGAAGTACTGCACCGCGACGGCGGCGTCATCGTCGAGAACCTCTTTAGCACCGCACTCGCCGCGCAGATAAAATCCGAGCTCAAGCCCTACTTCGACACCGATCGGATCGACAAGTCTGGGTTCTTCCCGGAAACCACACAGCGCGCGTCAGGCCTCATCGGGATCTCGCCGGGGTGCGTCGAGTATTTGACGACGCCGCTGTTGATGGAGGTAGTGAATGAGGTGTTGAGTTCGACGTATACCTACTGGCTCGGGGAGAAACTGAGGACGGTGACGAGCAAGCCGCAGATCTCGTCGACGGTGGGATTTAGGGTGAATCCTGGCGGGAGGCAGCAGGCGCTGCATAGAGATGATGCGTGAGAAAGTCCCCGATTTGAAAATTAGAGCTTGTGATTGAGACGAGACAGTGACTACCATGCTCGAAATGTCGACTTCCCGGTCTTGTTAGGGTGTGTGGCTGCCATAACGAAGTCGACTAAGGAGAATGGCGCCACGGTTGTGATCCCTGGAAGTCATACTTGGGGACCAGAGAGAGCGCCAAAGGAACATGAGACGGTTCCTGCGGAGCTGGATATCGGTGGAGCCTTGATCTTCTTCGGGAATACATATCATGCTGGAGGGCGAAATATAACAACGTAAGCTTCTCCACTTCTTGGATCCTTTAGTCGAGAATCACGGCTAACGCATAGTCTAAAGCGACCAAGCCCGAGAGACCGTTGGCTTGTTCTTCACTAAGGGCTTCTATCGTCAAGCTGAGAACCAGTACCTCATGGTGCCGGTCGAAAAAGCTAGAGGACTTTCCACTCAAGTGAAGAGGCTGCTTGGATATGGTATTAGTCCGCCGGGTAACGGATTCTATCAGTATCAAGATCCGATGCGGATTCTATATGGTGTCGAGGACGAAGAAATTGTAGAGCTTTGAGCTCTTACTGGAGTAGAGACAAACCTTATATGCAGTAGTAATCGTAGGCGATCCAACACTATCCCGCCGTTTCACCAGATTAAGAGCTGCCTACTCTCTAGCAAGATCTGTCGAACTAGAATCCGGAGTCCGACAGTGCAACCCAGATTTCTTTCAGGGGTCGTAAGATTTTCAACTAATCTAATCTCCTAGTTAGTCTAACTAGTGTGACGAAAGACTAAATGTACTTATGAGTAGCTTGAGTGGAGTTGAGTTTGAGTAAGGTATTTGAAAAACTTATAAATTAATAAGTATGCTCGAGTATTTTGCAGCATTATTGAGTATTTCCGAATTGGGTTTGAATATGAATAGACATTTAAGCTGGCTGAGTTGAGTTTGAGTGAGGAGTGATCCCCAGCTCAACTTATCTTATTCTCACCCTGACCACCTGACCGCCCCATTCATTCTGATCTCAATATCCTGCTGATCCTCGCCTCAACTTCCATACCATATTGTCAGACATAGAGATCCAGCAAACAATCTCGATGTCGAAAAATGCGGAGATCAGTTTCAAAAGGGGCCAGTTTGGACCGATCACGTGAAAGTTCCCCTCCCCTTTTTCGACCTCTCATGGATAGCCGAGAAACTGGCCGTAGATGACAGATGAAGTCGCTAGTCTGATCGCTCTTCTAGTCATGTAGCACGGTCTAAAAGAAATCAATTAGTCATATTAGACGCCCAAGCCCAAAACAATTCGTCGTCTACTACGGAGAAAGTGGAAAGTGATTCTTCGCCAATCGATACCTGAACCGCTACACAAAGGGATCTTGGTAACCTTACTCGTCCCACATCCAATCCAAAACCCCACATTCGCGACATCTCAATGGCTCACAAGCAATCGCCGTGCTTGAAGTTTATCGGCTCATGTCTCCTCGGGTATCTTCGAGAATCTTGGGCGAGGTCGGTCTTGGGTCGTACCGTATTAGTCCGTCTCCCCGTTCCCTCTCCCCAACTAAGACCCCGGGGGAAGTCCGAATCATTATCTCCAAAACCGTCAAAGGATCTCTCGAGATCAGGGCAAAACAACTGCCGTGAAGTTGTACTTCGTATGGCGGTCGAGTGAAGGGCCGTTCGAATCAATGCGGGAGGATGAATCCGGCACGTCCCTTTCTCCTTTGCAGCTGTCGTCCTCTCGTTCGGCAAGTGCGCAGACTCGAACTGCCGATGCTGAGTGAGAATCCCACGTCCCGTGACATGGGAATCTCCACCGGACCATCCCTGCAGGACCGAGAATCCTCCCCCTCAGCAACACGCCCTGTCGCGATGCATCATCCTGCATGTGCCAGGCCAGTACCAAAGCGAGCGGCCCATACTGTATATCCCACCAGATCGTTTATCGGATGCACCACTTGTCAATACCTGCACGCGCTGCACGATACGATGATAGCCCTGACAGAACTGGCCTATTGCACCACTGCCAGACGCCACAAAATGCAGCCACATATGGCGGGGTTCCCGTGTCTTCGGCACAGCGAGATTTCCTCCTCTGATTCCTCTCGACCCCTCTCCTCGCCCCCTCTCCCCCTCTCCAGGCCTGCAATTCTCGCTGGCGGCCTTCTCTCCCACCCCCGCAGTGCAGAGCGTTGCTATTCTAGTGCATCCTGCGTGCATCCTGCGTGCAAGCCTCCTCATTCGTGTCCCCAAACCGGTTGATTTTCCGAACGCATCTGCCGCAACTTTCTTGAAATTGGAGTTGGAGTTTTGCTGGTCATGGAGGTCGTTGCCAGCGGACACTACTCTCGAACGGCATCTCGACCCATCTAGACTCGACCGTCTCATCTCATCCAAGCGATCCCCCGTCATTCATGCCAGGCAGGAGTCAGCAGGCGCAGGAGCGTGAACTTTTGACGGTGTGGTACCGGGTCCAGCACCCAGCACGGCCTGCGTCACTCCTGAGTCCTGCTCGGGGAAACAGGACATGCACGATGGGTAACCGAACTACGAACGTTAACGTGAGATCTTCTTCCCGCGTGGGCTCCGCTCCGTCAGACTGTCGGCAGCTCTCTTATACGCTCGTTCGTCCATCGGGGAGGGCCGCCTAGCCCGTCTTAGTCGAAGTATCAGACGGTTTTCTCTCGCTGATGTTGGCCTGGTATCCCTCACGGTGCGGAGGCAAGGTGGAGGTACGTACAGTCGAGGTGGAGGTGGAGGTGGAGGTGCAGGTGGATGGGGAGAGGGCAGATGTGGATGTGGATGTGGATGTCTCTGCCGTGCTGTGCCGTGCGGGACAGAGAGCACCTGCAAAGGCAAGTCGTGGATTTTTAATATACTCGTGTCCCGCGACGAAAGTGCGTTGGAGGGGTATTGAGCTAAAAACGACGTCCTTTCCTTGACTGCATCTCACGCAAGTTTTTTTACCGTTGAGTCAAGAGACGGCTGCTATATTCGCATTGCACCTTCCTTCCTTCCTTCATGACTCTTTTCTCGACTCTTCTCATGAGTTGAGATTTGACGACCTTGCAATACCAGCCGTGGCGAGAGAGTTTCTTTTCCTTCTGCAAGAGCGGTCATGGCAACAGAGTCGTTATTAGAGGTGTTGCTGCACCACTGGCCGGCAGTTGTTGGCGTGGCGTTGGTAGCCTATCTCCTGAACAACAAATTCAATCGCGGCCTGAACAAATACCCTGGACCGTTAATTGCTTCATTCACCGACTGGTGGAGGTTCTGGATCGTGTACAAACGAAGACCGGAGGTCTACCACATAAGATTACACGAAGAACTTGGAGATGTGGTGCGATTGGGACCTAATGCGCTCTCGTTCTCGGATCCGAAGGCGCTGAAGACCATCTATGGACTGAACAAGGGATTTGTGAAGGTAAGTTGATTCGTGCTAGAGTTTGAGCAGGATGCTAACAGCCCCAAGTCCGAATTCTATCCCGTGCAACAATCCGTAGCAGGAGGGCATCGCCTCCCTTCTCTCTTCAGCACCACATCCGAGGCATTTCATGCCCAGCTACGCAGATCCGTCAACAGCGCATTCTCAATGTCCACCCTGATCCAATACGAGCCATTCGTCGACTCCACGACCGAGCTCTTCCTCAACCAGACCGACAAGCTATACGCCGAGAAAGGCGAAGGATGCAACTTCTCCCGCTGGCTCCAATTCTACGCCTTCGATGTCATCGGCGAAATGACATATTCGAAACGGCACGGATTCCTAGAAGACAACAAAGACGTAGACGGCATCATCGACTACATCGCCAGTTTATTCGACTACGTTGCTCCTGTGGGTCCCCCCCCCCCCCCTCTTTCTCCCCACCTCCCCACCATCAAAACACAACTTTATCCTAACATGATCATTTCTAGATCGGACAAATCCCCATCCTCGACCTCTTCCTCCTCAAAAACCCGCTCTACCTCATGCTCTCCAAATACGGCCTCATCGACGCCACCATGCCCGTAGCCCGCTTCGCACGAGACCGCATGGCCGAGCGATACCCCAGACCGCAAGACAGCACTAAATCCTCAGTCCTCCCATCCACCGAGCCCATCAAGCCGATGGCCCAGCCGGACCTGCTTTCGAAATTCGTGCAAGCGAAGACCGACCGGCCGGAATTCATGACCGACTCCCTCGTCATGACGATGGCCGTCTCCATGGCGTTCGCCGGCTCTGAAACCACGGCGATCAGTCTGAGTTCGGTGTTCTACTTCCTGTTGAAGAACGAGCGATGCATGCAGAAGTTGTATCAGGAGTTAGATGGGAGAGCACGGGAGGGATTTTTCAAGGATTCGGAGCATGGGCTCGTGACGTGGAGCGAGAGTCAGGAGCTACCTTACCTGGATGCTTGTATCAAGGAAGCCTTCCGCGTGCACCCCGCTCCGGGACTGCCGATGGAGCGGGTCGTTCCTCCGCAGGGAGCGGAGATCGCAGGGCATTTTATCAAAGGCGGAACGATTGTGGGGTGTTCGGCTTGGGTGTTGCATCGGAATAAGGAGATTTTCGGAGAGGATGTGGATGTTTATAGACCGGAGAGGTGGTTGGTTGACGAAGGGAAGGATAGGGGAGAGGAGGAAAAGAGGATTAAGGAGATGACAGGGACGATGTTGCAGTTTGGGATGGGGGCGAGGACGTGTATCGGGAAGAATATTAGTTTGTTGGAGATTTATAAGTTGGTTCCGACGGTGTTGAGGAGGTTTGAGGTATGTCCTTCTTTTTTGGTTCAATGATCCCCCTCCCGCTTTCTCCTCTCCTGCATTTCGGATTCGAGAGATTGGGAGGGAGTAGAGAGAGAATCGTTGCACAGTTAAGTTGAGATGCTGACATTGAATAGGTCCGTCTCCAAGACCCAACGAAAGACTGGACAGTCCACAACGCATGGTTCGTCCGCCAGCTCAACTTCAACACCACGTTCCATCGCCGGGAACTTGTGCAACCGACGATTGCTTCTGCGTAGATATGATACAATACTCATACCATCGGCGTTCAGGAAGGACTGGTTATTTTCCAATTTGGTTTGTTTTGTTGATGCGCATAGCCTAGCTTAGCTTCCCATAGAGCAAAATGATATATCCGAGGAGGGTCAAACATACCTGTCCATCCGTCGCACGGGCGGTCTTACGTCTCATCTCTCGGATAGGCTTCTCTCTCTTCGTAACAGCAGCATGACAATCCACTGGCGTTCGGGGCTGTGGATTTTCCAACCCACTCCGTCTTGAGTCAGCATAGCCTTGCTTCGTACAGAGGAAGCGATATATCCAGTGACGTTCAAACCTACCTATCGGTCGCATGGGAAATCTTACCTCTCATCACTCATTTCTCATATCGAGTTCTCCCTTCTCTTGACAACAGAACCGAAATCACGCCCACACAATCAAGCCAAAAAGACGCTCCAATCCAAAAAGCCTCTCCTTTCTTCACCTCTCCTTGCTGTCTCGTCTTATCTCCCTTCCTCCCCACCAAATCACCCTCAACCTACTATCACTATTACAAACGCATTGTAGCAAGAGGGGCAGCATCATAACCGCAAGGTTATGTATCTGTCGGGAGGGAAATGGAAATATATACAGAAACAAAAAAGGGGAAAACAAAAGGAAAAGTGAATTGTATGGTGATACAGTACAACAATAGCCTTCAACATCTTCGTAATGATCATCTCTACCTCTGCTCGCTTTTTCGTTCGTGTGTGGCACTTTGAGATAGTTCCTATTTGAGGAGGAGGTTGGGATATCGTTCAACTTGATGTACTCTTCGTCGCCGCCAGGGTCAGAACCAGGACCAGAACCTTACCTTCCACCACCGGTGCTCCTGCCGGTGCCGGCCCTCGTAGGTTTCTTTTTATTTGTCCTTGGTAGCCTTGGTCTTGGCCTTGCCCTTCTCTTGGTCTTCTCTTTTCCTTTACCGGTCCGGTCCAGTCAGGCAGGCCAGCCAGCAGCCAGCAGCCAGCAGTCAGCGAAGCACGTTGCTTATCTATCTCGTGCGTCGCGTTCCAGACTCTCCTCTCCCTCTCTCTTCTTGTGCTGGTCCGGTCCGGTCAGATCAGCCAGGACGCAGGCTGCTTATCTCGCCGCGTTCCAGGCTCTCTCCTTCCCGCGCGCAGTCCTCCCGAGCCGTTTGCAGCACAACAGTCACGGCCACAGCCACGGCAAGCCAGCCACATCCAAATGCCAACCCACACCAGAACTGCGATCATCAATCATCGATCTGTTTGTCTGTTTTGTTGCACATCGTCTTCTGGCCCTACGACTGCGACGCACCTCTATCCGATCCCCAGGTCGATTCTCTCCGAAACGTCCTGCAGCCTCCCAATAGTCCTGTCCGGAATTGGAAAATGGGAAACGGAAACACCTGTCCAATCCCTATCGAGCAAGATGGGGACACGTGATGCATTTCCCCGGATCGACGCGAGCCGAGACCTTGGTTGCTTCTTCCAATGTACGCATGTACGTTAGTGGTGAGGGGATGTGACGGGATGGTGTGGGATCAGGCTGTTTGCGGAGAAGGAAATTGGGGCTGGGATGTGGGATGGGATGGGTTATGCTTATTTTGACTTCGACTTGTTTGCTTTCGGATATTGGGGGCGGACTGCGGGTTGCCGTCGTCTTTATTCGTCGAGCGAAGTTCGAGGACGGATGCGTTGTACGGCGTAAATGAGCTGTTGTGATTGGGTGACATTGGAGGAGCGAACAGCGACGGGAGGAACGACGACGGACGACTGAATCCACGGACCGGGTTGATTGGGGATGCTGGAATGCTGGAATGCTGACGATCTGAATCCGGTGTTCGTTTGTGGCTGGTGGTGATACGCTTTCAATAGGGAGGTCAGGTTTCTGTGGTCAGGTTTCTGTGGCCAGGTTTCTGTGGTACGGATGCGGCGGGGTTATATAGTCCGGGGGATGGCCTGAACTTCAATTCTTTTCTCATCCAAAAACCTCTCAAGCCGCACGTCCGGAAAACGAAAGGATGTTGCGAGGATTAATTATCGGTTTGGCGTTGGTGGCAGTTGCTGGTGCGGTAGTCCATGATATTGATGTTGGGAAAGGAGCGAGCTTGTCGTTTGCGCCGGATACATTGACTGCTGCTGTGGGCGACACGTGAGTATTTTCCATTTTTGGGTTAAGTGCTTGCTGATCTGGTGATTGAAGTCTGAACTTCCATTTCTATAACGGATCGGGAGGCCATAGTGTCGTAGCTGGTACATTTGCCAATCCATGCGAACCCGCTGCAAATGCGTTCTTCTCGGGGTACATCAAGGGAGACCTGACTGGAGTACGTCCCTCTGATCTTGTTGAATTTCAGGGCCTGACGATGATAGGATACGACATTCATCGTAAATGTCACGTCGACGGACCCAATCTGGTTCTATTGCTCTCTCGGTGCTCACTGCATGGACGGAATGGTTGGGGTCGTGAATCCTCCCTCCAATGAGACAGTCTCAGACTATGTCAACAATGCTTCCGGGGCTAGAGCCTCTGCTCCAGCATCTTTGCAAGGGGGAATTCTGGCGACTGCGGGATCTGGGAGTGGAAGCATGGCTTCGATGCCTGTCACCAGCACCACTTCAACATCCGGGTCTCGCACCAGTCCCAGCCGAAGCACTGCTTCAGGTGTCAGCGCTGAGACTACAATGCCGACTTCGACAGGTAGCACGGCGAGTGCGACCACGAGCAAGAGCACGAGCACTTCGAGTGGTGTGGCGGCAACCACAACGCCCAGCGGCGCGGGAAAGAACAACGAGATGTCGGTTGTGCTTGGTTTAGGAGTGGTGCTGGGAGGACTGGTAGCGTTGATGGCCTGAGTGGAACGGAACGGGAGAGCGAGATAGGAGCGTGGACTTGTAAAATAATGTAATAGGTTGAAGATGAGGACTGCCTACGAAAAGTTATTCAGAATCACATCCCAAATTCATGGGACAAAAGAAGCATAGGAAAGAAGGGGAAGAGCCTCGGATTAAATCAGGGGTCGTCGGCATTCGTGCCTGAGGCTGCACCATATTCGTGAGTCGCACGCCAAAATATGAATCATAAAACTCGCAAGATTTAACCCCACCACGCCCTCAATTTCCTACCAAAAACACAACAACACAACCATGGCGGACGAAGCAACCTCGTCCGCACCTCCCACTGAGGCTGTGGCAAACTTACACCTTGACGAAGTCACCGGTGAACACGTCTCCAAGTCTGAATTGAAGAAGCGCCAGAAGCAGAGACAGAAGGAAGAGGAAAAGAAGAAGAAGGAAGCCGCAGCACCGCCTAAGCCTGTTGCAGCTAAGAAGTCAAATGCTGAGGCTGAGGAGAAGGAGCTGAACCCCAATGTATCTATATTTTCTGAGATATCTTACCTCTCGCGTTCGAATTGTACTAATAGCGGGGTAGCAATATTTCGAGATTCGTTCCCGCACCATTAACAAGCTCCGCCAAACCAAGAACCCGAATCCATACCCACACAAGTTCCATGTGAATTATGATCTGCGAAATTTCGTCAAGGAATATGGATCTCTCAAGTCGGGCGAGCACAAGAAGGAGGTCGAGATCCGAGTTGGTGCCAGAATCTACAACAAGCGTGCGTCAGGAAACAAGTTGGTCTTCTACGATGTGCGCACTGAGGGGACCAAGGTCCAGGTGATGTGTCAGATGCAAGAGGCAAAGGCAGACGGTGTACCATTCGAGGCACAGCATGAGCATCTTCGTCGCGGCGACATTATTGGCATAGTTGGCTACCCAGGACGCACCGCACCAAAGAACAAGATTGAGAAAGGCGAGGAGGGAGAACTTTCAATCTTTGCGACGGAGATTGTTCTCTTAACCCCTTGTTTACACCAACTGCCAGACGAGTATTATGGTTTCAAGGACCAAGAGCAGAGACATCGCAAGCGATATCTAGATTTGATCATGAACGAGCCAACTCGAAATGTCTTTGTCACTCGGTCCAAGATGGTTAGCTACATCCGCAAATACTTCGATGATCAGGATTTCGTGGAAGTCGAAACACCCATGATGAACCCAATTGCTGGAGGGGCAACAGCCAAGCCATTCGTCACTCACCACAATGACTTGAATATGGACATGTTCATGCGTGTTGCACCTGAGTTATACCTCAAGATGCTGGTGGTCGGTGGTCTGAACCGTGTCTACGAAATGGGGCGTCAATTCCGAAACGAAGGCATTGATCTCACCCACAACCCCGAATTCACAACCTGCGAATTCTATATGGCTTACGCTGATGTCTACGATATCATGGACATGACCGAAGAGCTCGTCTCCGGCCTCGTCAAGCACGTTACTGGCGGTACCGTCACTAAGTTTCACACCCAACACGGTGAAGAATATGAAGTGAACTGGGCTGCCCCGTGGCGAAGAGTCGAAATGATCCCCGCTCTTGAAGAAGCAACCGGCGAGAAGTTTCCCCCAGGAGACCAACTTCACACGCAAGAGACCAACGAGTTCTTCAAGCGCGTCCTCAAGAAGATGAAGGTTGAATGCTCTCCTCCCCTAACCAACGCCCGCATGCTCGACAAGCTAGTCGGCGAATTCATCGAAGAGACATGCATCAACCCCACCTTCATTACAGGGCATCCACAAATGATGTCCCCGCTCGCCAAGTACCACCGCTCTAACCCCGGTCTCTGCGAGCGTTTCGAAGCTTTCGTCTGCAAGAAGGAAATCGTAAACGCTTACACGGAATTAAACGATCCCTTCGACCAACGCCTTCGATTCGAAGAGCAAGCTCGCCAGAAGGACCAAGGAGATGACGAAGCTCAGATGATCGACGAGAATTTCTGCCAGTCACTCGAGTTTGGATTACCTCCTACCGGTGGCTGGGGAATGGGTATTGATCGTCTGGTTATGTTCTTGACGGATAATTATAGTATTAAGGAGGTGTTGGCCTTCCCGTTCATGAAGGAGGATACCAGTATGAAGAAGGAGAAGTTGGCGGCGGAGGAGGTGGGCATTCAACCTCAGACGGAAGAGGGTATTCGTAGGTTACCTATATCTTCTCAGCCTCCTTTCTGGCTGGGCGTTTTTTGCGTGAGCTTTTTACTAACGCTGTGGTGGTTTAAAGCTCATAAGTAGATCCGATTCGTTGACCCCTTTCTCGAGGGTATTGAGGTCAATTAGGGGCCAGGGTTGAGAGATAGACCATGCTATCTGTGATTCTGTCGCGGGAGATGTGATGTTGGTATTGTAGATGGTAGCATCTTCCGACAGTAGCGTTACTTTGATACCATACCGTCAAGCATACTGTTGTGGATAGAGAGGAAGTCGTATCAGAACCAGAATTAAAAGAAAAGTGTCTTAGATATCTACAGAGCTGAGATTCATTATCATTCGTTAATCTCAACGCGACTGACTTCCCACTATCTATGCATTCATAACCCGCTAGAAAGTGCCTACTCATACAACATACCCCCTACGCTAGCTGTTATGACTTCGTAGTAGCTATCCCAGGTGGACCATGCCTCTTCAAAGCCTTCAAGTCGGCCTTAAAAGCCTCCTGACCCAATCCCAATCTCGCCTTCCCAACTGGAACAGCAGCAGCTTGCTTAACTCTCTGCTGTACCAATCTCAGCGTCCTCTTCGGGATCCACACTCTATTTCCAAGCACCAACACCCCAGTGAGTAGCGCCAAACTACCCGCTTGATGCGCAGCCGCTAACGGAGTAGGAACCAAGTAGATCAGAGTACTGATTCCGAGAGCAACTTGAAACATGAGTAAATGCACCACACCAAGCATTCCCTTCCTTGCATTGTTTGGCATAGCGCCTTTGACGCGCTTGTTGAAGCGTGTGTATGACCATAATGCAAGGATGGCTGTGAATGTTGTAGTAGCTAGAGCTCGATGGTCGAGTTGGACTGTCGAAGGGTTCTCGAGCATGTTTCTCCACCAGAGATCGCTTCTGTCTTCTTTTCGAGAGTAGAAGGGGTCGAAGAGCTCGGATGCGGGGGGGTGGAGACCGGTTCCCATGCGTGGGAATTCGTTGTAGATTAATCCTGCATCTAAACCTGCTACCAAACCTCCAGACATGGCGGTTATAAATACGAGAATAGCAAGTCCGCCTACCGATTTCCGGAAGAAAGAAAGGGTTGGCCCGGAGAGATGCTCCAGTTGCGCCATTGCCCGCGCAGGATGCGATAACGCAGCGTTCTGCCGTAGGATTGCAAGTCCATTCCATAGCATGGCGCTATAGCAAACGAAAGCTGCGCCCAGATGCGCCGTCAATCGGTACTGACTGACTCTCGGATGGCTTCCTGGCGCGAATAAATCATCCTTCAGTCCGCTTTTCACCATATACCATCCTAATGCTCCTTGGAAGGCAATTAGACCGCTGATTCCGAGCAGTCGTAATGACATGTTGGTTGCGACTTTCCTTTTCGCGACAAAGTAGACGGCAGGAATGACGAAGGAGAGTCCCACAAATCGTCCCCAGAGTCGGTGCGTCCATTCCATGTAGTAGATCTTCTTGAATTCATCGAGTGTCATGCGTGGGTTTAGGAGCTTGAATTCGGGGGAGGCACGGTATTTGGCGAATTCGGAGTCCCAGTCTGCGGCGGAGAGGGGCGGAAGGGAGCCAGTTACGGGGCGCCATTCTGTTATGCTAAGTCTGGGAAGAGGTTAGAGAAGATTTGGGAGAGTTGTATTGGAGCAAGTGGACCTACCCTGACTCTGTTAATCGTGTCAGGCCTCCGAAGACGACGATTCCGAAGACACTCGCTGCGGATCCTAGGAGCCAGTATGCGACTGCATTCGAAGATGTCTCCGGAAAGAAGGTTTTCTTGGGTATTGCCTTTTCTTTCTCGGCACTGGATATCGTCTTGCTCAACGAAGTCAATGGTGAATTCTTGATCGTATTGGCTTCGGGAAACGCTGCAGCACTGCTGTTGAATCGAATGGTTCGACTGACATTCGCCTTAACCGGAAGCTTCAGTCGGGCTAAAGGAATGGATTGTTTGCGGCATTGGTGGCATATAAAAAAGTCTCGAGACAGGCGCGGAGCTGCTCGACGCAGCCCAGGCAGAAATGAAGGCATTGGGAAGGAATTGACTCCTGGAGAGAAATATGGAAACTGTTGAAGTGGGACGATAATTGATATGCACCATTGAAGCTTCTCTTTTAGGTCTGGTGTGAGAATCACGGGCTTGGCGTTGACGGATGCCGATGTCTCCAATTTTTAGAAGTCAGGGTCCAGCTAAGCCGCGCAAGCAGCGATTATCCAAAGGCGCAGCAATTGACACGAAAACATCAATAGATTTTCTCACGACGTCCACGAAGACATGATTTCACGCTGAGAGTCAATGACGATATTCTGTTGCAGAACCCATGTTCTCTCCGCGCAACACCGAGTCCTCCAATCCGTTCAAACCGGCTCTCCAATATCTCATCTCAGCTGGCAAAAGTCCTTCCAAGCACCGTCAGAGCAATTCGTCCGGGAGCCTTGACTCTGACGAAGAAGGTACCCGCTCCAGAATGTCCTATAATCCGAAATCCTCCAATGAATTCCGCCAGCAAGCCTCGATTCCTCTGATTAGCATCTCACGATCCCCTTCCCCCTTTCGCCGGCGGCACTCCGATTCGAATCCAGCTTCCGAGACGGACGATGATGACTGGGGAGACTACCCAAACTCTTCACGACAACCTTTCCTACCACAAGACCAATCCAAGTTGACCGGATGGAGGCATTTATTATACGGCGGAGGCTTCGGCCATTTTTTCTTCAACACGCCCCTAGGATGGCAATTGTATATTGGCATACTCGTCCTATGGCTCGGAGGCTGCCAAATCGGACTTACGATCATGAATAGGATCATTCTCTGGAGTGGGTACCTCCAAAACAACTACACCGCGCACACGAAGCTGATGACATTAATAGCCGGAGTGTATAAATTCCCGTATCCTCTCACGACCACACTCCTCGAGATGCTCATCACGCACTTCTTCGTGACACTCTCTGCATATATTACGAGATGGGTTAGTCCTTGGCTGAACAGTGCGGGATGCTCGGGAGGAGTTGCGCCATCGAGACCAATTCAGTCCTCTTCTTCGCAAGGGTTCAGAGGGCAAGGCAAGAGTCAAGGCTTCTTGGGCACCGTATCTCGATGGGCGTCCTATCGTACTGGAGGTATTGCGGGAGGTGGATTCTTCGAATTTGATCTTCAAGTTGCGAAGACAGTTTTGCCGTGCGCCATCATCTTTGTCGCCAAAGTCTCTCTCTCAAACCTCTCATTCGCATATGCTCAGATCCAGATATATACCCTCGCACGGATCGGCATTGTACCATTGTCCCTCATTTTCACATACTTTCTCGGCCAGACACCACATAGCGTTTCGACGATTTCCGCAGCTTTAACAGCAACTCTTGCTCTTCTTGTCGCGGTTGCACGCGCTAACGTTAGAGTGACTTGGGAAAGCATTGTCGCTGGTGTATTCTCGTCTATTTTCGTGGCTCTATACCCTGTGCAACTGCAGCGGACGTACAAGTCTCTAGTCGCCCAACTTGTTCCTCAAGGAGACCTTCTCGGCACATTCCCATCTTCGAATGCCCCCACAGATTTCTCCGGCTCGAGAGAAGAAGCTCGTGCTTATTGGCGTCTACTACATTACACCTCGCTGCTGAGTATTGTTCTGTTCACGCCCATCGTCTTCCTCTCTGGCGAAGTCACAAATATCTGGCGGAATTGCTACTTCCTGGACGTCTTCTTCCACTGGCTGATGGTTCTTTGCGGTGGTCTTGGGTCATGGGCTGTGTTTTGGGCCACAATGGCTTTGACAAGAGCAACAAGTCCGTTGACCACGACTTTTTTGTTCATCCCAAGAGCAGCTTTTCTACTTCCCATCATGGCTGGCTGGAAGATGCCTGCTTACAGTTGGGTTGGATTTTTGATGTGCTCGGCAAGTTGTGCATGGTTCATGAGAGGGAGACGGAAGGAGGGAAGAAGTCTCGAAAGACTGCGTTGATTATAATTAGATCTAGAAAGGTGGATACTGTGAGCGTTTTGGCATGTATTTATATATGATGGGCATCCCCTGGAGTTGTGTATTATACCTCGGCGGTAGACTTGGATAACTGCTGCAATTGGAAGAGTTCTTGTCAGCAAAAACCTGCTACCCTTCCTACTCATGACGTCTTGATGTGCATTTCCCGGCGCTTATTCTTGTATTCAAACTGCTTGTATAACGCCGATGTGATTTTTGCATCAACTCGCTACAACATCATTTTTCGCACAAGGCTTACCATACCAATTCTTTATTACTGACACCGAGTCCTAAGAATTGGGGTTCTTAATCTTCTCTTTTTGGTCTTGAATATAAAAATGAAACTCATTTTCTATATAGATACTTTGAAAATTGTGAGGAGTGTAGGTTGCATAGAGAGGAGTGATGGATTGTCTCCTTGTTGCTAGCGTCGGATCATCTTCGGAAAGCGGAATAAGAGTTCACGTGATAGTACTCCCTGTAAGCCACTTCATCCCGCTCTAAGTGTCATCCAAATCTTCATCCCTCTTCCAAACGTCGGTAACCCGCATCAGATATAACAAGGGTTACTTTTCGCTGATACTAATTTGTCATCATCGCCGATGCAAACGGATTTCACGTCAGCCCTAAGTCATAGTAGGTGATCAGATCTGATGCAGGTACCTTCTCTTCTTTTTCTCCATCATCCTCTCATTATTCGACATTCCTGTTCGTACCGTTTAGGGAAAAGCTGGTGGCCCTGAACCTTGAGGCTCTCCGAAAGTTACTTTACTTGAACTAATCAGAAGTCTTGGGCCTTGGCATCAACCGCTAGTTGACTGATCGATCCCGGCGGCTCAGCATTTCACCGACCCATACAACCGCAGATATATCAACTTTGATATAAGGACAGAGAACATAAATTCCCCCTCACGGACTCCAAACAAACAGAAAATCATCACAAAAATGGCGACCACCACTCCAAATCTTGAGTTCTCAACGTTGAGCTCCGCCGTCTTACTGTACGCCCCGCCCTCCGACGCAAAACCTTCAGCGTCAAAAACAGACCCAACGACAATCATCATATGCCAATGGATGGGCGCATCTCCCAGATCTCGCGGCTTGAACTTCATCTACAATCAACATCACAGCCTCTTTCCCAACGCCCGAATCATCTCCATCCGCTCGCGTCCGGAGTTCTTCATAATGACCAGTACCGCATCTCGTCTTTCGGCAATCAAGCCCTCTGTATCAGCTATCGAAGCTGACCCAGCTAGAGAACCGAGAATTTTGGTTCACCTGTTCAGCAATGGAGGTTCCCTTGGATTCGTGGATGTTTGCTCCCTCTATAAGAAAGCTTCGGGACGAATTCTGCCTGTGAAAACGGTCCTGCTGGATAGTTCTCCTGGACAACCAACATTGCAAGAGGGTTGGGCTGCAATGAGTCTCACGCTTCCGAAAGGTCTATTGTGGTACCCTGGAGCTGCACTGATTCTCTTTTCATTGGCCATTATGGCCTTCTGCAAGAATGTCTTTGGGATGGAGACTCTTGTGGAGAAGACCAGAGGATGGCTGAATGACTGGAAATCTGTGGATAAGAGTGCAAAGAGGCTATATGTCTACAGTGAGGCAGATAAATTGACAGGATGGAAGGACGTCGAACGACATGCTGAAGAGACGAGGAAAGATGGTGTTGAAGTGAGTCTGTTGAAGGAGACTGAGACGGCGCATATACAGCATGCGTTCAAGGATTCAGAAAGGTATTGGCAGCGCGTTAAAGAGCTATGGGAGAGTGTCAGCGCCTAGGTCTGTTGAGACTTGCAAAGCTACTTCACAACGCTTTTGCCCATCAATGACTGTTTGATACCAGGTGTCGTTGAACGACTTCAAGTCGCACATTCTCACAACCTTGACAAGCAAACAAACTCCCAGACAATCTTTAAATTCTTTCAAGGTAGGTGCACATCTTCTGCATTTGCTTTGATTCGTTTCGTGGCCCTTCTTCGCTGTTGTTTCGATGCAAGACGGATTAGGAGCAGTATACCAGTTGCGACTGTCCTCTGAGTGCAAAATGTCGGACGCATGACACAACCACCAATCAGAATACAGACTTTGCTGCGCAAATCACTCAGATGGAATGAATTCTCTGAAGAATGGTCTCGAAAGCGTGAGCCACTTATAAAAGTGTTTCTATCTATTCCACTGAGAACTGGTCCCAACTGTTACCGTCCGGCTACATAATCGTCAGCTTCGCTTAGTGCAGACTGTAGTCGCTGTTCGCTCCCAGTCAGTGGAAGCGAAATGGTCTGGTTCGCGTTTTGGTGTAAATTTGTATG